>CAJQZP010000644.1:3457500-4025000 GCA_907164705.1 Parnassius apollo
ATCCAGTCAACACACTGTTTTTGTGTTAAACCACTTCGAAAGTCATAATAAATCATAGCTCTTAAATTTTCTCGAGTCATTTCCATTTTCTCAACGACTAAACAAGTTTGATAAAACCTAGTGACAAGACCGAGAATTTTTTTAAATAAATAAATGGCATTCGATTTTTAAAACCAAGGAATTTTCAATTAAAAAGATTTTAATATGACAGGAACAGTGGAAATATTCCATTCCCGATACTTATAGTGCAGCCTAGGTACAGGAAGTCGATGGATGGCTCAGGACCGGGCTTTGTGTTATTCCAAGGGGAGGCCTATGTTCTACAGCGGACTTGTGAAGGGCTGTAATGATGATGTTGATGATATTGTAAATTACTTAAAAAAGTTGTTTAAAATCTTTTCAATCTGCAATAAGACAAGAGCAAGTTAAAATATGAAATTCTTAACCTTTTATCATAACATAAATTCTAACCTTGCTCAAAAATAGCAAATAAATATTTAACACTTTTGAAGTTACATTAGGCAAAACACAAAAAGTAAGGTTGATGTTTCCTATACGTATGACTTTCCATAATAGAGCGCCACTCCATTTCCATCAACTTACATGTGTATGACACGGCATTGCTACTGCTTTGTAAGCATTGTTTTATTTTTGTAGGCTCAGTCTCGAGAAACACTTTACGCGGTCGATTTACTCACTTTCATAGCTATAAGCTCTGGAAACGTTTTAAGTGGAAGCGACGACGATTTTATTCTGGATTTGTCAGGCTAATTTTTTTTAAATTGCGTCCGCGGCCAAAAACAATAGCGGATTGACGTAGTAAAAGAACACGTATCCTGATATTTAATACGATTTGATCTACCAAAATTAAATTATCCTCAATCGGTTTTGTAAATTAAATCGAAAAAAAGACTTCGTGACGTCTTTCGATTCATCCTACAAAGTATTTTACAAAGTAAAGGATTAATGTCGAGTAACGACTAGCCTCATTAAATCGATTTTTATGTAATTACAATCATTTGTCTCTTTATATTTACAAAATGAAGTGCGCCGAGTTCGACTTGACTCGGCGCACCGCAAGCGACGCCTGGAAGTAAATGTATGGCTACTCGTTCACAAATTGTGAAGTAATGCCTCTACGTACCGTTATTCAAGTTTTTCCGTTTTTTCCTCTTGAAATTTTTATAAATGGTGACTCGTCATATATACTCTTTTTAATGTTTACTAGCCAGTATTAGGGCGCACACCGCTTCTTTTTTATCCCATAGATTTGTTCATCACATACGTCGTCAATATTATATTTAATTGATTTGATAGAAAGAAATAATATAAAACAGTTTTGTGGTGGGTAATAATGTTATAACTTCCTGCATCGAGAGAGGTCCAGCAATGGCTTGAATAACGGTACGTAGAGGCATTACGCCTCTACGTACCGTTATTCAAGCTTTTCCGTTTTTTCCTCTTGAAATTTTTACAAATGGTGACTCGTCATATATACTCTTTTTAATGTTTACTAGCCAGTATTAGGGCGCACACCGCTTCTTTTTTATCCCATAGATTTGTTCATCACATACGTCGTCAATATTATATTTATTTGATTTGATAGAAAGAAATAATATAAAACAGTTTTGTGGTGGGTAATAATGTTATAACTTCCTGCATCGAGAGAGGTCCAGCAATGGCCTTTTACCGGCTGATATATAGAAAAAAAAATCACTTTAATACAAGTTTGAAGTAACAATAAAGTTTGGCGAACAGAGCATTCTGCTTTATGGTTTCATTCTAAAAGGAAAACTTAATTCGGAAAGTAAAGCACTTATGCAGTATCGTTCCTTAATGCAACGGTCTCAAGAGAACGCTTTGGATTAAAGCAAGCATAATGTGTACATTAGTAATGGAAGGTTCTTTAAGTAAAAGCTTTTTAAATTACACTATGCATCTTTAGAAATATTGAATTTTGTGTATTTGTTATCTACATATATTGAACTTTGTGTATTTGATATCTTTATTTAAATTACATAATACTTATGACAACAAAAGTTTATTTTATGAAATAAGGGTGACAAATGAGCACACATTTCATCTGATGATAAATGGGGGCTGGGGGGACCATGCGTTATCACCCCTGAGGACTATGATGAAATGTCTCATTCCCAGTATGGAGCTACATGTGGTGGAAATATGCTGCAAGCTATATTGTAGTTGTAACGTGAATGAGTCGGCTTGATGACTCACCCTAAGAAACACAGCAGCTTTAAAATACTATATCACGCTGGTACTATGTGAGAGCGCATTCCTTCCCCATCGGGTTGACCCATTCGAGCAGCTACCGAAATATGGTTGCAACATGGCCCTACTATGTAAAATAACTAAAACTAAAATTGGCATAGCCAGAATTTTCTTAGTTCTAGCTTTTTTTGTAGAATTCCTACAAAATACAGCTTCTCGATACTATCGACAGAATTAAAAAAAAATGGAATTCGGTTCAGAATGAGTGAATTTGATTAAATACCATTGTTTTTTTATGGAAATATATATGTCGCAGTAAGATGGTTAAAGCTGTGATATAGATATCACTAGGGATATATAGCATATATAGCTATAAACCGTAATATAGGTAGCTAATAGCGTAATAGCGGTTCCTAACGATCTTACTAGACTCATCTAGTGAAATAGTTATAATTTCAAACTAAACGTTCGGGATCACACTCGTGTAGAAAATGTTCATGTGGTGTAATGTTGTCGGCAAGTATCTTCATGTGGTGAAGCTTACCTGATCGCAAGAGGCCTCTAATTAATTTCGCAACATTGACATTGGATCTTTAGTTCCTCTTGTATTGTTCTTCATGTATTGTTTTTAATAGTAGACTAAAGATGCAGCTGGGGCGGCCTAAGGAACACCTTAAAGCCAAGTACATCATAATGATATAAATATAATATTGAACGAATCAAACTTTTTAATTTAAAAAATTCGAAAAGTATAAGTCAAAATTAGGTTTGGCTAACATTCTTGGTCAACATTATAATTATTTCCCTGTATTAGTCCAGTAAGATAGTTATATTACTATACTCGTGCTTGTATTATAGTTATGTTTCTAGTAAGATAGTTATGAAAGACTTTCATATAAGTATATAACGGTATATGGCTATATTACGGCTTTAACCATCTAATTGTGATATATATTCCAATTTGCGTTTTTTAAGATGTTTCGATGAATTCTACTACTAATTATACGAGCTGTAAAGTTAGAGACAAAAGTCAATATTAATGTCGCAACTAATAGTGTATTTTAGAAGGAGTGGTATGATTTTTTTTATTATCAGTAAATTTTAAAGCTAAATTAATTTCTTTCTTACTCGACGTTCAAGATGATTTCCCATTGATTTTCTTGTATACGTGCAAATAATATTTATTAAATGAATCTTAGCTTTGAGGATTTTATTGCATTTACTTGAATTAATCAAGAATATATAGCTGACGTGAAACCTCGACGCTCCGTGTAGTCTGCAGTCTGTGGGCATATTCAGAACCGCACATGCAATTAGTTCGCTATTAAAATAGTTCAGGCTCCGTTGACTTAATAAATAAGAATAATCAGTGTTAAGTAGAATATTCCTACTTTTTTACGTAGTTTTAAATTTCTTTATTGTACAAGGCAGAAAAAATCCATCATGTTTAACTTTATTTATGAAAAAACTGGTTAACCCTGCAGGCCATCCCTGGAAATTCCCGCTAATTTCAAATGCAAAGCGCTTTAAATTTCATAAAAATACGTTGCGAAATCTCGAAGTTATGTTAAAAAAACGTTTTTTTTTTCAAATTCTTTCTCCTTCGATATCTCACGAACGAATAAATCAATTTTTATTTTCCAAACGGCATTCGACGTTAATTTTTGAGGTTAAGATCTGAGTTATTAAAAATAGTTTTTCAAAATTTTTACTTTTGAATTTCTCAAAGTATCATCAGTTATTTCCCAAATCTATTTCAGATTGAGGTCTTTAGAACGCCGTAAACCACATCTCAATCGATCAAGACGTTCAAAAGTTATGAAAGGTTTACATACTTACACATACACAATTAGAATGGCTTCATGGGATCTCAAAACGTCGAAATCCGATGAAAACTCGATTTTCAAAAATCGGGGTGAAACAAATAAATTACCTATTTTCGAAAATATTAAATTTTCTTATTGGGAAGTTAAAAAACTGACTGAAATTCTTATGAAAACACGACAAATTATTAATAAGATCCCCATCGCCTACTAATGTTATAGTTAGGTGAATAAACAGTTATTTTTGTACACTCAATAGTTTTTCAATAGGAGATGTGCCTTGAAAATAAAGGAGGACTTGGCCTTTGAGTCCATGATGTGCACGAAGGTTCCAAGATTTTACTGGAAACAAGGCATTTAACTTAAGTTTTCAAGGGTAACAACGCATATGCATTTCGATTGGGCCACAGCACCACTTACCATCATGTGGACTGTATGCTCCTTAGTCACCATTATTTTATACTGGTCATTCGCTCCTACTACGTCAAGACAATTATCAACGACTTTTTATTTATTCAATTTTTGTTTTCACAAAAAAAATCTTCCAGCTCTTTCGGATAGTATAGCCTTAATCTTAATAGGTATATATAAATTACGTGTCACGTTGTTTGTCCGCGATGGACTCCTAAACTACTTAACCGATTTTAATCAAATTTTCACACCGTGTGCAATTTGGTCTAAGTTTTTTTTTTTGCCCATGAGTGACCCACATTTATTTTGCGAATTTAAGTATTTTAATTAGACATGGCAAAGTACGTCGAAAGGGGCAGAACAAGGTCTGCCTGGCAAGCTAGTATTATATAATCCTAGCATAGCTCTCTATCAGTTCGTGAAGTGTCTTCATAATGGGTTCAAAAATAATTTAAAAATTCACATCTTAATGACAGGCAAATAAAGAAGCCTGATCTCATAAAAGGTATTTATTTACATAATATTACATTTACACAAATACAATTTCATTTATATACATAGTTTAAAAAGTTAACAAAATAAACATATACTCGTTTATTTAGTGCATTAATTAAGTACTTTATAAAATTACTAGCGATGCTCCTACTTGTTAAAACTTGTCACATGAGGATCACCTGATTGATAAGCAGACACTGCTAACAAAAATGCTAATAAAAACATTTTATGTAGTAGTTATCTCATATTTTTTAATTTAAATAACGATTGTTATGTGCTCAAATGAAAAATGAGTGAACATCAAAACAAACTTTAAATTTCCGTTCCCTTTAAATGAGATTCACCGTTTCTCGGTTTAGCGGTAAACATCTTCAGGAAACTTGGAAGGCAGCTCCGACGATTGAATAAATTGTGTTAACGGTGCTGTAAGAAATACTCGCGTGTATAAAATATTTATTCAATGGAAGGTTGGTGCACGTCGCAATGGCGAAATATATATTTCACATTTTATCACAACTGTTTTGCAAATAATTTTTAGCCTGTTTAATAGAACTGGTTATTTATAATTGTAAGGATTTACTTAGGCTATGTGTTTCGTTTATAAATGTCTAGTTTAAGATATTTATTTTGTAGGATAGGATGACAAACGATCACACAGTCTACCTGATAGTAAGTGGTTGCTGTAGTCCATAGACATCTACATCTATCCTCGATTACGAATCAAAATGCAGATGCTTTGTCATCCGTGAGGATTTAGGAGGAATGCCCCGTTTCCAGTAAAAAGGGGCTCTGGTTTTCTAAATTAAATATGTCAAGTCTAAGTCTAAGATAAATTTTCTTACGTAACGATTAATACAACGACGAGAAAGGCCTATGTCTAACTGTGGAATTGTTCCCATAAATAAAGGAGAAATAAATAAATATATTAAGTATATTACTAAATCTTATACCGTACCGCTCCTCTACTCATTTCTTCATTACAAGCACTGTATGGCTATGTTTTGTTTACTAAAAGAGGGGGCAAACAAACATGAGGCGTTAGTTGCCAGCCTTTAAAAAAAGAGCAGGCTCTTTTCTTGAAGTTACCGTGGCCGAATCATTGAATAATTCCCCCGAAGACGAAAGCTCCTATTAAATCGCACAATGGTGGAATGCAAAAGTGGATTGGTGATGTAGAAAAGATGAGGATATCCTCAACTTTTTCCTCGTGTCAAATACCCATTAAATACTTTTATTCCCAATAAATGTTTTTAATAATTTGGTATAGGATTTAAATAAAGCAACCATTAACGTTCGTTTTGAATGGCTTGTCAAAGCCGTTGTGCTTAGTTTCCGTCAGCGCGTGTGATTTTACGCAGCATCAAATATCGTTTAGCTAAAGCCCTTTATGGTAGTCATTACGGGATATTTTAAAGAGGATTTGAGCAGACTAGTTAATGCTTATTTAAAATCATCTTCAATATTCTTATATTACGAGTACGTTATAGTGAATTTAAGTTTATTATCACATCATATCGTTCAAATTTGATATGTAATTATCTTACGAAATTACAAATTGATGTTGAAAGCGCATTAAATAGTAGAGATTTTCTTTATCATTGAACACGACGTGGCGGTAATACTATGCATACGCCTTGCAAAATAAGAGTTGTGTTTTTTGTATTATTTTGAATAATAATAGTTTTCCGTTACTATTTATATTAGATGATTTTTTTACAAATGTATAAAAACTAACAGCATCGTTTTTACTAAATAAATCCATTCTGAAGGTTTTAACGAGCTACTATAATTACAGGTGACAAGGCATACCTCTTGGTGCTCAGAAGTGATAAGAATATTTAGTCCTCTTTGTTTCAAGTTAATTCCTGGTTTTCACAGTCTGAAGTAGCAAGTTATCGTCAGGTGAACCATAAATTCCTTTGTTAATTAAATTTTATTAAAAAAATTACAGCACAGTGAACTGGCAGAATTCGTCACGTAAGGAAAAAGCGTTATGCCCCTATATTCTTTCTCTTTTTCTTTATTTCTGTATTTTTTAATTATATACGAATGTATGTGTGTTCGTGCGAGTATCGAGATTTGACGCAAGCACTTCATCCCCTTCTAACACGTGTAAATATTATTAAAACTTATTTTTTGTTATTGTTTTAATTCACACGGGATTTATATTGTGTCATTATTGAAATTTTATAATGGAAAGTCGATAAAGTGTAATTACCTCGATGCAATATAATGATAATATTTAAAAAATAAAACATTTTCTTATGTAGAATTTTTAGAATTTACTATTTTATATTAAATTTTCATTAAATGATTTTTTCCTAATCATTATTGATTTAAATCCTAGTCTCTGATGAGATTAGCCACTTTGACCGAAATTCAGTCAGGAGAACATTGTGTAAAGAATCCATACCGGAGCAGTGACAGGAATTAATCTTAATTAATGACGCTGTCTTAGTACGTTTGTTGTTATTACGAGATCGCCAATTCACCCACCAAGTTTATTATTTGGACAAAACTTTCCTACCATGAGATCGGTTTAAGTCCAGCGATCATTTATTTACAGACTGATGAATATGTAAACAAATTTGATCGCTGGACTTGTAATGGATGATATAATATTTTAAGGTTTAAAACTGACGTTCCAGTCCACCTGATGGTAAGTGACATCATGGACAAAAGTGGCCAATGATTTGTTGTCATCTTTGAGAACTGAGATGGAAGGATCGATGGGCTTACAATTTTTATTTAATAAAATTACTTAATCCCATTAATTAACATTACTATATATAATATATGCTTGTGTTAGGAGCTACTCCTGGTAACCTAAAGTGCGTGTGTTTATACTGGCTTTCTATCATTAGGCAGAACACAGCAGTGCTGCAGAAATAGGCTAGTGTGTGGTACCTAAGCAAAAGGACTTCTAAGAGAAAAAGAAGTTCTATCTCCTAGTTCTTTTTATACATTCCATTATAAGTAAAACCGTTTTTACGTAATCATATGTAAAAATGGACATAGTGAGCATCATCTTCCTAATAACAATAACAACTCAATATAATAAAAAAACTGCGGTTTCCAACCCTTCTGCTAAGCGTAGTGTAGTTCAGCAGTGAACTATTATAGGCTGTGATGGATGGATGTATATAATCTTAGATTTAAGAAGTGTAAAAATGTGAGAAAACTCTAAATTTCCGCTGAGAATGTTCTCCCACCCTCTTTCCATTTGTCAAGATTAATATTAAGCTTCATCATCGTCGGTATAGTTTCCTAAAAACTTTTGATTTGCAAGTTAACAGAAATAATACAACCTATCATAATCCTAAAGTAAGAATGTGTCGCCTTTATAATGATTTATTGTTTAATATAGCTAAAATGTCGGCATATTTGACATCAAAATTAATACAAGAACCACAATTCAATAAATCCATTTAGATATACTTTATAAATAAGGCATTCAAGGTTTATAGAACAATGTTTTTATAAAGCTTTATATTTCCATAATTAGAGCATACATAGCATAGAATAGATTCATGTTAATACAATATAGATTACAAGAATACTTGTTGAAAGTTAGTTTTTACTTTTACGACTGATTCGGAATAAACCACCTATCCTGTCCTGTATGGTGTGAAAGAACCAGCAAGAAACTAACTTATTTTTTAAATAAAATTAATTTACAATATATAGGTAGACTATAAGTATTTGTAGTACTTTTTCCTAATATTATGTTGTGTGCACATGTTTTGTAATACCATCCAGATCGTGATTTAGCACTTTATGTGTTCATGTTTTTATGTTATTTTGTTATGTGTACCGAAATAAATAAATTAATCAGTATGAGCTACGGTAGCCGAGGGGCTAAGCTCTCGAGATCAGTGCCAGACGCCACCAATGAAAATGTAAATAAAAAAATTCCCACTAAACCTCTCGGAAATGAGACGAGTCCTGTGTGGGACGTATATAGGCTATAAAATGTACACATTTTCTTTACTTAAGATAGTTTTGTTTGTACTTAAGAGACAAATGTACAAAATAAACTTTCATAGTTTTCTCATATCACTATGATCATAATATACATATAATAACGCAATAGCTGTGTAAAACCAATAAATTTACATAAAAAATAATTGGTTTTTTATTTGTGTGAAAGATATAATCTTTTTTTGTAGAATAAGGTTGACAAACGAGCACACAGTCCAGATGAGAGTAAGGGGATACCGTGACCAGAATAATATTTGTGGATAGAAATTTTCATAAATCCTAGATTAAGAATCAAAGTGCAGATGCCTTGTCACCGACTAAGATGGCATGAGTTGTTTCCAGTACAAAGGGTCTCCGGTTCTCTACACTCACCATGCAAAACACAGAGTCTGCAATAATTTCCAAAAATATCGAATTTCATTATAAATTTATGGGTTATCCAAAGATATTCAAACATTCCAAAAAATACCCAGTTTGATTCCATAGTTAGATACGAAATAACTTTTGAGGGAAGGAAATATCTAGGATCGTTTATGCAATACCAATATAGAAATTACTTTAAATACTACTACTATATTGTTAGTATATATGATGTATATTAATTTACGTTTTTAGGGTGGCTTTTATATTTAAATAAAACTATTTTTTACTAATTTTATCGCGTATATTATTAACTTATTTTAATTCCACCCGCCCGACGTTTCGAGCACTTTACAGCACCCATGGTACAGAGAGGACTGAGGTGTTCGATTTTCCAGTGTCGTAATTCATCAAAAAAGTAAAAACCGACTTCAAGAACTAAAACCAATGAAATATATTTTAAATAATAAATAGCTTCTTAAGTAAGTGACTTGCGCCAGCCAAAAATTAAATAATTTTTACATAACAACTTCTAAAGTCGGAGCTTCAAGAGAAGCTGCTGAAGAAGTGTTTTAATTCTTTGGCGTTACCAACTAAGGGGAATGCAAGTGCGTTGCCGGCCTTTTTAAAAGAGTACGCATTTTTCTTGAATGTTCATAAGCCTAGTCCTGATAAATTGCTGATGGTAGTCAATTCCACAAGGAAGCATTTTTCGATTTCGATCAAGTGTGTATAATGAAATGGCACTTTATTTTATTGATTTTTATTGATCTTAGTTGATCACTTCTAAATGTTTGCAGTGTACAAAAATATTAACAATCAGCTGAATCGGCTTTTCCACAGCGCAACTTTCATCATCAACATCATCATCATTACAGCCCTTCACAAGTCCACTGCTGAACATAGGCCTCCCCCAAGTAATGCCACAAAGCACGGTCCTGAGCCACCTGCATCAATCGAACTCCTGCATGTCTTACCAGGTCGTCACTCCATCTAGTGGGGGGTCGCCCTACACTACGCCTACCGGTACGAGGCTGCCACTCGAGAACCTTTCTTCCCCATCGGTTATCGGTTCTTCGAGCTATATGGCCGGCCCATTGCCACTTCAGCTTACTAATCCGTTGGGCTATGTCGGTCACTCTGTTTTACTGCAGATATCCTCATTTCTGAGTCTATCACGCAGAGAAACTCCGAGAATAGCCCTCTCCATTGCTCGCTGAGCGACCTTGAGCGTCCTCATACGGCCAGCAGTGAAGAACCACGTCTCTGATCCGTAAGTCATCACTGGCAACACGCACTGGTTTTACACTTTAGTTTTCAGAGATTGAGGTATATCTGACGAGAAGATGTATCGTAATTTCCCGAACGCTGCCCAGCCGAGTTGAATCCGTCGATTGACCTCTCGGTCGAAGTTGGACTTAACTAGTCGGACTATTTGTCCCAGGTAAACGTACTCGTCAACAACTTCGAGCATAGTGCTCCAAACAACTACCGGCATAGGTGAGACATGGACATTAAACATGATCATTGTTTTGTCCATGTTCATCTTAAGACCTATCCGTTGGGAGACACCATTGAGGTCATTGAGCATAGTGCTAAGGTCCTCCAGAGATTCTGCCATAAGGACTATATGGTCGGCAAATCGAAGGTGAGTGATATACTCGCCATTGATGTTAATACCGTATCCTTTCCAGTCCAGTACCTTGAAAACGTTTTCCAATGCAGCGGTGAAGAGTTTCGGGGATATAACGTCACCCTGTCTTACACCTCTCTGCAGTTGGATAGGTTTCGAGCTCTGATTCGGTACTTGGATAGGCATCGTAGCCCTACGGCACAAACACTTCAGCACTTCGATATACTGACAGTCAACTTGGCATCGATGAAGGGACTATAGCACCGCCCAAATTTCAACGGAATCAAAGGCTTTCTCATAGTCCACATACGCTAGGCAAAGTGGCAGATTGTACTCTTCGGTCTTCTGTACAATCTGCCGCAGGGTATGTATGTGGTCTATGGTACTGAAGCCTTTTCTGAAACCGGCTTGTTCGGGAGCGCAACTTTACGAGACAATTTCAGTTTCCTCTCGCTTGCGGACAAGAAGAGAGTGCGATGTTTCAGTGCGAAGGAGCGGATTTTACATGTTATTAAAACATTTGATTTCTCAAACTGTAAATTTTCTCACTATATTTTTACGAGCTTGAGATCCGTGACAATAAAAATTGCCGATAGAATTACCTAAATTAACACTTTAATTTTATTTACACCAATTATAACTTAAAACACTAACAATTAATCACACTGATTCACTTTATTCCGCTCCGAAGCTTCGTTTGTCTCGCCAAATTCAATACTTCCCCGATCGCGTATTGCAGCGCATTTATATAGGGCTCTTCCACGAAAACATCCAGAATATTCCAGAATATTCGAGTAAATACGCGCGCCAACCGACCAAGCGCAGAAAGTTCGAGTGTGGGGCTTCCAGAAAGATTAGTTCTTCAGTTCGATACTAGATGGCGCTATCGGTTGAAAGACTAGTCATATATTTTCTGGAAAGCTCCCCTCGCTCTCGTCCCTGACACTAGATGGTGCTAGTGTCGGGTACATGACGTCGATTTAGACGCGTAACAATATTTTTCTACGTTGGTCCCCTTACCCTTCTATTAAAACTGTGTTGTTTGAAATAAACTAGTTTAACTAGTATTTTTTATAGGATAGGGTGACAAACGAGTACACAATCCACCTATAGACATCTACATCTTTCCTCGATTACGAATCAAAATGAAGATCCGTTGTCACCCGTGAGGACTAAGATGGAATGCCTCGTTTCCAGTTAAAAGGGTCTCCAGTTCTCTACACTCACCAAACAAAACATAGCAGCATTAAGCTGCTATTTTACGCTGGTGTTCTGTGAGAGCGTGGTCCTGCTCCGGTCGAGCTACAACTATACTACTGATATTACTGCAGCATGGCTCTACCACGTATAAAGTAGGCCCTTTAAATTATCTAATTTTAAAGGTCCTGGCCTGCTGAACACAGGTTTACCTCTCATTTTTGGTGGAAATATGGAGCAATTTTATAGATATAAAGTGATAAAAACGTCAAATCCGTCAAGTGTTACGCGACATACTAAAGTCAACTTCAAACGGAGACTACTACTCAAAGACTATGTTGATATTGAATGAAATCATTATACTGACTCTTTATTTTCCTCGAAACTTTATTTAGTGACAGAAGTAGATAAGTGGGAAGTGTATTACCTAGTACCTATTTAGTTTAGTCCACTGCGCTACTCTGAAGTGTATTTACGGACTTTACATGTCTAAAAATATTTTTAGTTTTTAGATATGCAAGATTTGTCATCGGTTTTTTTTGTTGGCTATTTTTTCTTTCACTTCCGTGCACCTGGTAAATCAACACTTATGATTACAATTAAAAATACGTGTGGCACTCGGAGACTGCCGCGGTAAAGCTATTGCATAATATTTTTGTCAACTTATGCAATTATAATTATTTATTTATGTAGTATTTTTTATTTGTTTTTTTCTTTGATATTAATTCAAGTTACAGCAGCTATTCTACACGCATACGTCTAGTCGCACGCACACAAACACCGAGCCGAAGTCTTCCGAACTGAAGCGACGTTACGGCGCCTCTACACGTTGGCCAAGACAGTGGCGAATGTAGTGGCCAATAGCATTGGCCAACGTGTAGACGGGGTGTTTGGGCTTCATTGGTATGTATTGGAACGATGGCCCACAAGTTGGCGCGAGATCCATGTGGAGTCAGTTTTTTACAAAAGATCAAAGGATTGTTGGCAGAGTTTGGTCGCCGCGTCCACACGTTGGCCGCGAGTTTAGTTTGCTACAAGCTCCCAGGGTGATTACACGCATCTGATTAAAATTTTATATTCACGCTTTGTAAGGTGGATGGCCCAATTACCAGCCTTTTAGTGCCAATTTCAACTTTAAACATTCCTACTACTTTAATTAGCACGATTCAATTATTTTTAAACATTTGTTTTAATCGATAAGCTATTTATAAAAAAAATAATGAACATTTATTTACAATTAGATTATTACGAGAGACAATTTTAAAATGAAAAAAATAATTAAGCACGTCGTTTATACGAGGTAGAACCATGCAGTTATATTAGAAGTACAGTTGTAGCACGAATGGGTCGGTTCGACCGGGGAAGGACCACGCTCTCACAGAATATCAATGTAAAATAGTAGCTTAATGATTGTGTGTTTCGTATACTGAGTGTAGAGAACCAGAGACACTTTTTAAATGAAACGAGGCATTTCATCTTAGTCCTCACGGGTGAAAACGCATCTGCAGTTTGATTCGTAATCGAGGATAGATGTAGATGTCTGTGGGCCACAGCAACCACTTACCATCAGGTGAACTGTGTGCTCGTTTGTCACCCTATCCTATATAAAAAACGCGTCGATTTCTTATAATTTAATCGTGCAAGTTTTCGAATCATCATCATCATTACAGCTCTTCACAAGTCCACTACTGAATATCTTCCTCCAAAGAAAGCCGCAAAGCATGGTCCTGAGCCACTTTCCTTGTCATGAGTTTTTCATTTATGTTCTAAGTTATAATTAGTACCTATTATTAAGTCAGCGTTAATTATATTTATTGCTATTGTTTTCAAAAAATAATAAAATTACCAATAAATTATAAGGTGTTTTTTATATACATCAAATGTCTGATAGAAAAGCAAGTACATGTTTTCTAAACTTTAAAAACCAAACCCAATTTTAAAACATAGACTTATCGATTATAACTCCTTTAACTTTAAAATAAGTTTAGTTCTAATTAATGGTATTTATTGCAGTTTCTGATGCATGTAAAGAATAAATAAAGCTTATCGTATATCTATTTACAGCCCATTAATATTCACTATTCTTTTATAATTATTTTATAAAAACGTTACCCCCCACACTTGGATTGTCTCTTGTATCGCGGAGGCAACTTACAAACGTAAATTGCATAAGGACACACATCCAGACCCGAAACAATTATTTGTAGGATATACAAATACTTGTACCGTGCGGGATTCAAACCCGCGACTCCTGGCACAGTTACTCATTGCCAAGCCACTGCGCCACGGAGCCGTCGTCTAAAATAAAATAAATTCGTCCGCACATAAACGACGTTAGACAATGCACGGCCTTCAAGCCACACCTCCGTGTCCGTCGGAGTGGGGAGCGTGAGGTTTTTTTTCGTTACGGAATTTCTGGATTCGGTCCCCGCGCTCAAGGTCCGCGATAGAAGCTATGCAATAGCTTAATAATACCATTGGTGCCGGCGGAGATCGAAGCAGGCTAAAATTACTTACAATTCTACTTTGCATTTTCTACGAATTTAAGTAGCTTCTACGGCCTTAGCTTAAATGTATAAAAAACTTGATATTTCAAACAATTTTCACAGATTTCTTTTAATATTATTTATTGAGCGCTGAGTAACATCCACTTTGTTATATTTCGTTTGCCTCGGATCCTGAATCTGACAATTTCAGGCTATAAATGTCACAAGTTTTATGATGTTTTCGATGCCTGGTATTTTTCATCCTGAAAAAAGCAACTGATGTTAGTGTTAAACTTCAGAGTTTTTTAGTTAAAGTTAGAGAGTTAAAAGCAGAAGTTTTTCTTAACTTAATAGATGTAACGTAGGTTAACGATTTTATTTTGCAGTATTTTTTTTAAATGATATTTATACTTAAGCTCTTATCTATAATAAATTTTAATCATCTAGGTTAAATCAGTGAAATAAATTATCTAAGTGTTTAAAGCGATATTTATAATCACTTAAAATCATCTATTGATAATGTGCCACGTTCATTTATGTACATTTACGGAATGGGTATCGTGGTTACTAGCTCTAATCGCGAAAGGGAGCTCGGTTTAGGTTTATCTATTATTTAATGCAGGGTTATTTATTATTTAATGTTTAATTTGAATGAATTGAATCCCACAATAAGTAAATTTTAGCCCATAAAAATATAAATGTAAAAAAGTTTAATAATGAAAAACGAGCGTGCTTATGCCATATATATATATATATAAATAATATATATATATATATATATATATATATATATATATATATATATATATATATATATATATATATATATATATATATATATGTTTAAACGTGAATAAGTAAATTATGTATGATACAAAGACAAATGTGCGCTATGTCTTTGTCGTCACGCGTACGCCAGCTTACTACTCAAATCAAGCGTGCGTAAAGAAGTTTTACTTCAAAAAGGAGCCAAGTTGGGAATAAATGACCACGCTTGGGATTGTCACTTCTTTGATTCTTAATCGAGGATAAATGTAGATATCTATGGGCCACAGCATCCACTTACCATCAGGTCAACTGTGTGCTCTTTGTCACTTTTAATCTATTAAAAAAAATATACAGGTGTTCAGTAATTAATTGACACTACAGTGATATTAGTAGTATAGTTGTAGAATGAATGGGTCTGCTCAACCGGGGTAGGACCACCCGCTCACAGAACACCAGTGTAAAATAGTAGCTTAATGCTGCTGTGTTTCGTATGGTGAGTGTAGAGAACCGGAGACCCTTTTTACTAGAAACGATGCACTCCATCTTAGTCCTCACGGGTGACAACGCATATGCATTTTGATTCGTGATCGAGGATATGGAGGATACACGAGGATACACGTCTATGGGCCACAGCAACCACTTACCATCGGGTGGACTGTGTGGACTGTGTGATAGGGTATCCTATAAAAAAATTTGAAACTGGCCGCGTATCTCATAGACATAGATATAGCACCGTTTTTTCATCTTGTCTAGGAAGAGGTCTATACCAATATGCATGGAAACATAATATGGGTTACTTTATAAAATTTGTCACAAAATTTTAAGACTTACGTTTTTAAGATATCCGATCAAAAATTTGTTATCTTCTGCGATGTGATCAGTAAACTTGCTTATATCGTACACACCTGAGCCTTGAATTGAGTTCAAGTAATTTATCCTTAATAGATTTGCTATAAAGTCTTCGTAGTGATTATCCTTGTCATCCTCGTCTTGATATTGCCTGTTGTAGTAAATTTGAAATTTATTGAACAACTCGGGTGCGTCCTTTAACTTATAATATGGCTTCTTTTTAGTCGCCTCACTTAATGTCACGATAGATAAAGCAAAGACCAAGGCGTATTTCAAAAAAGACATTATGTTCGTTTTTAACTGTAGAATGTTGAAACAGTCTTATAAATGGCCAGATTTTTATAACCATGACGATTGCATTAACGAAAAATAAATAGTAAAGATTATAAAGAAAACAATACGTATTATATTATCGTATAATTTTCCATGATATGCACGTTTATTTCAATGCAGTTAATTTATCAGTATAGATCGCGTTCCCAGTGAAACAAATTGCCATACTTAATAAGAATTATATTATTTGTTTCTTATATATATTCAAGAAGCGTTACCGAATAAAAAGTAGTTTATTTTTAATCTCAGCGTGAATGCATTACATTTTTAATAATATGTATGATTTTTAAGATTTTAGTGTTTATTACACGAATTAAAAATTTTACATCATAATGTGACCAATTGCAAACAAATGGGGCCACGATGGCTCAAATATGCCTTTTTTAAAGTAACTACCTATTCCTCACTAGCGTTAAGGTTGTATGTAAGTTAGTTTTTGTAAAATTGAAATGTTTTTTTTTATATTAATTAAAATATCGATATGGGTTCCAGGATGCATAAATTATCTATATAGAAAATAGGTTTTTAACATGGCAGTTATTTTTTTAAATATGAAAATATTTTCACTCTTGTATGAGCCGTGATAGCTCAGGGACTAAGTTGCGCTCGCAGTAAATTTCACAGTATGTTCCCGGGTGCGTTCCCCACCAGCACTAATGAAATGTTTGTTTTAATTAATTGTAATTTTAAGTGCTGATTTACTACGTTTTCGGCAATGAAGGAAAACATGATGAGAAAAAGTTTTTTTTTGTTTAATTAATATAACTACTTAAAATCGAATATTCGTAGCATGCTACCTACGAGTACGTTTAGAGCACTACGATTTTTGTTCAATTTTCATGACAAATTTTCAATATCCGCTTACCAACAATTTTGATAAATTAATAGGTACAAATCATAAAAACGTCGAAGGTAGTTTTAAGCTTTTCCGTAAAATATACGATTTTACTATCCAAAGATGCAGTGTTTCTTTTTAAATTAGCACAACTAAAGCATTTGTCACAGTAAAGTGGAATTTATGCGATTGAGTAACGAAATATTTTATGATGTTTTCTGATTCACAATCGGTTTTAAAACCTTTAATAGAAAATAATCCTCAATTGCCAAAATAATCTTAAAAAGTAAGTCTTTCTGTTATTATAGGTGCATTTCATCTAAGTCCTCAGGAGTGGCAGTAAATGTTTATGAGTCACAGCAACTCCTTGCTTGTTTGGTGTTTGATATTCGTGTGTTTGTTTTGTCAACCTAAATACAGTAAATAAAAGTTACAGCCTTTAAACTTCCAACTGCTGGGTACAAGCATCCTCTCAATTTTTGACAGTACGTTTGTTTTTGTATTCTTATTATAAATTTTGATTTTAAATGCATAATATATAGCTCCGTGTTATAAATGTAACCCTGCTTTGTTTTTTTCTTCTTTTTCGGTTCAGTTTAACAAAATTGCAATGTCATTGGTAAATACCTACCGTGAAACCTGGCAACTGCCATTTTTGGAAGGACTTAAAAGTTTAGGACCAATTTTCTTACATAAAAGGTACTCTCAGACTAGGCATCAATGTTAAAAGTGACACTATATTCTTCATAGATGTATTTATTAGTGATTTAAACAAAGATTTACAACAAAAAGACAAAATATTCAAAAGTATAAACGGATAAGTTATCCTTTAACAACAGCGTTTATAATGAAAATAATAGGATTTGACTTCATAGTTGAAGGTTTGTTTACCTCATAATGTTATATACAATACTCAGAGTTATGACTTGCTCCTTTATCTGTGCTGCGAGTAGAAAAATTTACACTTATGGTAAAGTTGCCTTCTTATTTTTCAATTTTTCGTACAAACGTGAAAATGTATGTCAGGGTTGCCAAAACATTTTTATTACGTACTTTACTTCATTTTTTTAATAAAAACTTTCACAATAATTAATTTCTTGAACAAAAATCTTAAACACACTAAACAAAAATACTCTCCTCTAAATTTGAGAGTCAAATTGATGCAATAATAAACTTGAATCGATCTTTTCTAAAGAAGAGATGCCTAATGAGCAAACGGCTCACCTGATGGTAATGGATGGAACTGCAGATGCATTGCCGCCCAAAAGGAGTAAGCTCTTTTCTTGAAGGTCCCTAAGTCGCGTTAATCAGGAAAATCTCTGGTGGTAGTCGATTCCTCAAGGTAGTTGTGCGAGGAAGAAAACTTCTTTTAAATCGCACAGTGGTGGACTGCCAGTCATCCAGATGGTATTGTGAGTTTGGTTGCGATGTGCGACAGTGAAATTGTGCGGGTGGGTTTTATGTTAATTAGTCCGAACAATTCCTCAGAGCACTTCCCGTGGTAAATGCGATAAAATATGCAAAGAGATGCAACATCAATTCGCAGGGCCAGTGAGGCAAGCCATTCGAAAAGAACTTGGTCACTGACGATTTGTACGGATCTGTGCTGGATGCGATCAAATGAAAGGAGCTGGCACTAGGGAGCCCGAGGTAAGAGATGGGAACAGTATTCCATGTGTGGCTAAACCTGCGCCGTGTAAAGTTGCAGGCGGTGTGCCTGCATGAAATACTGTCCCGCTCTGCTGAAAACTCCAAGCTCTTTATAGGCCAATTTGGCCTTCTCTTCCAAGTGACATGAAACTGCACGTCTCTCGATATGACAACGCCGAGTATTCCGATACTGGCTGAGGCAGCAAGGGAGTGCCTTGAAACAATCTATTTCAATTATAGTATAGATAAAAAATAAAGTGTGTCGTTATAATTTGTAACGAGTATCTGTTTTTTATTAGACATCATTATCATTATATTACGATCAGGTAATTTCAAATTCAAAATATTTACAGCCAACCTAAATATGGTTCCTCAAAATATCAAAACATTCATTATCATTAAAAATGATAGTGTTATTTGGGTTCAAATTATGTAACATCA
This sequence comes from Parnassius apollo, assembly GCA_907164705.1. Classification (NCBI taxonomy): domain Eukaryota; kingdom Metazoa; phylum Arthropoda; class Insecta; order Lepidoptera; family Papilionidae; genus Parnassius; species Parnassius apollo. The sequence goes on from CAJQZP010000644.1 coordinate 3,476,992, forward strand.
ACACACTTTGTTGAAAATAGAGTAGTAATAATATAATTAATACTTTACCTTTACATTTACTTAACGTTTATACGTTTCTCTTTTATTTTCCTTAACTTTTGATGAAGATGAATTTATTGAGAACTCATTTGGTAAATATAATATAATATAAAATGTATGTAATATAAAAAAGTATAGCACGCGAAATCAACGCGCAGATTAAGTGGAAATCCTTTGTAATTTTTTTGATAATTAATTTTGTTTTTAACATTGTTTACACGTTAATTATGTTATCTTAACTCATACATAAATATACAACTATTTATACACTCCCTTATGCATGGTGAAACCTGAACGTTAACGAAAAAATATAATATATATGACATAAAATTCATTTCAGCAAAATTATTTAATCTTTCCTGTAGTGTCAGAGCTTATTGTGTTTAAAGATAGGCACCAACAAAGACTAAAATATTGTAATTGTATTGTTTGCTGTATCAACAAAGGAGTATATCTAAATTAAAATTTTCAAAAAAGTACGTAAGTATTATGTAAGTATAGATTTGAACGCTTTTTAATGATAAAGAATGTATATAGATTTAAAACTTACGTTTTTATGGTATCCTAATATACGCATTATTTCTTCATTTGTGTAATCAGCGAAACTGTTTATATCGTACACAGCTGTATCTTGGATTCAGTTTAAATAATTAATCTTTAAAAGAGATGTAACAAACGCCTCGTAGTGAATTTCCTTGTCGTTTTCCTTTTGATAGTGCTTTTGTGTAATCATGTTGAAATTTCTCGAACAACTCGGGGGAATCCTTTAAATCATAATATGGCTTTCTTTAATCGCCTCACTAAATGTCACAAAAGATAAAGCAAAGATCAAGGTGTATTTTAACAGAGGCATCGTGTTCCTTTGTAATTGTAGAACGCTGAAACAATCTTATAAATGATCGGATTTTTATTACCATGACTGTTGCATTAACCATAACTGAATTGGAGGGCTTGTAAAGTATTTAATATATATTATATATAATTAAATCGCTTAATTGTTCATGATATGCACGTTTTCAACATTACAACTAGGTTATCAGTATTGAACATTGCATTAAAATGTGTTCAGAATTAGCATGCTTAACATGAATTAGGTATATATGCGTTCCTAATTAAATGTTAATTAACGTCCAAGACTAATAATGGAATAAAATGTATTTTTTCTACCTAAGCAATTTCACAGCTAAGAGTTCAAAGAAAGAAGGCCACAGATTCGTTGTCATATCTAAAGACTTGTATCAATTGCCTCAACGTACCCTTTAAATTTGAATACATCAATAACATCACCACTGCCGTCTCCAGGGTCAGAGAATTGGGTAAGCCAAACATTTTATTGGTGTTTTTAAGGCTTATGGATCTTGCAGATGTCATAAGAATTCACTATAGGAAAGACTAAAAAAAAGTTATGGTTAGGCCATAGATGGTAGTATCACAATGTAGCGCGACTGCAAGCCAAATATAAATACCCGAAGTTATGTTGTTGCAAATTATTTTAGATGTTACATTGCATATGTTTAATGACACTTTACCGATAATGTTATCCGACACTATTGCGATGATATTACGGAAGTCAGTCTGAGCGAGATTAAAATGGCTCTCCAGCACCTTAAAAACCGGCAAGTCTTCAGACAAGGATAGAACAAAAGCGAAACTTTAGAAAACGGGTGGAAGACCAGAACTCAAAATCCTCCAGAAGCTTTTTAATTTCGTCGTCCATGGTGGTACTACACCATAGGCGAGGAGCATAAGCGCGGTGTTCTTGCTCTTCAAGAAAGGCGACAACGCTTTCTTGAAGGACTACAAACCGATTTCCCTTTTGAACCGTATCTACGTGCTGTTCGAGAGTCGTCTCGCACGCAGATTATACGACATCCAACCTACCGAACAAGCCCGTTTCCGAATAGACTTTAGCAACTTAGACTAAATATATACCCCTCGGTAAATTGAATAGAAAACCGGGGAATACGATCTGCCACTATGTAGTCCATGACTATAGAAAAACCTTTGATTTCGTCGAAATTTGGGCAGTGCTGTAGTCCCTTCAGCGGTCCCAAGTTGACTATTGATATATCGAAGTCCTGAAGTGTTAGTACAGTAGACAGAATACCAGACCTATCCAACTGCAGAAAAATGTAAGACAGAGTGACGTTATATGCCTGAAACTCTTCACCGCTGCATTGGAAGCAAGCTACTGGACTGGAAAGAATGCGGCATTAATATTAATGGCAAGTACATCACTCACCCTCGATTTGCCTATGACATAGTCCTTGTGGCTGAATCGCTGGAAGACCTCAGCACTATGCTCAATGACCTCAATAGTGCGTCTCAACGTCCATGTCACACCTATGCCGGTAATCGTCAGGAGCACTCAACTCGAAGTTGTTAATGAGTATGTTTACCTGGGACAAATAGTACAACTAGGTAAGTCCTAGTTTGACCAAAAGGTCAATCGACGTATTTAACTCGGCTGGGGAGAGTTTGGGAAATTACTACTCATCTTCTCATCAGAAATAACTTAAAATCTGGAAACAAGATTGTACAACCAGTGTGTGTTGCCAGTGAGACGTGTTATTTCACTGCTGGCCGTAGCAGGAAGCTTAAGGCCGCTTAGCGAGGGAGATATTCTTGGGGATGGTTATGCTTGGGGTTTCTCTGCGTGATAAAGTTAGAAATGAGGATACTACGGATGTAGTAGAACCAAAGTTACCTGAAGTGACAACCACGGATAGCTAAGCCGAAGTAGCAATGGGCCAAACATAAAGCTTGAAGAACCGACAACCAATCGTCCTCGAAAAAAGGACCTCGAGTGACAGCCTCATACCGGTAGGCATATGTATGGACGTAGGCAACCCCCCACTAGAAGAAGTGACGACCTGGTAATACATGCAGGGTGTCGATGAATGCAGGTGGCTCAGAGCCGTGCCTTGTGGTATTCTTTCGTGGAGGCCTATATTCAGCAGTTCACTTGTGAAGGGCTTTAACGATGTTTGGTGTGTCCTTACAATAATTCAAGTATAATTTCGGCTTAGGTTCCATGTCAGTTGAAATGTAGGAATCACTCCGTTCGGGACATGGCTGCTTTAGAAGGAGCTTAAGCCATAAATTTGATTTGAATTCTATCGAACGATTCCTCCGTTATTTAGATATAAGGCAACTTTGAAATCGTAAAATATCAATTCGCTAAAATGTTCTTGACGCAAATCCGCTTTCAATATAACACGATATTTCAATTTAGCTCGTAAAAAATGTAGAAGAAAATTTGAAATTTGACCATTCATTCTTGTTAGTAACAATAATTTTGAAATAAAATATAATTGTACCGTTCTCTAACAAATAAATTATTTTTACAAACTTTTTGCGTAGGCTGTCCTTAAATCCATCAATTTATATAGCAACTCAGTAATAAAAGTTCTGGATTGATGATATTTCAGGTTCAGTAATTGGAATTTATAACTGTGTTATCGATCAGGTGTTCACAATCCATCATTAAAATCCTTATCTAATTGCGAATGGAATAAGTAATCGAAATGTTAGATTTTTTCAAATAGGAAAAGTAGATTTTTTACCTTGATACGTTGTTTGCCTAGAATTCCTTACATTCTACAGCAAGACCTTTTTAGAGATAATTATGATTGCTAAATGAAATACCAATGCAAATTCTTTTAAATCCCACTTAAATAAAATATCATCATCATCATCATCATCACAGCCCTTCACAAGTCCACTGCTGAACATAGGCCTCCCCCAAGTAATGCCACAAAGCACGGTCCTGAGCCACCTGCATCCATCGACTTCCTGCATATCTTACCAGGTCGTCACTCCATCTAGTGGGGGGTCGCCCTACACTACGCCTACAGGTACGAGGCTGCCACTCGAGAACCTTTCTTCCCCATCGGTTATCGGTTCTTCGAGCTATATGGCCGGCCCATTGCCACTTCAGCTTACTAATCCGTTGGGCTATGTCGGTCAATCTGGTTTTACTGCGGATATCCTCATTTCTGAGTCTATCACGCAGAGAAACTCCGAGCATAGCCCTCTCCATAGTTCGCTGAGCGACCTTGAGCGTCCTCATACGGCCAGCAGTGAAGGTCCACGTCTCTGATCCGTAAGTCATCACTGGCAACACGCACTGGTTGTACACTTTAGTTTTCGGAGATTGAGGTATACCTGACGAGAAGATGTGTCGTAATTTCCCGAACGCTGCCCAGCCGAGTTGAATCCGTCGATTGACCTCTCGGTCGAAGTTGGACTTACCTAGTCGGAATATTTGCCCAGATAAACGTACTCGTCAACAACTTCGAGCATAGTGCTCCCAACAACTACCGGCATAGGTGTGACATGGACATTAAACATAATCTTTGTTTTGTCCATGTTCATCTTAAGACCTATCCGTTGGGAGGCACTATTGAGGTCATTGAGCATAGTGCTTAAGTCCTCCAGCGATTCTGCCATAAGGACTATATCGTCGGCAAATCGAAGGTGAGTGATGTACTCGCCATTGATGTTAATACCGTATCCTTTCCAGTCCAGTAGCTTGAAAACATCTTCCAAAGCAGCGGTGAAGAGTTTCGGGGATATAACGTCACCCTGTCTTACACCTCTCTGCAGTTGGATAGGTTTCGAGCTCTGGTTCTGTACTCGGATAGCCATCGTAGCCCTACTGTACAAACACTTCAGCACTTCGATATACCGACAGTCAACTTGGCACCGCTGAAGGGACTGCAGCACCGCCCAAATTTCGACGGAATCAAAGGCTTTCTCATAGTCCACATACGCCAGGCAAAGTGGCAAATTGTACTCTTCAGTGTTCTGTACAATCTGCCGCAGGGTATGTATGTGGTCTATGGTACTGAAGCCTTTTCGGAAACCGGCTTGTCGGAAACCGGGAGGCTGGAAGTCGTCGAGTCTGCGTGCGAGACGATTCGTAATGACTCTCGAAAACAGCACGTAGACGCGGCTCAGAAGGGAAATCGGTCTGTAGTTCTTCAAGAGAGCGTTGTCGCCTTTCTTAAAGAACAAGACCACCGCACTTCTGCTCCACGCCTCTGAAGTAGTGCCACCATGGAGGACGGAATTGAAGAGCTTCTGAAGGACTTCAAGTACCGGTGTTCCACCCGCTTTCAGAAGCTCCGCTGTAATTCCATCCTCGCCTGGGGCCCTGCCGTTTTTATGGTGCTGGAGAGCCATTCTAATCTCGCTTAGACTGACGTCCGGGATATCATCGGAATAGTGTCGGATAAGACTTGCTCTTGGATCGTTACTCACACTTGCGTGTGGCTCCAACGATGATGTGTACAGCTGCCCATAGAACCTCTCAATCTCACTCAAAATCTCAGGTGTCCCGGAAACGATGCTGCCACACTCAGTCTTCAGCCTTGACAGTTGGCTCTTTCTGGCAGACAGATCTCTGGCAAAGACTTTGGAGCCCTGGTTCCGCTCGATCGCTTCTTTAATACGAGCAGTATTAAAGTTGCGTAAGTCTCGCCGCATGCATTTGGAGATCTGTCTGTTCAGTTGCCTGTATGCTGTCAAATCTGTTGACGATTGCAGCCTCATCTGCCGTCTAACAGCCATGAGATTAAGAGTGTGATCAGAGAGTTTTTGTGTTCTTCTGCGGCGGGTCTTGCAGAACTTAGCTCCGACCGCATGGATAGTTTCCACGAGCTTGTCATTCATATCGTCCACTGCATTGCAATCTTGTAGGCACTGAAAGCGGTTGTGTAACTCGAGCTGAAAATTTTCGGGATTTTGGATCAGAGCACGAGGGGGACGGAGCGTTGACTTCATTAGACGAGACCTCTCCAACTTAACGTTTAGGTTCAGTGTGCCTCTAACCATTCGGTGATCGCTGCCAGTTTTCACCCTTGCGATCACTGAGACATCACTGAACAGTTGGCGTCTGGTCGTCATAATGAAGTCAATCTCATTTTTTGTCGAACCGTCGGGGCTCGACCAGGTCCACTTCCTGTGGGGCCGCTTCTGGAAGAAAGAGTTCATCATAAAGAGTCCCTCTTTCTCCATAAAGTCGGCCAGCTGCTGGCCCCTTCGGTTCCGTTGCCCTACTCCAAATTTCCCTAACTTCAGCTCACCGTTTTCTCTTGTGCCTAGTTTTGCGTTGAAGTCTCCCATCAACACCGTGTAGTGGGTTTTGGAGGAATGTATGGCTTTGAAAATATCCTCATACATTTCCTCCACCTCCTCATCGGAATGTGCCGACGTTGGTGCGTAAACCTGTATGACCTTCAGCGAATACCGTTTGGTGATTCTGAGTATCAGGTACGCGACCCTCGTCGACACACTCTCAATCTGTACAACGTTGTTGACGAGAGACTTGTGGACGATAAATCCGACACCTCCTTGGGACAGATGGTCGCCCTCCCGGTGATAGAACAAGTTGCCGGATTCGAGAATCACCGTGTCCTCCCCCTCTCTTCGGACCTCGGGTAATCCTATAATACTCCAGCGTAATTTGTCTATCTCTTCTTCCAGCTCCAGGATCTTCTCGTCAGTCCTCAGTGTGCGTGCGTTAAATGTTGCCAGGTCGAGTCGTCGTAGGTGGCAACCGAACCTCCACCGGAGATTCTTAGCACCCCCTGCCTCGCCGTTACCATGGTCGCCACCGTAGCCAGGAATAGCGGGGCCGCCGGGGACTGGGGGCCGTCTATTTGTATAATTGTTCATGGGGGGGTATATTGCCATAGTTGCCACGCTTGGCGAGCGGGTTGGCAACCGCAGTTTTTTTTTGTCGTACAGTTGCTGTTATCAGGAAGATGCTGCTGCCCATCTCCTGCCTGTCTCCCTCTGTCGCCTCTTACGACACCCACGGGAAGATATGGGGTAGTGGATATTCTTGACCGCCACTACACGGGATAAATAAAATACAATACAACTAAATACAATAAAGTTCTTGCATTAGAAAGTGAAAAGCAAAATAACATGGATATATGTAACGTAACGTTATATATTACAATTATTAAATTTTAACGTGTTTCTTTAGTAAAATGAAACAACCCTCACAAAAATCTCTCTCAAATATTGAACAAATTAAAAAAAATAGGTATATAATCAGCTTCAAAGACAAAGCTCAAAAATTTTATTAAGAAAATTACTACTATTTTTCAATAACCATGAAATAAATTTAAAAATCTACTTAGCCTACTTGTGGTGGCTTAAGAGAGTTGTACAACGCCGACTACTGATAGATAATGCCAAAAACTTGCCAAGTGCGTTGCGAGTCATTCTCAATGTAGAGCTAGTGTTCCGTAGTTGCCCAACACAATACGTGGTGTTTTCTTGATAATGAGCATAATAAGTGAGTTCAAGGTTTGACCGCTATAACGACTAAAATGGACCCAACGGGGAAGATGGTGACTGAAGCAATTATTTTCAAATCAGACTTATAGGCTGTGGTATTCAAAAAATATTGAAAAACCTTTCTATTTTGAAAATAATACAATATACATCAAATCATTATATATATAGATAGATACTCATAGTTGACTATCCATCTAAATATTCCTGGCAATGCAACCCTAAGATATATATGACCATAACACACCTTCCCGTATCCCACCACTGCCAAAAATTATCCTGAGGGTCATCCGCGTAAACCAAGAGTATGACGAATGAAACTGTGTGAGGCTATATGATTGTATGAATACTTTGAATGCGGCATACAATAACTACCAACTAAAAACTAAGCGAAATTTGTAAGTATGTGAGAAAGATACTCTCTGCTCCCTGCCTATCCCGCAGGATATAAAAAAAATATATCCTGCGGGATCCCTATATATAAAAAAGTGAATCGGTATATAAGTCGTTTTCTTCATATTTTTTTTTTATTTTTTACAGTTTACAATAACGTAAAAGAATAGACGGGTAAAAAAAGTTTTTTTTTTTTTAAGATTTTATTTCACAGTTTTGTAGGCGAAATTAATACCTTTATCTATGCTAAATTACAGATTTGTGGCACCTAGGGTCTCTGAGTAAAACCAAGGACGGATAGACGGACAGACATAGCGAAATTTTAAGAGTTCCTTGTTGTGTAACTACGGAACCTGCTTCCAGTATACGGCGATAAAACTCTACCCTGTTTGCACGAGGCGTAAATACCCAGTACTTCTGACCGAGACCTTCATTTATAGAATGGTACAGACATGTTGACTATAGAGTTACATAGACTATTTAATAAAGTAAGAAAGGCGCAAGACCCAGAGTAATAACACACACAAAAACATTTAGATTTTGTTAGCTTTAAACTTTAGTAACGGCAAGTTTTAGATTAAAATTTTTATAAACTTATCAATGAATTGCGAAAAATTCATTCAGTTTCAAAGGCAGTAGGCACACTCAATTTATAAATACATACCTACGGCGGCATCTGTAGGTATGTATTTTTAAATTGAGTTTGAGTTAAATAATATATAACGTTAAGAATTACTTGTTCGCATATGAAATCAATAAAAAAAGGTACTGACTTTTTGGTTACAAAGCTACAAAGACTCTTCAATGAAGTTGTAGAAGCTTTAAATTTTGTAATCTGAATCTCAAGTAAAGACATGTATTAGATGCAAAAGTATTATAAGCTTAACAATGAAATAAAAAATATAAAAGTACCTATCTTGTACCTACATAGCCAATAAAAAAGGGTTGCGAGTATAAAATTACAGCTTGTTGTGAAATACCCAACGCATATGGTATTCGCTAGTTTGTTATCGACAATTTTTTTCGCTACTATTGGTATTTACGATTTATTGTTCATAAACTAACATGCGTCCTGTGACTGAAATTTGTTGCGACATTATTCTCTGACAGAAATGTTGTTATGTTTTATGTTAATATTATTAGCAATTATAGCTGGTATTTTTTATTTAAATCAGGTTTTTTATCAGTTAAACTGTGGCAAAGTCGATGTTTACAAGAATGAGTAACAGTCGAATTTTTATTACATCATCTACATGACACTTAAGTGTCCATGATGGGATATAAACATAGTAATAATTAAAATCAAAAAGGTTAAATAAAAAAGGATTTTAAATAAAATAATAATTAAAATCCACTTATCGATTTAAAAAAAAACGATAATTTTCATTTGTTTAATGCCAATTTTATTCAGAGTAATGTAAAAATATACAGTTGTGCAAACAATTCAAAATTCACACAATTAGTAGTGCACGATGGTAGGGGAGAGGGGGGATGATTCGGTACATAGCCTGACGCTTTTATGAACTATATGAATTAAGAGCAACTGTTAATACGCGATATAAATAAATATGTTTACATAACATAACATAAACATAAACACTCACGCCTGTCACCCAGAGAGGTAGGCAGAGACTTCAGCTTTCCATTTGGCACGATCCTGACACACTTCTCTCGCCTCCTTCACATCCATACACCTACGCATACATGCTCGTCGGTTAAGGGTACTCCTAATTAGGTTTTCAATAAATCGCCAATTTCGTCGATAAATTTTCACCTAGGACCTCCCTTTCCGACTCTGCCATTCACTTCCGTAACATAAATTTTCTTTGTCACTCTTTCCTCATTCATTCTTTCCACATGACCAAACCACCGAAGCATTCCTTTCTTAACCCTGGTCACAACATCATCTTGCAAACCACACTCTTCTCTTATTACACAATTTCTTACCCTGTCGTTCAGATTCAGCCCTAACATACTCCTTAAGGACCGCATTTCTATTGCGTTGATTCTACTCTCGTGCTTCTTCTGCCACACCCAACTTTCACTACCATACGTTAAAATAGGGACCAACACAGCATTGTGAATTGCCATACGTGCCTTTTTTGACACATTTTGACTCTTCACAATAGAGTGCAGGGCCCCATTTACTCTATTTCCCGCAATTACTCGTCGTTCTATATCCTTATCATATCTCCCATCCCTGCTAAATACGCAGCCCAAATATACAAACTCATCTACTTGCTCGATCAACTCCCCTTCTATTCTTATTTCACAAATCGTTTTACTTTCTTCTCTTTCAAAAACCATAACCTTCGTCTTACTTGCGTTCACTTTCATACCCCTTTCTTTTAATGATCTGTTTATTAATGTAACCATCATTTGCAATTCGGCCGCCGACGACGCAAGGATAACTTGATCATCGGCGTACAAAAGGCATTTGACGGTTAACTCACCCATTCTTAATCCGCATTCTTCAACTTTCAAATTGTGCAAACAACTGTCCATAAATAGGTTGAACAGCCACGGGGAAGCCACACAGCCCTGTCTGACACCTTTATGGATGTCAAACCAGTCCGAGTAGACCCCGTTGATCCTAACACAAGCACTGGAGTCCCTATAAAGAGACTCCAATGCCTGTATCAAGCCAGCGCTCAACCCAAATGAGTTCAGTGTTTGCCATAGCACATCTTCATCACCATAATGAATCCCTATCCACTCTGTCATAGGCCTTTTCCAAGTCCATGAACGCACAAAAAACATTTTGGTTTTTAAACTTCTCCGCGATCATGCGCATGGAAAAGACTTGATCTGTACATCCCATTCCCTTTCTGAATCCCGCTTGCACATCCCAAATTTTTCCATCAGTTTCTTTCATGACCTTTCAATCAGTACCTTAGCATACAGTTTTCCCACAATGCTAAGAAGGCTGATGCCACGGTAGTTTTTACAGTCCTGCTGCGACCCTTTTCCTTTTTCCTTACTTTTAATTTAAATATGTTTCTTAGAATATGTATATATTCTCAGAGATCGATAGTGACGCCGAACAGCCGTTGGACCACGAGTTCCTGCCGAGGGCTTCGAGCACGCAGTTCCGTCAGGTGAAGCCATGTTAGAAGAAAATCTAAATCAAGAGTAACAATACCGCGGCGGGCTATATAGGGTGGCTGACGGCCCTCGTCCATTTGCTCATCGGTCATCACGTAGTGCAAAAGCCCTGTTTGAGTACCGATCGATTTTATATACCTTCATATATATCGATTTTAAAAACATCTATCGGTTTTTTCATTTTTTTAATTATTTTTTAAATTAGTGAATTACTTTATTTTTAACATGTCAGTCCCATTGTACCCTATAACTAAATAACACAATATAATTTATTAAATTACTTACACAAAATACTAACTAAATGATACACCATTTTACCACGTATTTCTATTTATAAGAATATAATTATTATAACGAATTAATCTGGCTATTAAAATACCTAACTAACCTAAATACTAATAAACTTTAAGTATTACAAAGTGTTAAATACGTTAGCTTTTTATCTTAATGAAATATTTATTTTCAGCAAAATATTCATTATTTCTAAAGGTAAAAAGTTACGCTCAGAGCACTCACATAAATAATTCCCCTAATGAGAAAGCTCATCTTGGTTCTGTTAATTATTGTTAATGGAAGTTTATATTTCCTTAGCCTAAATCAAGTCAACACTTTCTGTTTACCCGACTGAACGAAAGCGAGGGTATTTTTATTGCGATTACTTGTATATGTGTTTAAAGCTATCTTATGTATGTATATATTCTTGCAATATTCTTGTAGTGGTGGTGTAAGAATATCCGTTACTCCATGTCATCCCGTGTGTGTCGTAAGAGGCGACAGCGAAAAATATATCAGGAAATAGGCAAGAGCATATTTCTGATAGCAGCCAAATAAAATAAAACTGCCGTTCCCTATGAATCACCCTATGAAGCAATCTATGGGGAAAGCCTGTGTCAATCCGTGAACGTTTGAACGACAGTAATGATAATAGTAATAGACCTTTTAGAGCCTAATGAACTTGACCAATGAGTGTATGAATTGACATGTGCTTACTAGAAGCGGTTTCTGGCAAGCCGTTAATATATTATTGAAGGTGGGTTCTTTTTTCATAGTATTTAATAGTTTGCGGTGACATAAGTTATTTGAGGTATCTAATTCAATGACCGCAAATGCATTCAAAATGGTCTGAGAATAGCGTAGGGTGAAAACATGAATTTTCTGCTTACAACTACAAGATCTCACTTTCTACTCATGAATCTTGCTTTCTGTATGGCCAGCCTAATGCCATTTCAGCTAAGCGAAGTGTAAGGTGCCCCCTCTTAAATGGAGGACGACCTGTTAAGCTTGCAGAAATTCGATGGATGCCAGTGTTTTGTAAAATTTCTGAGAGAGGCATATATTTAGCCGTGGACTTGTTAAGTAACATTTTCTCACGTATTTTTCTTGATATAATATGTATGTGATATGCACATACATATTATACGAGTAGCATTAACTCGCTAATAAAAGCGGGGTATGCATGTGGATTTTCTATAATTTTGGCTAATGTTTATTTTAAAATGAAACTGTTGGCTTGTTATCAAATTTTAGTTTTGGATTCGAAGTATAGTATAATTCCTTCTGGCACAAGTACAGTGTCTTCAGATATAGTCCAATCGTACAAGACTTAAGAGGAACTATGGCAATGTACCAAAATATTTTAAGGATAAGCGCTTGGAACTTATTCAAGCAGACTAACTTGTTAGCCTCGACTTAATTAAGCGGTACAGACATAATATTTTAAGTAACATTCAGTTTCATATTTTTAAAGCAGCATTAAGCAAAACGCTCATGTTATTATTTTATTATTTATCAATATCGATTTCCCTACTAACATAATAATTGCGAAATTGTGTTTGCCCCTAAATGTCACTTGAGAACGTATTTAGATTCTTTGTATTGGTAATAACGTCCAAATTGAACTTGAAATTGGTTTTTAATGAGCTGTATAAAAAAACCGGCCAAGGACGTATCGGGCCTTGCGCAATGTAGAGTAAATTTGTAAATTGCAAATTGCCTGTCACCACACGTGAACTGCAAAGGAGCGTTATTGATACTACGAGCATGTTAAATGAGTTCACGGTTTGGCCGCTATAACGACAAAAATAGGCCCAAGTACGACGATGGTAACTGAAAAAATTATTTTACAAGCAGACTTTTAGAGAGTGGTAATTAAGTAAGATTAAATAACTTTTCGATTTTGAAAATAATAAATCTACAATCTACATCTCAACAGGATTAAATTTAATTTGCATAAGCACATTTTATATGATACACAGTGAAATATCTTTTAGGAATCTCGAATTAATCTAAAGACCATGTAGGGATTTTCGGAAGTCGCATACCATTCGACTTTTGTTTATTATTCTTGCAAGTAGCCAACTTGATACGAGCGCCTTCATTTAAAATACACGTGAAGGCAAATAGTTTTATTGTAGATAAGAAACCCGTCCTAGCTCCCCATGTGAATAATAAATTAATGTGGTGTTCTTTAGATTTAATATAATCAAAGACCATATTTTTATCACATTTTCCTTTTAAAAAATCTTAAATTTTCGTATAAAATATAGCCTAGTTCCCTCCTCGCCTTACTGGCCTAAAGTTCTATTAGAATAGGTTTAGTCCTTTTAAAGATTAGCCCGGACAGACAGATAATTTTTTTTAAAAGTTCCTCGGAAGAAAGAGGGAAAGAAACATTTATTACAAAATCAGCTATGGCAGGCCCTAATAAAAGGCAGGTATTTTGATATTACAGAAATCAATTTTGTTTATAAAAGGTCGTGAAAAACGTTTCTTCGTGTTTTAAATTAAAGAATTTTTTTAAATTGAATTACATTTAATTATAAAATGTGTCATTTTGTTAGATATCTTATTGCCATCTTGTAAGTAGTGACATAGTCCAGTTGAAAAGAAAATAGAAAAAAGAGAATAGAAATATTGGGATTTTTGATCAACAAATGCTACAAGTAGTTTTTACAGTCCTCTCTTGATATTGACCCAAAGACCCAAGAGTGTTAACCTAACCCTACCGAAAATATTCTGAAGAGACCGAAACAGGTAAATATCTGAGGGTGCGAGATCAGGACTTTATGGTGCATGCATTAACACTTCCCAACTTCCCAACCAGTTCTCTCAATTTTTGCTGAGTGTACAAAGATGTGTGTGGTCTGGCGTTACCATGATGAAACACCACTCCTTTGCAGTTGATAAATTTCAGCCGTTGTTTCTCTCGCATGAGTCCCATTAGTTCTTGGCAGTAGAGATTCGAGAATGAATGATTTTGCCTGGCGGAAAAGGTCCTAATAAACGACGCCCTACCACTCTCACTATACACACAGCAACACCTTAATAAATGTTAATCCGGGTTTCACTATAGTCTGTGGAGTTTTGACCGCGACTTTTTCATATTACGTTCTTATCGTATGTGACTAGCAGTGATTAATATTTTCAAAAATGGTTCAGTTTCATTACGATTAATTATTTTTCTTTCAATCCTCAATTCCTCGGCTATGTCATAACTACTAATATGTCTACCTTGCTCCGCTTTTTCCAAAATGGCTTTGTATTTATCAAGCAGCTCTTCATACATCCGTATAAGGGCAGCCAGAGCGAGATGCTTCTGAATTCCCGAATTAAAAACGTTTGAATCAACTTTTGCTACTCTTACTGACACTGCATTAGATCCGTGGGAATATCAACTGTGAACAAAGCCGCGGCACGCCATTATAATAAATCGGAAGTTTTGCCCGTATAAAAATATTTAAATATACTCTTACCGTGCCAAGGCACCTTTCACTTGCTTAGAGATTCGGGAGTAGACGCATGTTTGATCGTTGGCATTTGCTTACGTACGACTGTTAAATTTTATTATTGTTTTAATAGTTTTTTCCCATTTATTCTTGTATTTTTTGTTTCAGTGTAGTTACTCTTCGCTTGTTTTATCCTCCTTAGTGACTTGTTTAATGTAAATTCCAAATTAAAAAAATACAACTGAGCTATACTGAACTTTAGACTTTCTTTGTTCACCCTATTACCTGAAAGACACTTAGTGCAGTTTTAAATACATAAATCGCTACAGGTCTATAAACGTTACACATTTTTTTTCTCGAATTTAGTCACATTTTCCCTTTCTACCGATTTCAAAAGGAAGGAGGTATTCGATTCGACTATATATTTTTTATAAAGGTTACCTCATAATTTTCTTTGGGGTAAATTGATTTTGATAATTCTTTGTTAAGCTGGTGCTTTTCGTGTGGTCGCATATAAATTTAATCGAGAGCTGACCATTAGTTTCTCAGTTATCTTTAAAAATGCGTATTTAATTGACTTCGAATATATTGATGATGTTCTCATTTTAAATATATTGAAGTTCGTTGTACATTTTCAATTTTACCACTTGTTTGTAATAAAATTTCAAAATGTATGTAAATAATGTAATTTCTTCGTTAGTTTCACTCACTTTGGCAGACAGAAAAACAATTGAAAATGCCCGTGAAGTCTTTTTTACTTTTGCTTTTTCTTAATGTCTTGTACGTATTGATATTAACACTATTCAGATACAAACAGTACAACCAAAGAGATTTTTATTCAATTTTATACAAACAAAATATGATGAAACTTTTTCCCCGGCCTATTATGTAAATATTTTGTAGGGTCTGGGATCGTCTAGGAGTTAAATAATCTTATAAGATTTAGTGAGTGTCGTGTAGGGAGATATAGGTGTCAGTTCAAATGACGTTAAATAGTAGCAGTTTTTAATCGAAACTTCTTTATTCCATTTTAATCCTCAGGAGTGGCAATTTGATTCTTTGATTTTTCTGATTCATAATTGAGAATAGATGAGTCTGGATTACAACATCCATGTACCATAAGGTGAACTGTATGCTCATTAGTTGCCTTCATTATACAGGGTTATTTTTCAACGTGTAGCCTAATTTTAAACTTAAGTTCAAATACATAAATAATGATATACCATTATTGCAGTTATTGAATATACGAGTAAATAAGTCTTTTACTTTTATTTGAAATTATTTGAAATTGAATGTTGTTGGGCAACAACGTTTTTGCCTGCCGATAGATCCTTACGAATGTGTGCGTGTGCAGTAAAATCAGTTAAAATGTTGCATTACCACGCATTTTGAATTCAAAAGATAAAGAGGATAGAATGTTGGGCATTTTTTAAATAAATTTGTCTTCACCATTTGCCAATATTATAATTCTCAACTTCCTGGCCTATTATTGCATAGTAACCCTGTATAAAGAATAACCTAACATTTGTAGTGAGTTGTCATCACAGTCCTATGTTTCTTCTCGTGCTCTGCTTCTCGTCTTCTTTAGAATGCATCATTGTCACGTATCATACGTCGATTCTATTAATTTCATCTCAGAGGATATTTTATTTTATTTTATTGGAGCTTGCAATCCAGATTTACAATGTAGATCTCTATATTAGAACAACGAAATTTATAATAGCTGCATACAAATGTCAATTATTCACTTATTTTATATTCATTTTGTATATTAGTATTAATTTATTTTCCGTACTAGTTAAAGCATTTAATTGGTTGAAAACTGCACTATTATCATTACAGCCTATCAAAATTCTACTGCTGAACCATAGGTCTCTCCAAAAGATTGCCTTTTCCGGGAATATTTGACATAGCTGCCACGACTGACGAACGGGTTGGCAATCGCATTTTTTTAATTCAGTTGTGAAAGATACTGCTGCCTATTTCCTGGTCCAGTGCTTAGAAGCAACAGAGGGAAATTGAACCTAAGATCGAAGCTCAAAGGATGATATTATACGAAATTATGTCGTTTTCCAACCTACGTGAGGGCAAATCAGTTAGATCCGAATCTCATAATTCATATCCTCTCAAGTATATCCTATCAAGCAAAGCAATGAGATAAAATAAATCATACACTGTTTTTATACCGAATTTGACTTCAATAATACAGCATTGAACATAATTTTTGAAAATCTTTTCTTGTTTTACCCTGGTTTGGAAAGAACCTCCGGGAAAAACCGCAAGAAATTCAAAAATCAAACTGGGTTTATCCCAGTTAGATTTTTTTAAGTTGCCATTTTCCAAATACATTTACTTAAATTCTTAATATAAAAATAATTTAGGATCTGTCCTGTGTATCCTCCAGAGTTTATTTTAATTTATGTTTTACTCAATATAATTTAAATTTTTCACTCTTCATAGAATTTATTTAATGAAAGTTTGATATTTACTCGTAGTATACAGACAACGTATGTTTTCAAGGATTTTGTTACAAAAGTGTATACAATACAATATTTTTATAAATAATTTACTAACTCTGTACTCAACTGTAAATATTAAATTGAATATCTCAGAAAGCTGAATTATAAGAATTTATCAAAAGTATATCTTTTCGGCTTATTTGATAAACTTTTAAAAAACTTTCACGAACTCGGGGATTACGGAACATTATGTTGTCTGATCACGTGCGACGAGATCATAAAGGATTTGTGGCCAACTTCCTTAACTGGATCACCGTCAATAAAGTTTTTGAATAATATCGACGTCTACCGAAAACGAATATCTTACTTTTTTTAACAGTAAAGAAAACTTTATAAAGGTGTTTGTTAAGAATTTGTAAAGTAGCTAAGAATATAACATAGTATTGATCTATATACGTTTGCATTGTTGTTATACTTGTGCGATTAATATCTTTTGTATAAACTACTAAAGCACACACTTTCTTAGCAGAACTAGAGTTCCGTGCATTTTCTTGAAACCGATTAAAACAAAAGCATAATATTAATAAAATTCTAATAATTGTTTGTTTATATATAGCTTATATAATATATATCTTTTTATAAAAATATAATATAATAAGACAAGCAAACTTACAATCCACGTGATGAAAAGGGCCTACTGCAGTCAATAGTCAAGTCAAGCCAACTTAGAACAAAGATCGTTACAGGTGCGTTGTCACCTATTGTAACATTGTGCGCTATTCTAGTAAAATATAAATATCTGATACTGTAATTATAATAAATTACTTAATATTCCAAAATCTTTTATTCTCCTATTTGGATTAATGTTGGAGCCACCCCTATCTTCCTACCGTTTCCTCACCCTCCGAGTCACTGGCCGGCTCCTACATTGTAAGCGGAGCTTCCCTGCTCAACCTTAACGTACGCCATTTTAGGGTTCTTCATCCAGTCTTCTTTTAATGGGCCTTCGCTAGGGGTGTAGTGAAGTGCAAATGCCAGTCGCCCTACCTCCTAGGTGGCCGGACTTTACTAGCCAACTTGCTAATGTGGCGACTGACGACCTAGTCGACAATTAGCACCACCACCTACGCCAGCCAACAAAACTCTGAGGTGGTACCTCCTTCACCCACCTACTGCTACCTACAGTCAATTATAAGTAAGTGCAAACCTTATTGCGAGTGAGACATACATTCGTATCCCGACCTAGCCCTGACTGTCTAAATAATGTAATTTCATTGCTAATAAAACTATTATTGGGTGAGATGTATTTATTTGCAATTAAATTAATGTATTTAAATGCAAACTCCACCACGTCACACTATAAGGACTAAGGTTGTATACCTCCAGCCTGTAATTACACTGGCACTCACTCTATACACTTCAGACTATTATTGATTACTACCCTGTGGCGGCAGAGGTAGTTAAGGGGGTGGTACATACCCGCACTGAATCTTAGAAAGAAACGGAGGTCTATTACTTATTACACGGTCACAATATCTCTGAAATACGATGCCCCTCTCGCGTCCTCTTCACCACGCCGCGCTCGCCCCTCTCGCAACAGTTTGGTAAGCATGTTATTGTTTATAGTAATCATGACTAGTATATTACTAGTCATTATGACTGCCTCGTTGGTCTAGTGGTTGTAGTAGTGTGACTGCTGATCATGAGGTCCTGGGTTCGAATCTCGGGTCGGGGCAAAAAATTAATTTTTGAGTTTTTTCCCGTCAAGAAATTCTCAGTATGATTTCTTATATTTATGCGAACACTATACATTAATTAAAACTACTTTTACGGATTTTATCGCGTTTTATTTATATTAATTTTAATACCCGACGTTTCGGGTGCTTTCCAGCACCCATGGTCACGGGGGACTGAGGTGACTGACGTCCCGATGTCAAAGTTAACCCGGAGTACCTTCAGCTTTTTAATTATTGTCTTTGGTCCGATCTACGTAGAATGAACTATCTGTATTTTGAAGTCTTGCAGTGGTATGCTTGGGTTTAGTTTTAATTTTATTAATTATAGGACCCCAAGCAGGTGGTAGTACCCAGACTCCTTCTCTATTGAAATTAGGATGTTTTTTAATTTCAATAGCCTCACGTATCATCCTTGGTAGGAATCGATGTTCTTTCGCGACGATTTGTGGTCTATCAAATCTGATGTAATGGTTGGGGCCATCCAGAATATGATCGCAAACTGCAGACTTCCCGGAACGTTGATGCTTCACGTCAGCTATGTGTTCTTTTACGCTGATTCAAATTGATCTCTTTGTTTGCCCTATATATGAGAGACCACAATCACAATCAAGCTTGTACACTCCTGCATCTTGTAGAGGAATATGACACTTGACGGATGGTAAGAACTGACTAATCTTCTTCGGCGGCTTATAGAATGTTCTAATAGAAGCTCGCTTCAAGATGTAGCCAATCTTGTCTGTGACACCTCTAACATATGGTAGTATAGCAGGCACACGCTCGACTGTGGCCGGCTTCACTCGGTCACTGTGAAGGAGGCGCGGGACCCGAAGCTTGTTGTCGTGCAGAACCTGCTTGCCGTGCTGAAGCTCGGCGGCCAGGTGTTTGCTGTCACAGATCTCTCGTGCTCTATGAAACAAAGATTTGCCCACGGTAGCTAACTGTGAAGGATGATGGTGAGATTCACCGGTACTTAAATGGTGAATCTCACCATCATTTTTTTGCGATCATATTCTAGATGGCCCCAACCATTACATCAGATTTGATAGACCACAAATCCTCGCGAAAGAACATCGATTCCTACCAAGGATGATACGTGAGGCTATTGAAATTAAAAAAACATCCTAATTTCAATAGAGAAGGAGGCTGGGTACTACCACCTGCTTGGGATCCTATAATTAATAAAATTAAAACTAAACCCAAGCATACCACTGCAAGACTTCAAAATATAGTTAGTTCATTCTGCGTAGATCGGTCCAAAGACAATAATTAAAAAGCTGAAGGTACTCCGGGTTAACTTTGACATCGGGACGTCAGTCACCTCAGTTCCCCGTGACTATGGGTGCTTGAAAGCACCTGAAACGTCGGGTATTAAAATTAATATAAGTAAAACGTGATAAAATCCGTAAAAGTAGTTTTAATCAAAATTCTCAGTAGTTGCCCGGAGTCAGGAAGTTGGCGTTGTCTCACCCCCCGTGCCTCGGAAAGCACGTAAAGTCGTTGGTCCTGCGCCTGATCTCTCTCCGGTCGTGTCAATTTACCGTCCCATCGGATTATGAGTGTGAGGTAATAGAGAGTGCACCTGTGCTTGCGCATAAACTTGGGCACTATAATCCTGTCCTGCGCCGATGGCTAGCCTCCGTTGAAACAGGCCGTCGTGGCCGAAATTCGGTCTGGAGGACATTATTAATACTAGTCATTATCACTACCTGAGTGACAGGATGAGCAATTGTGTGATAAGAGAAGAGAAGAGTGTGGTATGCAAGATGTTGTTGCGACGAGGATTTCAGAAAGGAATGCTTCGGTGGTTTGGTCATGTAGAAAGAATGAATGAGGAAAGAGTGACAAAGCAAATTTATGTTGCAGAAGTAAACGGCAGAGTCGGAAAGGGACGTCCTAGGCAAAAGTTTGTCGACTAAGTTGGTAATATATTAAAAATGGGTCAAATTAAGAGTGCCCTTAACAGACGAGCATATGTAGGTTATATGGATGTGGAGGCGAGAGGTGTGTCAGGATCGAGCCAAATGGAAGTCTGTAGTCTCTGCCTACCCCTCTGGGTAACAGGCGTGAGTGCTTATGTATGTATGAATTTAAGGGGTAATACTGACTATTGGCAGTGTAAGAATATCTCCTAACTAATTTGTTGTTTAATTAATAATTGCATTTTTATTATTATCATCATCACTGTCACATGTAGCTAAATAATAAATAATTTTGTAATAGTGTAAGAAAATGATTTTAATACAAATGGATATTTTTTGTATTCAATACTATTTTATTAAGTTTCCATCACTAAAACCAAAAACCATACGTAGGATTAATCGTGTATTATTTATTATTATTCATTCACCTCTCAGTCCCCAAGCGGTCGAATCCGACCGCGGTGCTATTTTGTCAAAATCCAAGCGGTTTAATTCGACCACGCACACCCACAGCACTTTAAACCATTAAAACTTATATTTAAAGACTATTTTTCTATAAATAAGTTTAGCATTATAGAATCAATATGAAATTTTCTATCCTCTTGTTCAATAAAAAGTCAAGTTATCCTATGGATATTTATTTTTAATCTACGTTCATTTCGTGCGCCATTTTCGCGTGAATGTTATTGTGTTGAGTTTTGGATTTTTCTAGTGTTTTATAATAAAATTGTAATGAAAGTTTTTGTGTGAATATAATTTATCTTTTTACGTAAATCATCATTGTCGTCATCGTCATTACAGCCCTTCACAAGTCCACTGCTGATCATAGGCCTCCCCCAAGGTATGCCACAAAGCACGGTCCTGAGCCACCTGCATCCATCGGCTTTCACCATGTCTTACCAGGTCGTCACTCCAACTAGTGGGGGTCACCCTACACTTCGCCCACTGGTACGAGGCTGCCACTCGAGAAACTTTTTTCCCCAACCGTAAATGATTTTTTTACGTAAATAATTTCATGTAATATATATTATTATCATCATCATCATTACAGCTCTTCACAAGTCCACTGCTGATCATAGGCCTCCCCCAAGGTATGCCACAGAGCACGGTCCTGAGCCACCTGCATCCATCGACTTCCTGCATGTCTTACCAGGTTGTCACTCCATCTAGTGGGGGGTCGCTACACACTTCGCCTACCGGTACGAGGCTGCCACTCGAGAACCTTTTTTCCCCAACCGTAAATAATTTTTTTACTTAAATAATTTCATGTAATATATAGAAATAGTTGTGATTTTCACGCTGCTGACATCCGCTTGGTATGTTTTTTTTTTGTTATCAAAATACAATATTTTTTTTATAATGAAGTAAAAGCTGACTTTTTTAGACCACAGGATAAAAAAAATTGTACAGATTTTATAATGATAAACTTGTTTATAGAAAAGTAGTCTCTAAATATAAGTTTTAATGGTTCTAAGTGCTGCGGGTGGGTGCGGTCGCATGGGGATGAGGGATGAGGGGACCCCTCGGGATTTGCCGGCCGCATGCGACTGCAAGGGCTTTTTATTGGTATTGAGAGGTTAAATAATTAATAAATATATATTAAATTACAAAATCCTTTAATCTAAGCCTGATACATATATATCCACCAGTCGGGTAAGAATTATCATATTTCTAGAGATGCTTATTTAGCACACCGTACCGCGAATGTGATGTCATCAAGTGCGGTGCAGAGATAATGCGACCGAGTTGTATATATTACATAATAATGTGTTTATAAAAAAGGAAATAATACATTTTTAAAATAATGTTTTAAAATATCGATTTAACTCCTTTTACCCTTTTCATAAAATGTTTATATTAAGATTGAAATAAGTGACGAGGATCATGTTGTCTATTTTGTTTATCTGTAAAATTATTACGTATAGTCATAAACAATTTAATAAGCAACTTCCAAATGTACGTAAAATTATATATTGTTAAAATTTACTACGAAAATTCATACCTACTTAACAGAATAAACTACGGCACAGGTGTCGCTGTAATACTGTGTGAGCGCCAGCCGAGTATAAATTGTTCACCATATATTAAGTTTCTTATTATGATCCAGGAATCCTTTAAATATTTAACAGCGACGTAATTAAGTTTTAGAATTAACTTACAGAATCCCAAGTATTTTGCGTAAAAGATTAAAAGCACAGCAATATTCTACAAAATGTCTAATGCATATCTAAGGTCTCTTTTATAAAAATATACATTTATAATATGCAATATACAGAATTGTTTTTAAAAAATAGCTACACTAGTACACTTTTTATAGTTTTTAAAAAGAAGCGTTAAGGGGAAATATAACCTCAAATGGCTTAGCAAGATCCTCCGTTATGCCGAAAGTATTGCAGCATTAATTTTGAAATAAATATATGGTAAAGTTGAGGATTAATGTTAAGGTTTATGTTAGACGAAAACACGATTCCGTAAAATTTTCTCGATAGAAAAAAAATCCAAAGTTACCTCCAAACTGAACAATAAACCGCTGTTATTCATAAAATACTTTAAATAAGATCATGAAACTTTGCATACTAACTGAACTAACCATAAAGCAGTGCTTATGTTATTTACTTTTTTTAAAATATCATTATTTTCACTGTAAAAAGAAATTACCTAAACTATCGGCGCGTAAGCTTGGTTCCTGTCGCTCCGTTAGTATTGCTCCGGCTTTTGAAGGGAGAAGTTGTGTCGCTTACGATCAGAAAACACATTACGCAACAGGAAGACGTAAAATTAAAATGGGAAATAACCGTTATAAAAATAAGAAGCGACTGGGTTGGCGTTAAGAAACAGGCATATATATGATAAACATAATGAAATAAGTATCTAACGACCTATCTACTTAGAGTATTTGTGATTACAAACATGTCGGTACATAGCATACGACGCGCGGGGGAAGTGGGGGCGAAATTAGAATTTGAGCTGACTTACTCTCACCTCTTAATAAGGTTTCTACATATACGTGAAAATATGAGAAATTGAATGTGATTTATGGACAACAAAAACGCGCACTCGTGTATTTACGAGTCAATGCGTGATGGAACTTTTGACTACTGTTTACTTCTTTAATGACACGCTAGCTACTAAGTTATATATACCTAATAATAAATACGACGTGCATTATTATTCCAATTTTCCCTTTATACTTTAAACGGACTTAGGACCGTCATAGTAAATACAATTAAAAAATAGATTTCAACGACGGCTGGGATGGGTTCCATGCAAATAATAAGTTCTGCACTCCTCGAATTAAATACTATTTTTAAATACATGCAAGTTTAGACTACGGAGCGAGGGAAATAGGTGGAGAATATATGTAAGCAATTAGTAGCTAAAAAAATGATGAGTTGGAAAGCCGATTATAGGTTGACGATATTTAAATAATGGTTACTAATACCTGAATGACCGAATGAGGAATGAGCTTTGCTCGGCATTATTTTTTTTTTTTGAAAACGTGTGTTTTGGAAATTATATTTAGATACAAGTTACATACTGATGAAATATGAATAATATTTTTTGATCTTACCGACATAATAGAAAAAACTGAACTGATTATTTGAATAAAAAAATCATGATTGCAATTATTTTAATTTAAGTTTTCGTATTTTAAAAAAATGAGCTCGAAATAATATATTTTCTCACAAAAGAATGGAATTTGAAAAAAAGAAAACGAAAAAAAGTCGGACCGAAGACAGGACCCGAATAGATAGGGTACAACGATTTCGTGAACGCTCGATATCCCATTTGAACTATTACAATCATTAACTCATTGTCAAAATTTACCTTTTTATTCTAATGATATTGTAGCAGTTTTTTTATTGCCTGCAAATACGGATAAAACTGCATTTTCTAAAAATGAATCCTTGCTAGATCGATTTATTGCCCCCCGTAACCCCCAGGACACAAAATTTTATGAAAATCGTTGGAGCTGTTTCCGAGATTACGATATATATATATATATATATATATATATATATATATATATATATATATATATATATATATATATATATATATATATATATATATATATATATGAGGCCAAAGACAGAGCAAAAGGTGCCCCATATTGCAGACGTAACCGATGTATGTCTTTACGAGTCTCTCGTATTATGGCGTATTTAAAAAATTGGAATCAGATATTTACAACTATTAACAATCTGAAACGATTATCTATTTACTACAACGAAATAAATATTTACCTACATTTTAGGCATGCAATCAACTTAACATAAAACTAACTTAGTGGTATTTTAATCGGTGTTGAAAATGGAGTCCGTTTCTCGCAATGATCACGTTGAGCACGTTTTATTAAATTATTTTCACATTTATTACACGTGCGTGTGTGCACTCTTCACCTATGAAGGCAACTATTATTTGACTGCGGAGGTCGCCATAGCTTTGGGCCTCTTCGACGTAAGCAGGTTCCTTTATTTCACTCAATAAATAAAAGGCCGATGGTGTATGATTCAGTGACCTTTCATTCCATGGTAAAGCTCCACCACGCCCAATCCACCTATTTTCATGTTCGCTGTTCAAATAAACATGCACTGCAATTGAATAATCAAGCGGAGCACCGTCGTGTTGGAAATGAAAATTATTCGGTAACACTAGGGTATATCGTCCAACAAATGTTGAATAACACCTTGTAACATGTCCAAATAATTACCACCAATTAATCGTCTTTCAATGAAGGACGGGCCCACAATTATGTAATCAATAATTTCGGCCCAAACGTTTGTACTAAATCGCATGGTAATGTTGCCTAGTAATGTTCGTTACGAATATTGTGAATGGTTGTTGTCAAATATTCACAAAAATGTTTTAGAGATGAACCATCGTTATTATTCAGTGCTTGCATATGTTGGTAATGAAATGGGTGATATTCAGAAGATTTTAGTAGTTTCCATACGTAGTACTGGCTAACTCTGCTTTCTCGAGCTGGCATCATTGGTGCCAGCGTGGGGGTTTGTCTCGAAAAACTCGATTAATGCGTTTTCAGCAGCATGTGATGGATTGGCGAACTGTCCAAAATCTAACAGCATTTGGTTTACTGCAAAAATTGTACGCCGACTGGTTGGTAAACGTGCGTTATTTCCTTGTCTTTTCAAACGCGGTTAAGACTGTTTTTGAATAATCTTTGGGTACCACGTAAACTTAGGCCTAAAATGTAACACCATACTATTTTATAGTAGTTATGGTTCGAATATTTTTATTGCATCATTGCTGATGAAGTGATGTTATATTAATGCTTAAATACAAAATAATGTAATTTTTCCGTTTATTAATAATAATGCATTTTTTACCATGATTGTAAATTTTTTAAGTCGCCCGGTTCCCGAATATCAAAAAAAATTACTGAAGTGAAATGAATTGAAATTGAATTGAAGTCTTATTTTGAATTATACTTTTATAATGCATAGTTACATACTACATGAAATTGTTACGATATTATATTGTTATTTGTAAAAGGAAATATTAAAAGCAGACAAAACTTATACGTATTATGATTTGTCACTTTAATATGTAATATGTATTATAATATATACGCAGATGTTGCCAACTATTATGATGTCTATATAAGTTTCTCTACTGGTCACAGGCCTCTCATTTCTGAAGGGGTTTATGAGAGGGAAATATTAGCCGCGCTGCCTTATTGTGCGTTGGCCGACTTTATAATATTGTGGCGGCGCTGTCATCGCGTCACAAGCGAAACATTTTAGAGCCTAAATCGCGCTATCAAAGTTCCAATGTAAAGCAGTATATAATTATTACTACAGAATAGCTCCGAATTATCACAGAGCGTTCGCCTCTCCCTGGGCAGAACACCTTGCCCGGTGGGCGATCTCCCCTTTTCCTTCCTCGGCCACAATATTATATATATATACCAAGCACGTAGTAAAAAAACGTTTAAAATTGCAATAAACAATTTCATTGATGTCGACGGGAATCGAACCCAAGTTGCTCGCTCACTGTGAAATTTTGCAGCGAGCGCTTAGCCCCTGAGCCACGACGGCTGATGTTGATGGGAGAATGACATTCGCATAAAACGAAACACTTACCTTGTAGTGACAATTTATAATGCGACTTGCCGGAATAGATCTTTTGAAAAGGATCAGACGCCGAAAAGTTTTGCAGCCTTACTTTATGACCCAAAGGAGATGGCCAAAAATTGTATGAACCCGTGCCCCAGACTGTACAGAGATGAAATCTATGTCATTTGAAAGTACAGACCTTCTATATAAAGAATTAGGAAAGTGCATGTAGCTACGCAGTAGTAGAAAAAAGTTATGAAGATTTAAAAAAATGATTTTGGCATTGAGTTTTTATCATTATTACACAATTTAGATATTAAAAAAGTTCCAATTCATGAGTGTTATGCAGGTTAATGTATATGCATGATGATTAGGATGTATTCTAACTAGTTTCGCTAAAATAAAAACAAGGACAGCAGTTTTATTCAGTCTTTGAAATTATTATTTGTAACTAGTCGTTGTAACATAATTATTATTGATCGAAGTATAATACACAGAAAATAATTAAACTTACTTATTACACCGTTTATAATTAGTGGAGCACTCGCGTTGTCGCGGGGCTACGGCACTTATTAAATAAAAGTAAAATACGAGAAAACACAAATACGAAGAAAAATCGTACATATATCATATACCGAGAAACGGCGTGTGAGTCTGTAAACGTGAATCAGATGAAGTCTGACATTGACACTGTTTTGATGCTTGACGGACGGATTCAGTGTTGCAAGTATTAACGTAAAATAACCGTATCCCATAATGTAGCGCTATATGTCTAAGCTGTTGCTGTATTAAACAAATAAATAAAACCTCATCCTTCAGTGTATTTTGATTATTTTGATGTATTAATTCATTAATTGAAGGCTTGTTTTTATACATAATATATCATAAATAAAGTATTTTTATGAGTTCAGCTATTGTTTTTTCTTACTCTGATTTTTTTAAGTATTATATGTTCATATTAAAGGTGCTATAGAGTGATTTCAAAGAGAAGGAATCACTTTAAATGCTTTTAAACTTGATTATTTTTCAACAGGTGCTATGAAATGTTTATAGTAATTCAAAATTCTTCTTTTAAATTATTTAAATTAATAGCAATACTCTTATTTTTGTACAGCTTGAGGCACATTTTGGCCATCTCATTTGTCAAAAAGTTATCTATCTAAGTCTATACCAAGACATGAGCCTCTCTCACTATGGAGGTTATTTACCATAAATGCCACGTTCGGCAGGCAGATTAAAAATCGAAATACAAGACGTCTCGCACCTTGGACGTTACTGTCCGTAGATAAACCAATAATAATGATTATATGCGAACGAAGTCGCGGGCACAGTTAGCGAATAAATAATACACATGACATAATATAAAATAATATGGTATACGATAGATGGTATTACCACCTGGTTTACGCCAGATTTAAAATATCTGTACCAGCTACAGGGACCAACGTCAAAGACTGCGATAACCAATCTCCCGCAAAGTATGACGACTAAGGAAAAAATTCTCTCAATGATTGGAGAGGTTTACGTGCGGCTGAGAAATGATATTGAAGATTTAGCGAGAAAGACTAAAAACTTAACTACGACGTAAGTAATTAAAATTTAGCTTTTCAAGCTTCATCTTTAGTTTATTTTTGAAAGGAGTACCTTCAGCTTTTTTAATTATTAACCGACCCGACTAGAAAAAAAAGCTGAAGGTACCCCGGGTTTAACAATGACATCGGGACGTCAGTCATCTCAGTCCCCCGTGACCATGGGTGCTGGAAAGTGCCCGAAACGTCGGAAATTAAAAATAATAGTAAAATAAACGCGATAAAATCCGTAAAAGTAGTTTTAATCAATGTGTAGTGTTCGCGTAAATATAAGAAATCATTATTCTTTTGAGATTTAAACAGGCGACCAGCCGGATCATTTGAGCGATACAGTGTTCAGTTTCCTTGGTTCCAGTTTACAAGGTCTTCGAGCAAATGCGACTTTCATCATCATCATTATCATAATTACCACATATTCCAGTCCACTTCTGGACATATGCTACCTATTTGATTGCCTCATATTTGCCATAGTTGCTACGCTGGGCAGGCGGGTAGGCAACCACAGTTTTTATTTTCTAATTGTTAATAGGAAGCCGCTGTTGCCGCTGACGTTGTTTACTCCACCCACGAGATGACATGGGGTAGTATTTATTGTTACACTGCCAGAACATGGTAAAAATGTGAGTTTATTATATTTTTAGACAAACGAGCACGCAATTCACCTGATGGTAGGTGGTTACTGTGTCCCATAGACACCTACATGTATCCTCAATTACGATTCAAAATGCAGATGCGTTGTCACCCGTGAGGACAAAAATGGAATGACTCATTTTCAGTAAGAATGGTCTCCGGTTCTCTACACTCAATATACGAAACAAAGCACCATTAAGCTACTATTTTACGCTGGTATTCTGAGAGAGCGTGGTCCTTCTCGGGTCAAGCCAACCCATTCGTGCTACAACTATACTTGTTAGTGACGCGCTCATTTCTAGTTATAATTATGTTTAGGCATTAAATTTACTCTCTGTGTGTCGAAACCCTCTTTCCCCAAGCGGTTGAATCCGACCGCGTCGCTATTCCGTCAAAATTCAAGCGGTCGGATTCGACCGAGCTCACCCACAGCACTTTAAACCTTTAAAACTTATATTTAGAGACTACTTTTCTAAGAAAAAATTCAGCATTATAGAATCAATATGAAATTTTCTATCCTCTAGTGCAATAAAAAAACAAACTATCCTATGGATATTTATTTATAATCTACGTTCATTTCGTACGCGAAAATTCGTGTGTTGATTTTTGGATTTTTCTAGTGTTTTATTAGTGTTTTAGTATAGTATTTTAGTATAGTATTTTAATATAAAATTGTAATGAAAGTTTTTTTGTGAATATTATATATATGTTTACGAAATTAATTTCGAGTGATATATATTGAAATAATAGTAATTTTCACGCTGCCGACATTCTTGGTACGTTTTTTGTTATCAAAACAAAATAGTCTTATTTGAAGTAAAACCTAACTTTTATATAAAGAAATTTGAATAGATTTTATAGCGTCAAACTTTTTCATAGAAAAGTAGTCTCTTAATATAAGTTTTAATAGTTTTAAGTGTTGCGGGTGGGTGTGGTCGCATGCGACGGCTCGGGATTTGGCGGGCGCATGCGACTGCATGAGATTTTTATTGGGATTGAGGGGTTAAATTATGTACGAAGAATTATTATAAGAAAAATTGGAAAGAAAGAATGGAATGTAAGAATAAATATGTTGTTTTTGTAATTTAATGCAAGTGTTAACTTTACCTTCACGCAATACATCCTATTGTTTGAGGAACAAGGATCCGAAAAGGGCGCACAGTCCATACAAGAAAGCTCAACCCATATACCACACAGAACGCAGCAGCCTGCGCATCCAGCTTGGTATGTATAGATAAACCCTCCAAGTATTTTAGGCCAAATTATGCTATAAAGTTAAAAATATTGTTATTCATGTCGACAAAATTTAAAATATACATACCATCCAAACATTTCTAACGAACAGTCGCAGCTGCATAAACTTTTTCTGGGTCATTTAAAGTATAATTATATTATTTATTTTGACTAAATCTACATTTCGTTTCAACTTAAGCTTCCCACTATCAAGGCAACTGTGAGTTTGCAAAGCAAACGGCCTTTGAAATAGTGATCCTAAAGTAGATGAGGCGAGAAATTTATTTTAAATGCATACACGAAGCTACCACGAGCGAGAAAGTACGTTCAAACTGTAACAGAAAAGCTTTATCTTTGTTTATCTGTTGCTAATCAGAGTCAGACCGTTTAACTCAAAGGATTTTGATTTAATTTGATTATATAGAAACGCTTTTATTATACCGTTGAGTGGCGGTTAAGAATATCCACTACCACATATCGTCCCGTTGGTGTTGTGAAAGGCGACAGAGGGAAACAGGTAGAAGATGGGCAGCAGCATCTTCCTGATAGCAGCAACTGTACAACAAAAAAACTGTGTAAATAGGCGACTCTCAGTCCCTGGCGGCCCCGCTATTCCTGGCGACGGTGGCGACCATGGTAACGGCAAGGCAGGAGGTGCTAAGAAACTCCGATGGAGGTTCGGTTGCCACCTACGGCAACTCGACCTGGCAACATATAACGCACGCACCCTGAGAACTGACGAGAAGATCCTGGAGCTGGAAGAAGAGATAGAAAAGTTGCGCTGGAATATTATAGGATTATCCGAGGCCCGAAGGGAGCGGGAGAACACGGTGATTCTCGGATCCGGCAACGTGTTCTATCACCGGGAGGAATCTGTCCCAAGGAGGTGTTAGATTTAGCGTCCACATGTCTCTCCTTAACAACGTTGTAAAAATTGGAAGTGTGTCGACGAGGGTTGCGTACATCATACTCAGAATCACCAAGCGGTATTAGCTGAAGGTCATAATGGTTCACGCACCAAAAGTTGGCACATTCCGATGAGGAGGTGGAGGAAATATATGAGAATATTTCTAGAGCAATACATTTCTTCAAAACGCACTATACGGTGTTAATTGGAGTCTTTAACGCAAAACTAGGTACAAGAAAGAACGATGAGCTGAAAGTAGGGAAATTTGGGATATGGCAGCGTAACCCAAGGGGCCAGCAGCTGGCCGACATCATGGAGAAAGAGGGACGCTTTATGATAAACTCCTTCTGCAAGAAGCGGCCATACAGGAAGTGGCCCTGGTCGAGCCACGACAGTTTGACAAAAAATGAGTTTGACTTCATTATGACGATTAGAAGGCAACTGTTCAGTGATATCTCAGTGATCGCAAGGGTGAAAACTTGCAGCGATCACCGAATGGTTAGAGGCACATTGAATCTAAATGTTAAGTTGGAAAAGTCTCGTTCAATGAAGTCAACGCTCCGTCCCCTCGTGCTCAAATCCATCCATCTTCTCTATTGACATTAGCGTGTTTTTTTTTTAATAAAGATATCCTCGCAAATCATCCTAGGTCGGAATCGGTGTTTATTTGTGAGGATTTGTCTACCATATCTAATTTTATGGTGGAGTCGATCTTGGATATGTTCACAGACTGCAGAATTCCAGCTGCAGAGGGAAGTCTGAAAAAAGTTATATTAAAAATTGCACTTACTGGTAGTTAGGCTAACTATTACATCAGTACGTCAAATACCTCAGTCCCCCCGTGACCACGGGTGCTGTAATGCACCCGAGATCTTGGGAATTAAAAACTAAATTAAACGCGATAAAATCCGTAAAAATTGGTTTCATTCAAAATTTTCGTGTAAATATAAGAAGTCATTCCATATGAAATATCGTTAAATGGATACTGAGATAAAAATGTAGATAAATCAGAATCTTAAAATAATCTAGAGAGATACCACCTATAAATATAAATTGTGCAATTCGTCATTCTATTCACATACAACTCAAGTGAAATTCGAAATTGGGAAAGTCGAATGAAAATTATCGCATCAAATTATCGACTTTCAACTGGTTCTTCACAACTTAAGGATGTTTTTCAATTTCGCTTAAGCATCTGTAATCTTCAGCAATACTGAAAACAATTTAATCCCTATGTGAACGCAAGTGGCGTAAAACGATGCAAATATTGAGAAATCTATCACGATACGGTGCGACGCTGTTACGCTGTTCTACGCCTATATTATCGTTTCGTTTTTTAAACTAGAATTTTGACTTAAATGTTGTAACAATGAGGGTATTCACAACTTTTTCTAATAAAAAATTCTTCCACATTGGAATGAGGTAAAATATTTCACAGATTTCATGGAGGGGAAGTTAAATTGTTAGGAAATTATAAAGATTAATGTTTTTTTAAATAAAATTTAGATTAAAATGGATAAACCGATCTACTAGTTAATAATTAACTCAACTGTACTATTCTTTAAAAAGAATGTGAAAAATAACATACTGAAGCATTGCTGTGTATATAGGCAGTAAGTACTCAAGAATTCAAAAAACTTTTCTTTTGCAACACACCTCTTTGATTTTGGTGACACTGAGTAACGAATAAATTCACCTCAGTCCTAACTAGCGACATCTGGTGAGTGGAAAATTATTAGATGTTATTATTTATTATAATTGATAAAACAAATTACAATTTCTGACATTTCAAACTATTCGCATTAGAATCACACATATCGTCGTCATAATCTTACGATAAATCTTGTCATTCACCCTCTCCACTGCCATTTTGCACTTCTAATTGTGTGCATTTTCAATCGTTTGTTTCTTAATTTTTATGTCAATTTTCATTTGATTAATGCTAATTTTGTTTATGTTTATGTAAAATATAAAGTTGTATATTTTAACGTTGCTCTAAGCAAAATTAACATTAATCAAATAAAAATTAGCATTAAAAACATTAAGAAAGTTTTTTTCATGGAAAGGAAAACTTGGTAGCATTTAAAACCACTTATCGGTTTTAATTATTATGATATTTTACCCATGCTTTTGCACACTTAAGTGTCATGTAGATGATGTAATAAAATATAACTGTATCCCATTCTCGTAAACACCAACTTTGTTTAACTGATAAAAAGAATGATTTAAATATAAAATACTTAATAAAATTGCTAATTACATTAATAGAAAACGTAACAACATTTCTATTAGAGAATGACGTCACACCAAATTTCAGTCATAAGGCGCATGTTAAAATTATGAACAATAAATCGTAAATACCAATAGAAGCGGAAAAAATTATCGATAAAAAACTAATGGATATCACATTGGTTAGTTGTTTACAGCTATAACTATATTTTTATACTCACAACCCTTTTTTTATTAGCTATGTCCTGCAAAGCTCCTGCCATGTTCAGAATTTAGAGGGTTCTAGGCAAACAACAACGTATGAAGATAAAAAAAAAACTTTTTATCTTCATACGTTTCCTACTTAAAAACTTTCCTAAAAATTCGACTATTTATTTCAATGCCAATTAGATATGGACGTGTCTATAAATTATTGATATTGTACACCTGATCGATTGCACCGTTATAAATTCCAATTATCGAACCTGAAATTTGATCAAGCCAGAACTTTAATTACTGAGTTGCGAAATATTTCAACCTTGATGGATTTAACAGCAGGCTTCACATTAAGTTTTGTAAAAAAAAACGTTAATTTATATGAGACATTTGACAGTCAAGTAAAAATACGAATAGACAAATTATAAAATTTACTTCTACATTTGTTTTTTTTTAAGTACTAAGGGCTGCCCTAATCAACTCGTACTGAACTTATACTTTTTATAATTTCTAAGACATACCTGTCTTTATTGCAGACTTCGTAGTTTTATGAGTCTTTGTCTGAAAACTGCCGCTGGAATCAATTTATCGTAGTCAAGTTTCAATATTTAAAAAAATTGGACGATAGTACACGACTGTATTTTATTAAAGGGAAAGTTCTACTCGTGCCTCAGTTAATAATCACTAAATTTTGAAACCAGTAAAGGGCTCGCCTTAAACATAATAATCTTAATTTCACTAGAAATGATGGCTGAATTATTTAACTACCAAATTCGTAATTAACAACGCTAACTAAATTTTCTTGTTTTGCATAGAGCGGAAATGAATGTATCAAAATTTATCGCATGTGTATGAAATTAATTTGAAGTTGAAACTCCTGTCAAGTTATATACATTTAAAATGCTATTCACCTAGGTAAACAATAGTGGCACGAGAAATTTATCACCAAATTTTATATCACATGATTGGATTAAAGAGGATAAAAGTACCCCGAAAATTTTGTAACATCCGAAAGCTGGTCGAATTACTATCACATATGTATTACTTAAAAACGTACAAACCAGCATCGTACGAGGTGATTATAAGAATACTAGAAAAGTTTTCCGATAGATTACGGCTATACTCTTTACGCCGGATATGAACATAACTAGATTAGTAACGGGAGCAGATTTAAAGATACAACACTATGGTAATAATTAATGATCTAGTCTGTTATCTCATTAACAAATTAAGATCTGATAAATATATAAAACATATTAAGTAAGTAATCTTTGATTATCTTAAAAATAAATAACGACATTTATAGATCCTACGCATGCAAATCATGAAAAGGCTAGGACTAGGTCCGCCAATATTCGTATTGGCGGACTGTACATAATGTTTTTCAAAAATACTTTTTTTGTTTTCTCAGAGTTGTAGGTTTCGATAATTTTCTTTACCCCCAAGCACGGTGACGAGAAAAAATTTCTTAGTGGCAGCGGGGACCTAGTCTGTTTTAATATTTTTAATGTCATACACCAACCATTGCCATCGCACAAACTATTATAGTGCCTGAGGGAGTCACTATCAAAAAATTGACAGACGTCACGCACATATTGAATATAAAGGAATTCTTAAAATGTAGTAGATGAAATAGGATTATGTGACGACTAGATAGAATGGAGATATTCTCATACTTCCCCCGCCCCGACGATGTTGGTGCGTAAATCTATACCACCTTCAGCGAATACCGTTTAGTGATTCTGAGTGCATGGTAAACAATCCTTGTCGACCAATGTTTACAACGTTGTTAACGAGAACAAATCCGAAACTTCTTTGAAACAGATGATCACCCTCACGCTGATAGAAAAAAATATCGGACTTGAGGATAACCGTGCTCTCCCCTATCTTTTAATCTCAGATAATCCTATAATATTCCAGCGCAACTTGTCTAACTCCTCTTTCAGCTCCAGGATCTTCTCGTCAGTTCTCA
The DNA here is from genome assembly GCA_907164705.1 of Parnassius apollo. Taxonomy (NCBI): domain Eukaryota; kingdom Metazoa; phylum Arthropoda; class Insecta; order Lepidoptera; family Papilionidae; genus Parnassius; species Parnassius apollo. Next base: position 3,512,514 of record CAJQZP010000644.1, read on the forward strand.
GGGTGCATGCGTTATATGTTGCCAGGTCGAGTTGTTTTAGGTAGTATCCAAACCTATATCAGATATTCTTAGCACCCATTGCCCAGTCGTTATCATGTTCGCCACCGTAGCCAGAAATAGTGGAGCCGCCGGGTACTGGAGGCCGTCTATTTGTAACTCTTCCTGTAGAGGGGTTTATTGAAAAAAATGATATCATTGTCATATAGCAAAATTTTCGAATAGCAAAAGCAACTTAAAACGTCATTGATAAATATGTTGAACAACAAGAGACCTAGACCTGAGAGCCTTGAAGCACACCAAATGTGATGGTGACAAACGAAGATGTAAAACCTTTAACAGCCACAACCTGAGACCTTTTCAAACACTTTTGATAAAACAGATATCAGTGTTATGGGCATATAATTGTTTATGTCAGTTTTATCACCTTTCTTGTGTAGTGGTTTAACGACAGAAAATTTTAGTCTAGTTGGGAAAATCCCTTGAACAAAAGATAAATTGATAATGTAAGTTAGTGGGAAAGACAAATATTTGGAGCATTGTTTTAAGATTTTAGTACTAATATCATCATAACCTGTAGAATTTGTATTTTTTAAAGAATTAATAATTTTTATAATGTCAGTGTTATGTATTGGAACTAGATATATAGAATTGGGATAAAATGTCAATTTAGACGTATAGTCGTTATTGGTTATTATTTTATTTGGTGTTTTAATGTAATTATTTTAATTTATAAAGTAATTGTTAAACACTTCCGCTATTTTATCTGGTTGATAATATGTATTGCCATTAGAGGTTATTGTAGTAATGTCATTAATAACTGCCATATCATTATTAACGTTTTTTATTATTTGCCAAGCTGCCTTACTTTTGTTGTTAGAATTAAGTAGGTAGCGTTTATTGTCCAGTTTTTGGGCTTGCATAATGCATTTCCTTAAAATGTTTGTATATTTGTAATATATTTTCCAATTTCTCTTTTTGTTTGCTGTCGAAAGACGATATTTCAAATACAAACGTCTTTTATTAATGCTACATTTTTAATACCCTGTGTAATCCACTTACTTTTAATAGATTTATTTGTTATTTTTACGATAATTTTAGGGAAACACAAATTATAAAATAGGGTAAGAGTGTCATTAAAGTAATTGAAAGCCAAATTAGTATCTTCAGTCTCATTTACTTCAGAAAATGATATGTTTTTTCTATCAACATTTGTGAAGGGTCGATTACTTTCTTCTAAAATTGGTAAAGTTTCGCACTATATATACTACAACATATATACTAATTACGTATATGTCCACTACTAGGCATGGGTATCTCGTTCTAGGAAATTAATATCAAATTTTTTAATGGGCACGAGAGAAAAGAACAAAGATGTATTTAAAGATATTCATATCTCACAGAATACCATCGTAAATATTATAAAGATTTCCGCATACAAAAAACTTTTTAAACAATCTGTTTATTCACCTCCTTTTCAACAGTTTCCTTTTACTTAATCGGACTTAAAAAACTCTTACAAGTATCAAACCAAAAAGTGGCTTGAACTTTTTACTATATTTTAAAAGCATTTATCTGAAGTACGTATACAATTTTTATTTTTTTGATATCTAAGAAATCCCTAAAATATAATTAGGGACAGTACCATCATCACCATTACAGCCCTTTACAAGTCCACTGCTGGACATAGGCCTCCCCCAAGGTATGCCACAAAGCACGGTCCTGAGTCACCTGCATCCATCGACTTCGTGCATGTCTTACCAGGTTGTCACTCCATACGCATAATATCTATGAATACACACAAAGTATTTACTATAATATAACTAACAGAACAACATTGAAACGTCTACGTTGTTTGTTTCTGAGCAGGTGCACGAGGGATGTCAGATTTACTTTATCAGGATGTCGAGTACAGTTTAAATTTAATTAACATCAAGGTTGCTTAAATTCGTAGTACTATTAGCATCACTTTTAGTAAGAGTCATACTTATGAAGGATTTATATTGTACATATTGCTAAATATTACAAAAATAGTTACAGATTTTTTTAATTATTATCATCAACCCATAAAATTTCACTGGTTGTCAATATCCAATTTCATTGTAGAAATAATTGCCTCAATCTTCATATTTGCAGGCGGTTAGACATCTTAACACCTCTCACATATTAAATCCTGTTTACCGTCTCCTATCTCGTAAAACGAGATGGTATACCCCATCTATCGGAACCATAAGTATGCTTTCGGTATGGATTATGTTCAGCAGTGGATCTTTATAAACTATAATAGATGGGATGGATGATAATATTTAATGAAATGTAAACTCTTTTGTTATGAATTAACATTACACAAAAAAAAAAAATTCCTTTAAGTAATAGCTACTGAAACACCTACTCAAAGTCAGCAAAGGCGTCTTGAACAGGCAGAGCGTCATGCTACTTTAAGAGCTGCTGAAACACCTGATCAAAGTCAGCAAAGGTGTCTTGATCAGGCAGAGCGTCAATCTACTTTAAGAGCTACTGAAACACCTGCTCAAAGTCAGCAAAGGCTATTCCAACAAGCGGAACGTCAGGCCGCCTTAAAAGCCGCGGAAACACCTGATGAAACTCAACTGAAAATAAGGGCATCTGAAACACCAGAACAGACACAGGTGCGAAGAGATACAAATGCACAGATCCAAGCTGAACGTCGACAAAATTTTCAAAGAAACAATTGGTCGGTTTTTAATAAAAATAATAATAATAATAATAGTTTATTATTATTTACGGTAAGTGTTTTCACTTCTCAGCTCTAGGCTGGATTTCAACTACATTTACGGGCCGAAGCCAAAGCAAATGCAGCGTATGGTGTGTAGTGTAGTTCATGAGTTTGGTGAGGTCCTATTTCGTTTTCTTCTATCTGCATGAATTTCCTAACTATTCTGCATGTATTTAATATAGCTGCTTTTTGAAGTGTAATATATAGAGTTTCTTTTAGTTGTAATAATTTTAAGCTACGGAGGAGATGATTTGGGATGATATCTGTTGTGGAGAGGACTATAGGGACCACATATACTTTTCTTGTTGCCAGATTCTAGTCACTTCATCTTTAAGTTCTGCGTACTTACAAATTTTTTCAGTTATCGTCTTCTGCAAGTTGTGTGTGTTGGGCACTGCAATGTCTATCAGGTAAGTAATATTATTTATTTTATCTTGTAGAATTATATCTGGTCGGTTATAGTGGATTGTCCTATCGGTGAGAATGCCGCGGTCGTAAAAAAGTTTATGTGTGGTGTTTTCTAGAGTATGTTTTGGTGTATAATTGTAGTACGGAGTGTTGGCATCTGGAATGAGTGCGTGTTTGAGTGCTAGTTTTTGATGAATGATATTGGCCACCTGATTGTGTCTGTGAGTGTAGTCAGTCTGTGTGAGAGTTGTGCATGCGCCTGTGATGTGTTGAATGGTTTCTGGATGTGTGTGGCATTTGCGACATTTGTCATTATTTACTATAGGATCTTTGATTATATATTTTCTGTAATTTTTTGTGCTTATGATCTGGTCTTGAATAGCTATTATAAATCCTTCTGTTTCTGGAAATAAGTTGCCTATTTTCAGCCACTTATTTGAAGCTAACTTATTTATGTGGGATTGCTCTAAATCATGAGGGTGCCGACCGTGGAGAACTTTCTTCTTCCATTCGTCAATTTTGTGTGTCTGTGGGTTATCACTAGTAGTGTTTTGGGATTCAATCTGATTGCTTAAGTTAAGTGGAGTGTAGTTAATATCATTCGTTACGATGGCTTTATGAATATTGCCAGTATGGGATTTTGTATAGAAGAATGATTTTAATCGACTAACTTGTTTCCGCCATAGGTGCTGGATATCCATTAGGCCTCTCCCTCCATGTTCTCGTTTTATTGTTAGTCTCTCTATGGCGGATTTAGGGTGTAGGTTATTGTGTTTCGTGAGTGTTGTACGTGTAGTTCGCTCTAATTGTTCTGCATCAGTTTTGGACCATTTTATAACTCCGAATGAGTACGTTAATATGGGGATGGCATAGGTGTTAATGGCTTTGATGAGATGTTTACTTGAAAGTTGAGTTTTACAAACGGCGTTAAGTCTTCTCTTGTATTCCGTAGTGAGAGAATTTTTAATTAGTACGTGGTCAAGACTTTTAAGTTGGACATACCCTAAATATTTGTATAAGTCAGTCGATTCTGGAAAGATGTACCGCAGGCATGTGCTGTTCCAATGGCAAAGTGTCTCTTCCGTTACTTGGGGAACCATAAGCCTACCTTTGAAAACTCTCTATATAAACTTTTTATATGATGCTAATGAGTCACGGCGCTTTTTAAACAGGATCCGGAAATATAACTCATGCTTTCAAATGACGTCCTTCGGAGTTGACCGGGAAATAATAATGCCGGGATTTTCGCTTACAATTACGGTGCAAGGGCCAATTTATCATAGAATAGGTTCACTTTTTCCAGCTGAAAACACGAAGAAATTGTGGTAGACCGTCGCTGCCAATTTATCCAGGGAGTTGAAAGAGACACAGTGTTCAAAATTCAAAGATTCTTGCATGAACGTAACATTTTAGTCAAAACATTCAAAACTGCTTTAGAAAACCTACTTGAAGAGGATTATAAAGTCGTCATTCACGCAGATCGGATCCCTCGAGGAGAGCATGAAATGCGCTAAAATGCACCTTTGATAAACGAAATAGCAGACGTAATTAGTGGTGATCAATTTTCTTCACGAGACATTGTCTTGTGAGCATGTGATGATACATTACAACGAGTAGCCGATACACACAAGTTTTATGATGCTCTATAATACCCATTGATTTATTGCAAAGGACAAGAGGGTTATCATTTTAAAATTCCACTCATTGACCCGGTCACAAAGGAGCCTACTCCGAACAAAAAAAGTATCATGTATGGATTTTTATGCATATCATATAATGTTGCGAGAAAATGATTTTAAGCTCTAAGCCCAGTGTAGACAATTATTTCATTAATTTTGGTGGATACGTATGTGAAGGTAGAAAATAAACATCTCCGTTATATATCTTTAAATCAAAAAAAGCTGCGCGTTGAGAATTATATACATTTACAAATGCAGTTTCTAGCGACGCCAATGTAAACCCCAAAGATTTAGGTAAAATTGTAATTCTGCCCTCATCATTTGTTAACAGTCCCCGCTACCTATATGAGTACACACAAGACGCATTCGCCTATGTACGAAATTACGGAAGACCTGATCTTTTATTACTTTTACTTGCAATCCCACAGGAGCTAATGACGGGCCAAAAAAGTACTGACTGACACGATTTAGTTGCTAGAGTATTAGAGGACATAATAAGCGCCAAGATTCCGGATCCTGATCAAGATAAAGAATTGTATGATACCATCGTCCGAAATATGATTCACGGTCCATGTGGAGCACGAAATTCAATATCGCCATGTATGAAAGAAGGAAAATGTACAAAAAATTCCCTAAACAGCTATTAAAAGAAACAGTGCACAATGACAATGGCTACTATTTATACAGACGCAGAGCTCCCAAAGATGGTCTCAGGAAAGTTACAATCAAAACTCTCTCTGGAGCATTCGAAACCTTAGATAACATTTGGATTGTCTCGTATTCGCCCATTCTATGTAAAATGTTTATTGCCCACATTAATGTAGAAACATGTAGCTCTGTCCGCGCAATCAAGTATATCTGTAAGTAAATAAATAAAGGAAGCGACCATACAATATTTAATCTCAGGAGTGAAGGTGAGGCAAATCCCGTTAATGAAGTACAGACCTTTCAAGCAGGGCGTTATGTCAGCAGTAACGAGGCAGCGTGGCGTCTCCTTGGCTTCCCTTTACACGAAAGGCACCCAAAAATTACTCACCTTGCTGTGCATTTAGAAAATGGAGAGCGTGTATATTTCACCCAAAGAAATTTCCAAGAAAGAATTGCATCACCGTCAAAAACGACACTAACAGCCTTCTTTCAACTTTATCAAACCGAACCCTTTGCGAAAACGTTTTTATATTCTGAAGTCCCCCGCTATTGTACTAGGAACACATCTAGGAAAGAGTGGAAACGCCGTATTCAAGGTGCGCCTGTTGCAAATTCATCAAAATCCCCAAAATGGTGTAAAGTCATCAAATTCCCTTGGTCGTGTGTATACCGTCCATGTTACTAATTTTGAATGTTTCTGTTTACGATTGCTGCTGCACCATGTTCGGGGTCCTACAGGATATAAAGACCTTAAAACTGTCAACGGTCAGGAATGCGCAAATTATAGATAAGCATGTGAAGCTCTGCATCATTTAGAAAACGATAATCACTGGGATGAAACTATGGAGAAATCTGTGCAGTGCCTGTCACCAGCCAAAATTAGGGATCTTTATGGCAATGGTAGGCAAAAAATTAAGCGACTTTGGAATGATAAGCCCTCAGAGAACAACCGAAAATGAACTAAGTGATGAAATTATACGTGAAACAAACGACGATATACCAGCTTTGTAGCAGGAAGTAGCCGAATTTGTACCCCGCTTGCTTCCCGAACAAAAACGAGTTTTTGACAAAGTATTAGGATAAATTGAATCTGGAAATAGTTCACTTTTCTTTTTAGATGCCCCTGGAGGAAATGGGAAGACATTTTTGTAAAATTTATTATTAGCGCAAGTACGGAAAGATAAAAACATTGCTGTGGCCGTAGCTCCCTACGGTATAGCCGCCACGCTGCTAAGCAGAGGTCGCACTGCATATTCTGTTTTAAAACTCCCTCTAAATCTAGCCCAGGAAGAATCGCCGATCTGCAACTTTAGCAAAAATAGTGCACGAGGTGTAATGCTACGACAATGCAAACTTTTATTGTGGGAAGAAAGAACAATGTCGCATAAAAAAGCTGTAGAAGCACTAAATCGAACGCTCCAGGATTTGCGCAGCAATACCGATGTAATGGGAGAAATGGTGGTTTTACTGGCTGGTGATTTTCACCAAAATTTACCTGTCATTCAAAAGGGCACACCTGCAGATGAAATTAAAGCATTCCTCAAGTCGTCTATTTTATGGAACAAGGTGACTCAGTTCAGTTCAGTTTAACTACGAATATGAGAGTGCATTTGTATAATGATATCAATGCTGGAAATTATGCTGACACACTATTAAAAATTGGCGATGGGCGGTTGGAAACGGATGCTGAGAGCTACGTTAAATTGACGAGAGATTTTTGTAATTTAGTACAGAGTCATTCCGAATTAATTGCGAGCGTTTATTCAGATTTAACGAACAACTTGCATAAAGACAAATGGTTATGTGAAAGGTCGATTCTTGCACCAAAAAATGAGAGTGGTAATAAAATAAATTCAGGTATATTAAGCGATGTAGCAGGAGAAATAACAGAGTATTTGTCAGTAGACACAGTTATGGACACAGAACAGAGCACTTCATATCCCGCAGAGTTTCTAAATTCTCTAGAGTTGTCATGTGTGCCCTCACATAGGCTTCAATTAAAATTAGGCGTCCCAGTCATGCTAATGCGAAATTTAGATGCTCCTCGGTTATGTAACGGGACAGAGCTGCGTGTGACATATCTTGGACGGAAAACAATCGGTGCTACAATTTTGACAGGCGTAGGTAAAGGTGAAAATCTTATTGTTACGAGCTTGAGGTTCGTGACAATAAAAATTGCCGATAGAATTACCAAAATTAACACTTTAATTCACTTTACACTAATTAAACTTAAAACACTAATAATTAATCACACTGATTCACTTTATTTCGCTCCGAAGCTTCGCTTGTCTCGCCAAATTCAATACTTCCCCGGTCGCATCTTGCAGCGCCTATAAATACCAATTAGCACCGAAACATCCAGAATATTCAAGTAAACACGCGCAAACGCCGAGAGTTCAAGTGCCGACTTCTAGAAGCTTAGTTTTTCGTTCCGAGACTAGATGGCGCTGTCAATTAAAAGATTATTGATGTCATTTTCTGGAAACCTCCCCTCGCTCTCGTCCCTGACACTAAATGGCGCTAGTACCGGATACATGACGTCGACTTATTCGCGCAACACTGCCCCCTCCTAAGGCATGCTCGTCCCGAGCATTATCGGTCCCATAATAACGCTCCAAGCGATCCACATGGACGATCTTAGGAGTCCCTCTTGCACCTTTCTGTATCCGGTAGGTTACATCGTTGATCCTGGTTACAATCCGGTACGGGCAGTCCCATTTAGCTTGAAGCTTAGGAGATTTCCCTTTGCTGCTGACTGGATTGTGTAACCACACTAGTGAACCTCCGTCGAAGCCTTTATTGTCCGTTTTGCGGTCGTACCAGGTTTTCATCTTCTCAGACATTTGCTGGCCCGATTATCTGATGTGCTCATAAATGTCCGAATTCATTTTGTTCCGTAAGTCATTTGCATAATCGGTTATACTGCGTGGGACATCAGGTGGTATCCCGGTGATCAGGTCTGCAGGCAGCCGTAATTCTCTTCCAAAGTTTGCGAAAGCTGGTGTCACTGATGTACTTTCGTGAACAGCGCTTCGATATGACAACAAAAACGGTTGTATGTGCTTGTTCCAATCTCGTTTCCGATTGTCTACAACTTTTGCTAGGTACCTCTCCAATGTCTGATTAAATCGTTCTACCATTCCATCAGATTGCGGGTGATAAGAAGTCGTTCTTGTTTTATGAGTACCCATAACTCGGCAAGTTTCCTGGAATATTTGAGACTCAAAATTCCTTCCTTGATCGCTGTGAATCTCTAAAGGAACAACAAAACGACAGAAGACTTCATGAACTAGCTTATCAGCAACTGTTGAAGCTTCTTGATTTGGAATGGCGAAGACTTCCGGCCACTTAGTGAATTAATCCATCACAACCATGAAATACTTGTTACCGCTTTCACTCTCCGGAAACGGCCCCGCCACGTCAATGGCTATTCTCTCCCATGATGCACCAACATTGTACAACTTCAATGCACCTCTACTACGAGTCTGAGGTCCCTTTACAGCCGCACAACTTGTACATTTGCGACACCAGTCCTCGACATCGTTTCGACAGTGGGCCCATTAAACCCGTTCTCGAATCTTCAGTAGAGTTCGTTTAACTCCCAGATGGCCTCCTGAACAATCATTATGGTACAGCTGTGGAACATCCGGTACTCTAGCTTTAGGGACGACCATTTGCAAATTACAGCTGTCTCCCCGAACATTTTCCCATCTACGGCACAGAACTCCATCCTGAAGCAGCAAGCTGTCCCACTGGGCCCAATATCTTTTAGTGGTCGAACTCATCACTAAGACGTCGCTCCACTTGGGCTTGGGAGCACTGGCCTTCATCCATTCCAAAATCGGCTTGATGTCTGGATCTTCCTGCTGTGCACGTTGTAAGCTGTCCTTCCTCTCGTTGCTGAGGTGGTCTGCTTCTTGACAATGCATCTGCGTTGCCATGAGATTTCCCGCTGCGATGTTAGATCTCAAAGTCGTATTCCTGCAGTAGTTCAATCCATCTCGCAACTTGTCCTTCTGGATTTTCAAACTGTAATTGCCATTTTAGTGCAGCATGGTCAGCTCGTAAGTGAAATTTCCGCCCCAGAAGATATTTGCTAAAATGCTGCAACGACTTTACCACAGCTACCAATTCGCGTCTTGTGACACAATAGTTCCTTTCCGGTTTTGACAATGACTTGCTGAAGTATGCTATCACAACCTCTCGATCACCTTTCCGTTGAGACAACACACCGCCGAGCGCTGTATGACTTGCGTCTGTGTCAACTATAAATTCTTTGCTTGCATCAGGGTATCCCAAAATAGGTGTTTTGCACAGACGGTTCTTGAGCTCCTGGAATACGATATTGCAACTTTCATCTCAGCAGAAATGTCGCTTCTCCTCGGTTAGCTTATGCAGAGGTTTGGCTATATCTGCAAAGTTCTTCACAAATCGCCGGTAGTAGGAGCACAAACCTAAAAATGCTCTAACCTGCGTCTTGTCTTTTGGAACCGGCCAATCCTTGACAGCGGCGATTTTCTCTGGATCCGTGCGGATGCCCTCTTCCAATACTACATAACCCAAAAAGTTAACTTGCCGTTTCAATAGTGAACATTTCTTCGGACTCAACTTGAGGTTGGCACTCTGAATCTTCATGAGCACGCGTTCCAGGTTTTGAAGGTGTTCCTCAAACGTACGACCTACGATAATGATGTCATCCAAGTAGACCAGACAGGCATCGCCAATTAGCCCGGTAAGTTCAAGTTCCATCAGCCTTTCAAACGTTGCTGGAGCATTGCACAACCCAAACGGCATTACTTTAATTTGCCACAGACCCTTTTCCGTTGAGAACGCAGTTTTCTCCTTGTCCTTAGGGTCAATTTCAATTTGCCAGTAGCCACTTTTTAGATCCAGCGTGCTAAACCACTTTACTCCTGTAAGCATGTCCAGCGTGTCATCAATTCTTGGCAAGGGATAGCTGTCCTTCTTCGTAACGTCGTTCAGACGGCGGTAGTCAACACAAAACCGCATGCTGCCATCCTTCTTATTTACCAGTAGTGTAAATAAGAATAATAAGTAGTGGCGGTTAAGAATATCCACTACCCCATATCTTCCCGTGGGTGTCGTAAGAGGCGACAGAGGGAGACAGGCAGGAGATGGGCAGCAGCGTCTTCCTGATGACAACTGTGACGTAATAAAAAACTGCGGTTGCCAACCCGCTCGCCAAGCGTGGCAACTATGGCAAATACCCCCCAATGAATAAATACACAAACAGACGGCCCCCAGTCCCCGGCGGCCCCGCTATTCCTGGCTACGGTGGCGACCATGGTAACGGCGGGGCAGGGGGTGCTAAGAATCTCCGGTGGAGGTTCGGTTGCCACCTACGACGACTCGACCTGGCAACATATAACGCACGCACTCTGAGGACTGACGAGAAGATACTGGAGCTGGAAGAAGAGGTAGACAAGTTGCGCTGGCATATTATTGGATTATCCGAGGTCCGAAGAGAGGGGGAGGACACGGCAATCCTCGAGTCCGGCAACTTGTTCTATCACCGGGAGGGCGACCATCTGTCCCAAGGAGGTGTCGGATTTATCGTCCACAAATCTCTCGTCAACAACGTTGTAAAGATTGGGAGTGTGTCGACGAGGGTCGCGTACCTGATACTCAGAATCACCAAACGGTATTCGCTGAAGGTCATTCAGGTTTACGCACCAACCTCGGCACATCCCGATGAGGAGGTGGAGGAAATGTATGAGGATATTTCCAGAGCCATACGTTCCTCCAAAACCTACTACACGGTGTTGATGGGAGACTTCAACGCAAAACTGGGCACAAGAGAAAGCGGTGAGCTGAAGGTAGGGAAATTTGGAGTAGGGCAACGGAACCGAAGGGGCCAGCAGCTGGCCGACTTTATGGAGAAAGAGGAACTCTTTATGATGAACTCTTTCTTCCAGAAGCGGCCCCACAGGAAGTGGACCTGGTCGAGCCCCGACGGTTCGACAAAAAATGAGATTGACTTCATTATGACGACCAGACGCCAACTGTTCAGTGATGTCTCAGTGATCGCAAGGGTGAAAACTGGCAGCGATCACCGAATGGTTAGAGGCACACTGAACCTAAACGTTAAGTTGGAGAGATCTCGTCTAATGAAGTCAACGCTCCGTCCCCCTCGTGCTCTAATCCAGAATCCCGAAACCTTTCAGCTCGAGTTACGTAATCGCTTCCAGTGCCTAGAAGATTGCAATGCAGTGGACGATATGAACGACAAGCTCGTGGAAACTGTCCATGCGGTCGGAGCTAAGTTCTGCAAGACCCGCCGCAGAAGAACACAAAAACTCTCCGATCACACTCTTAATCTCATGGCTGTTAGACGGGAGATGAGGCTGCAATCGTCAACAGATTTGACAGCATACAGGCAACTGAACAGACAGATCTCCAAATGCATACGGCGAGACTTACGCAACTTTAATACTTCTCGTATTAAAGAAGCGATCGAGCGGAACCAGGGCTCCAAAGTCTTTGCCAGAGATCTGTCTGCCAGAAAGAGCCAACTGTCAAGGCTGAAGACTGAGTGTGGCAACATCGTTTCCGGGACACCTGAGATTTTGAGTGAGGTTGAGAGGTTCTATGGGCAGCTGTACACATCATCGTTGGAGCCACACGCAAGTGTGAGTAACGATCCAAGAGCAAGTCTTATCCGACACTATTCCGATGATATCCCGGACGTCAGTCTAAGCGAGATTAGAATGGCTCTCCAGCACCTTAAAAACGGCAGGGCCCCAGGCGAGGATGGAATTACAGCGGAGCTTCTGAAAGCGGGTGGAACACCGGTACTTGAAGTCCTTCAGAAGCTCTTCAATTCCGTCCTCCATGGTGGCACTACTCCAGAGGCGTGGAGCAGAAGTGCGGTGGTCTTGTTCTTTAAGAAAGGCGACAACGCTCTCTTAAAGAACTACAGACCGATTTCCCTTCTGAGCCGCGTCTACGTGCTGTTTTCGAGAGTCATTACGAATCGTCTCGCACGCAGACTTGACGACTTCCAGCCTCCCGAACAAGCCGGTTTCCGAAAAGGCTTCAGTACCATAGACCACATACATACCCTGCGGCAGATTGTACAGAAGACTGAAGAGTACAATCTGCCACTTTGCCTGGCGTATGTGGACTATGAGAAAGCCTTTGATTCCGTCGAAATTTGGGCGGTGCTACAGTCCCTTCAGCGGTGCCAAGTTGACTGTCGGTATATCGAAGTGCTGAAGTGTTTGTACAGTAGGGCTACGATGGCTATCCGAGTACAGAACCAGAGCTCGAAACCTATCCAACTGCAGAGAGGTGTAAGACAGGGTGACGTTATATCCCCCGAAACTCTTGCTGCATTGGAAGACGTTTTCAAGCTACTGGACTGGAAAGGATACGGTATTGACATCAATGGCGAATACATCACTCACCTTCGATTTGCCGACGATATAGTCCTTATGGCAGAATCGCTGGAGGACTTAAGCACTATGCTCAATGACCTCAATAGTGCCTCCCAACGGATAGGTCTTAAGATGAACATGGACAAAACAAAGATCATGTTCAATGTCCATGTCACACCTATGCCGGTAGTTGTTGGGAGCACTATGCTCGAAGTTGTTGACGAATACGTTTACCTGGGACAAATAGTCCGACTAGGTAAGTCCAACTTCGACCGAGAGGTCAATCGACGGATTCAACTCGGCTGGGCAGCGTTCGGGAAATTACGGCATATCTTTTCGTCAGGTATACCTCAATCTCTAAAAACTAGATTGTACAACCAGTGCGTGTTGCCAGTGATGACTTACGGATCTGAGACGTGGTCCTTCACTGCTGGCCGTATGAGGACGCTTAAGGTCGCTCAGCGAGCTATGGAGAGGGCTATGCTCGGAGTTTCTCTGCGTGATAGACTCAGAAATGAGGATATCCGCAGTAAAACCAGAGTGACCGACATAGCCCAACGGATTAGTAAGCTGAAGTGGCAATGGGCCGGCCATATAGCTCGAAGAACCGATAACCGATGGGGAAGAAAGGTTCTCGAGTGGCAGCCTCGTACCGGTAGGCGTAGTGTAGGGCGACCCCCCACTAGATGGAGTGACGACCTGGTAAGACATGCAGGAAGTCGATGGATGCAGGTGGCTCAGGACCGTGCTTTGTGGCATTACTTGGGGGAGGCCTATGTTCAGCAGTGGACTTGTGAAGGGCTGTAATGATGATGAATGATGACTGGTGAACACCATGGACTAGAGGAAGGTTCAATAACACCATCCTTCACCATTCCTTCAATCATGGTTTCCACTTCCTTTTCACGTGCTACCGTCAATCTTCTTGGCCGCTGACGGATAGGCAATTCTTCTCCTGTGTTTATTTTGTGTTGAACTAAGCCAGTCTTTCCTATGTCAGCATCATTTGATGAAAATACATCGGCATACATGAGTAACAACTTCTTCGCCTTGACCATTTCGGTCGGGGAGAGAACGCTGCGAGAGTCTTCCAAAAGTGTGGTCGTTCTCGTTTTTGCATCCTTGCTGGGGGGGGGGGTCTCACTCGATAGATATTGGCACCGACACCAATCCACTTCCTCAGAAGTACCAATCAGCGTGCCTTTTTTTTAATCTGTTCCCGGTCACAAAGGTTCAGCACACGTACTCCTGAGATATCAGTGGTTCTGACCAAGGTTCGAGCCACTTTCCATGGAAGGTCATTGTTTACCCTTTCCACAAGTACACAACGGTGAGCTTGCCCAGCGTTTCGGGGAAGACTAACCGGAACAATCGTTTCCGATCTCGGCGGAAGAACAATCTTCTTAATGCTGTACACGTTCCCTGGTAACGCACCTTCCATAAAAAGTTCCTCCTGTCCACATTTCAAAACACCTTGCTTAACGTCGATCTCACAACAATTATTCCTCATAAAGTCTAGGCCCAGGATGCAGTCGTCCATTATATCAGCCACGATGACATTATTCGGGTAGATCATGTTGCCTAGCTTCAACTCCATCTCTTTCTCTCCACGGACGGGTATACGCTGACCGGTGGCTGTTACCAAATTAATGCATTCTCGGTTGTATGCGGAGTCCCCAAGGAACTGACTTATAAGTTGGGAACTAACAACCGTACGAGAGGCTCCAGTATCTAAGGTCAGTTTACACGGCATTCCGTTGACCTCGCATTTGATGATCAGACTGTTCCCATCATGGGTTTGTGAGATCGAGATCCTTGGGGCTCTTTTAACATCAGCCAGCACCCCCCCCGCAGTTCTGGCTTTTACTCGTTTTCCTGCTGCTGTTGGGTGTTGTTGTTGGCCGCACTACCCTCCCGAGATCGATCAACTTCCCTTTCTACAGTTCGCTTAGGGCAGCTGGATCGAAGATGGCCCCTTTCCCTACAGCCATAGCACCTAGGGCTGTATCCTTTGTTGCGGTCGCGAACTGTAGTTGCTGCAACCTCCCTGACGCGATGGGAACGATGATCCTGCCGCACGGCTTCCACCTCCAGTGCATGGGCCAAGGCGTCCTTAAGCGTCTCTTGGTGCCCGAGCCTCACAGCAGCTCTGATTTCCAGGTCGCGGATGCCATCGATGAATGTCTGCACCAGGTTTCCTTCAATGAGCGCAGGTACAGACCGGTATGCTTTTCGCACCAGCTTCTCCACCTCTAGAGCCCAATGCTGCAGGTTTTTGTTGATGCGCTGCACACAATCTTTAAGCTGCGCACGAAAGACGTGTTCCAGGTGGGCGTCACCATATCTCGCCTCCAATTACTCAAGGAGTTGCTCATAAGTCACTTCCTCACCGAGAGCTTCCAGAACTGTTAAGGCCTGGTCGCGCAGGCCTAGTGTGAGAGCAGTCATGGCCTGACTTTTATTCCAGCCGTTCGCCTTCATAACAGCCTCGAACTGGATTTTGTAGGCCGACCAGGAAGAAGTCCCGTCGAACGGCGGCACTTTGAATCCACGTAGCGAATGTGTTGTAGCTACTACGGGAGCTGTTGTTCCATCCCCAAGTTTGAGGTCTTCCAGCGTTTTCTTCACGTCAGCCATCAAGTTGTCAACCCGATTGTTCACTTGGTCGATTCGGGTTTCAGATTTCTCAATTCGGGTTTCAGCTTCTGACAAGCGGTTGTCATGTTGAGCAACCCTATCCTTCACCTCTTACATCTCCTTCCCGAAGGTAGCGTGAAGGTCCTTCATAAAGAGCATCTGCTCTTCCAACCGACGGGCTTGTTTCTCTTATCCGCCCCGCAGCTGCTCTTCCAATCGGCGTGCCTGTGCCGCCTGCTGGCTGGCCTTTTCCTCCTGTCGGCGAGCCTGTTCCTTCTGCTGCTCTTTAAACCACCGGTCCTGTTCCTCCTGTCGGCGGGCCTGCTCCTCCTGTCGGCGAGCCTGCTCCTGCAGCATCACCATCAGAGCACCTAAGTCAGGTGCTGCAGATGTAGGAGCTACTGACGGGCCTGCAGCCGGCGGCTGGCCCTCCGAAGTCTGCGACGTTGCACCACCAAATCTTCTTTTGTCCGTCTCCTGCTGGCGTTGACTTCGGGTACGGACACCCTCCGTTTCCTTCTTAGGTAAAATCGGCATGATTTTATCCCACTTCTGACACCAATTGTTACGAATTTGAGGTTCGTGACAATAAAAATTGCCGATAGAATTATCAAAATTAACACTTTAATTCACTTTACACTAATTAAACTTAAAACACTAATAATTAATCACACTGATTATGAATATTTCTATTTAAAGCAATAAGTTCGATCTAAACATTTAGAAGAAAATAGACAGCATTCGTAGAGTTACTCAGGTGACAATGACGACTGGTGAACGTGACAATGAAAATGACATTATTTTAATTTGGTAAATAGAACATTTACAAAAAATTCATTTTTTTAAATAAATTCTTTATTTGCCTCAAATTTTATTTACATTATATTTAAATATCTACTATATAAAAAAGTAATAAAGGAGCTAAAACTGAAATTATCATACAGTCCTCCACCGCGCGGTATCGTGCCAAGAACGCTGTCTGCGTTTCCTCGCTGAACGGCTATACTCGTTCTAAGTCTTTGGGCGAGAAAAGAACGAGCTTTCTTTCTAAGCATCTATGATCAGCCGCAGATACAGTTCCTTTAGGAACTTCACTTCACTTCAACGTTTGATGAAGTATATTAAATGAATAGGGCTTATGTAGGTATATGTTACAAAGTAATTTCTATAAGTATTATTATATTAAGTTGCATATTTAGGTTTACAAATAGTTTGTAAATTCAAGTCTGAGTATTTCTCAACCGGCTGACAAGTAATGAACTGAAATTAAAAACGTTTTCCTTTTATTTACTATTCGCGTACATTCCTTTGTAATGTTGGAACGAATCGCAGAATTGCGACACCAGAAACTCGGACACCAAAATCAATTTCAGCAATGTAGAATTCCAATATATACGTTGACGAAATGTTATTTTCATTCCATTGTATTTTTTCTTATAGTTTTATTGCCTTATTAATTGGCTATTTGGCAATATGTACATTTTTGTAATTTTGAAGTGAAGAATTTTTAATGTTTAATAAAACGAAAATAAAACCTAGTTGAGTAACGAACCGTGGTTTTGTTTATTATTTGGATATTGACGGACAAATAACAAACGACATGAGCTTCCAATGCGAGGGTGAAAGATAATACTTGACTAAAATAAGACATAAAACTTAAATTCATTATAGAGTAACAGCCGACTTCAAAGAACTAAAAAAATAAAATTACTTCTGAAGTCGGTGCTCTACAGACGAATTCAAACCTCGACTACAGCATATGTACTTATTTTAAGTTGTTTGAAGTAGGCTTTTAATTTATATATTGTTTGAGTGGAATATGGACAAAAAGTTAGATTAGAAATTTAGTACAACAGACTTCAATATAAGTAATATAAGAACATATTTAATGTAATCGAAGTAAATTAAATACGCATTATTATATATGATATATAGGATAAATCTAAAATTACTGGTCAGTTAATATGGGACCACATGAATAGCACGAGCTTTCAAATAAAAAAAAAGAATTGTCAAAATCGGTTCACCGAAAAAAAAAGTTCTGAGGTAATACACATAAAAAAGTCGAAGTGAGTACCTCCTACCTTTTTTGAAATCGGTTAATTATCATAATCGAAATGTCGTCTAAATAGTAACAAAAAATCTGACCCCTATAACAACAATCTTTGGGATAGAATTTTTTCCAAATTTATATGGGACAATGTCTACAGTATAAACTCTTTAGGTAATAAAAAGAATCGTCAAAATCAGCTTACTTAGTAATTGACTAAAGTCCTTGAGTATTAAACTAAACACTACCTAACTACTAAAATAAACACTACCCCATATCATCCCGTGGATGTCGTAAGAGGCGACAGAGGGACATTGAAATAGGTGATAGGCAGCAGCATCTTCCTGTTGAAAACTCAAAATAATAAAAAACGGCGGTTGACAACTCGCTCAAAAAGCGAGGCAAAATCCTATTCCATGAGACGATCTATGGTGGTGGCTTATGCTCAGCAGTGGAATTTAATAGGCTGTAATGGATAGATAAATGGATGTATATTTTCAGTTGTCACTCTTAAGATTAATACATACCATTTACAATGGCAGATCTGGTATTTTTGTACTTTGATAGTATGTACCTGCTTGCTAAGCGTGGTGATGACATCAAGTTTTTTTTGCAAACTTAATTTTTTAACAAATTAATATTTACATTAATACAGATATTTCAGTTAATAAAGCAGTTCCAGAAGATATGAGACTTAGGAAAAAGTATAATAAAAAAAACTATATCAGTCTACGAGAGCTCGAGCTTTGCTGTGATTTATGATAAGGCAGCGGATTATGCGGAAACGGATAGATCTGAAGACAATGATACCTTTTTGTTGAGGTTAAAAAAATATGTATTAATTTCAGCACTATAAAATATAAAAACAATTGCTCGTAAATAAAAATGGCTTTGACTTAAAAAATGACATAATTAGCATCGATGTCCCATGAAAAATATAGTGTTTATAAGAGTACTCGTTTTGAATTGTCTTTTTTTAAACGGTTTCGGTAATGGCATTTTCTTTTGTATTGTAGAGTTGTTTCACCTACTTAAATCTTTTATACGTTGTAGCGCCATGCTGCAGCTATATTATAGTTGTAGCACGAATGGGTCGACTCGAAAGGACCGCGCTCTCCCAGAATACGTACATTTCGTATGGTGAGTGTAGAGATCCGGGGATCCTTTTTTTCTGAAACTAGGCATTCCATCTTAGTCCTAAGGGGTGACAACGTATCGGCGTTTTGATTCTTAATCAAGGATAAATGTAGATGTCTATGGGCCACAATACCCACTTACCTATATACTATACCAAAATAATTCAAACCTAAAATAATACATAAACCTATATCTCAATACTAAATGTAATAAAGCGGAAGAGTTTTCGTTTGTTTGTTTAACCACACTAATCTCTGGAACTACATTTATTTATATATTCACAAAATTCTTTTTGTATATTATAGCTTATTTCATAAGAAATCGTATAGCCTAATACACAAAATACACAAGTCAATACTTCTGACTTGCTTAACAAAAGTCAACATTTAAATGTTGACTTTTGTTAAGCAAGTCAGAAGAAAAAGCGATCCCGAAATCATTTATCCGCGTGCGCCAACGTAATAGTTAGTGATATGAAAATACAATGTTCTAAAAAAAATAGATCTTTACTCCATCTAAAAAAGTTCGCGATACCATATGCCTACTTATCGAGATATACATAAGCCACAATGTGGTATTTTGTGAAAATAAAATGATTTAAAACTAAAAAAGTGATTTATGAGCGTTCATCATCAAAACAATTTAACGAAGACAAGCTTTGCTCTATAAAGTATATTATTTGGGCGCATAGTTTAAGAGATTCTCGTAATGAAAAATTAAAACAATTCCACACTTAAACGACAACATAACATAAACCCTAGCCGCTCGATGATAACCGAGAGAAAGGAACAGCAAACGCTTGTATGGGCGAAGTTAGTTCAATCGTTTTAGTTAAAATTATATTAATTAGAGTATTTTTTTATCTATCGACATATGTACGTTATTGAGCAAAGTTAAATTTTATCCACGCTCCAGAAAGTGTCCCGAAGCGCGGTTTTTGTCAGTTTTAAAGAAAACCGTACACCATACACGAAAAATATGCAGGTACGAAATGATACTTGATAAATTTGTTATCAACCTCTTATACACAAAAGCGATATCACTTATGGTTTCCGCGCGAACCGTCATGACAATTTGAACATTTTTATCATTTATCGATTTTTTTTGCTCAATTTTTTCTCAAAAATATTTCACTTTGCTGCCAAGACACACACACAAATATATATATATATATATATATATATATTTTTTTTGCTCGGTTGGTGTTATCAATTTATTAATTTTTGTAAGATTCGAGGACTACCTACATCTTACATTGTATCTTATTATTATATATAAATATTCAACTGTACGCTCAACAAAAGTATATTTTGTTACATTTAGTTTCTCAGTAAGCGAATTATTGTTAATTATTAATGAGTGTACGGGTTGTAAGGCCATACACTTTAAGGAATAATTTGTAGTTAGTTGCTGAGCACGTCAAAAGGAAAAGATCATCAAAGTTTAAAGGTTCATTCAAAGTGAAATAGTTATAAAGTTACTGTGGCAAATTTTTCCTTGCGTAGTTAGTGTTTAGAAGGACGGTTGTTAACGTACTACCGATTGTAAGTTTGCAATCAAATAAGTAAATTTAAAAACATGGGATGCGCGGCTAAGAGAAGGTTGCAGCGTGTACTAACTAAAAATGTGTGGTGTAACCATACATATTGGCCACCGGAAAATCAAAGAAATGAAAGTTAACCCTCAAGGAAAGAAAAAGGGCGCGCGCGTAATTACTTGTGTAAGTGCATGCTTTTTTACTTCAAGAAATCATAAAGTCAGAAGTTTCTTTCGGTTTCCAAAGAAGAAATAAGGTAAATAAGAGCAACTCTTTACCTACTTTTACATCACGAATCATTTTCAAATAACAACAATGTTTTAGGTGTGCGTGCAGCGTTGTTGGTGTGAGTTTAATAATAGTTATTGTAGTGTAGCAACATTATGAATCAACAAACATTAAAACAGAACAACCTATTTTATCTAGCATGGTGCTATTCTATTAACCTCTCGTCAGTCCAAACGCCATATTCTGGCGACTCAAATAATATGCGCATCTGTCAAACGCCATAATATGGCGTCAAGTGATAGCAAACTATTTGTAACATACATATGATATATATATATATATATATATATATATATATATATATATATATATATATATATATATATATATATATATATATATGTATATATATACTTAGTATACTTGTTATATACTTAGTACTTCGGAAAGTGCTCGACAGATGCGCCATATTGGCCAAAATGACCCCGACATTCGAGTGGTTATAGAAACAAAACAATTTTAAAAAATTATCATCGAAAATGCGACTTATAAAGCTTTATGACAATTTTACAGCACAGGTTAAAAGTTGCATCTTTCCTGATTCATTTTTTTGCTGGTAATAAAGGAAAAATGAGAATATTCTCCCAATATTGTATGTTGCATATTTTGTTCCGTTGGCAAATTGTGTAATTCGTCATTACGCAAATGGAGTTATCTGTTTTCGTTCGCTGCTCGCCGGTGTGTGAATATCGAAGGCAAATTGTGAAGTGTAAATTGATACTATGACTTCTGTAAATTTTTTAAAATTTTCTTTTCAACTGTCAAGTAATGTCAGCGACAATTGGCTTGCTGCAACTGGAATGCCCTTGAGAGTTCGGTTATTTAAATCCATTGCCCTTACCGTTACAGCCTATTAAGGTCCATTGCTGAACATAGGCCTCCCCGAAAATTGCCTCGTAGGAGGGATGTTTACCACAGTTGCCAGGCCGGAAAAGCGGGTTGGCAACCGCGTTTTTCTTATTTTTAGTCGTTATTAGGAAGCCGCTGCTGCTCAACTCCTGATTTGTTTCCCTCTGTTGCCTCTTACGACACCCGCGGGATGATAATTAGTATATTGGATAATAGAGTAGGTAGTGTAATTCTTACACTACCACTAACTTCACCATTTATATCATGCTTAAGTTATTTACAAATTGATATGGCGGATAGACTATCTGACAAACCATGAAATAGCAAAACAATATGATTAAATTTAATAAGTAGGACCTTCGTCACATTTGCAAACCAGAGAGCGTTAGCAAGAATGTGATGCCGTTTGTAGAGACAAAGCATAAAATCTGCCGACGACATAGTACATAAAATTTTAAACGCTATTTTTCAGACCATAATGTTTATTTTTGTGTTTTTAAACTTTAATTTTTTTTTTATTATAATAATAGATATTAGATACCCGTTTTCTGCCTCTATTGTCTATTTCTGTATCCAAATTATATCCAAATATTATATATAATATCATCATCATCATCATTACAGCCCTTCACAAGTCCACTGCTGAACATAGGCCTCCCCCAAGCAATGCCACAAAGCACGGTCCTGAGCCACCTGCATCCATCTACTTCCTGCATATCTTACCAGGTCGTCACTCCATCTAGTGGGGGGTCGCCCTACACTACGCCTACCGGTACGAGGCTGCCACTCGAGAACCTTTCTTCCCCATCGGTTATCGGTTCTTCGAGCTATATGGCCGGCCCATTGCCACTTCAGCTTACTAATCCGTTGGGCTATGTCGGTCACTCTGGTTCTACTGCGGATATCCTCATTTCTGAGTCTATCACGCAGAGAAACTCCGAGCATAGCCCTCTCCATAGCTCGCTGAGCGACCTTGAGCGTCCTCATACGGCCAGCAGTGAAGGACCACGTCTCTGATCCGTAAGTCATCACTGGCAACACGCACTGGTTGTACACTTTAGTTTTCAGAGATTGAGGTATACCTGACGAGAAGATGTGTCGTAATTTCCCGAACGCTGCCCAGCCGAGTTGAATCCGTCGATTGACCTCTCGGTCGAAGTTGGACTTACCTAGTCGGACTATTTGTCCCAGGTAAACGTACCCGTCAACAACTTCGAGCATAGTGCTCCTCACAACTACCGGCATAGGTGTGACATGGACATTGAACATAATCTTTGTTTTGTCCATGTTCATCTTAAGACCTATCCGTTGGGAGACACCATTGAGGTCATTGAGCATAGTGCTAAGGTCCTCCAGCCAGCCTCCAGCAGATTCTGCCATAAGGACTATATCGTCGGCAAATCGAAGGTGAGTGATGTACTCGCCATTGATGTTAATACCGTATCCTTTCCAGTCCAGTAGCTTGAAAACGTCTTCCAAAGCAGCGGTGAAGAGTTTCGGGGATATAACGTCACCCTGTCTTACACCTCTCTGCAGTTGGATAGGTTTCGAGCTCTGGTTCTGTACTCGGATAGCCATCGTAGCCCTACTGTACAAACACTTCAGCACTTCGATATACCGACAGTCAACTTGGCACCGCTGAAGGGACTGCAGCACCGCCCAAATTTCGACGGAATCAAAGGCTTTCTCATAGTCCACATACGCCAGGCAAAGTGGCAAATTGTACTCTTCAGTCTTCTGTACAATCTGCCGCAGGGTATGTATGTGGTCTATGGTACTGAAGCCTTTTCGGAAACCGGCTTGTTCGGGAGGCTGGAAGTCGTCGAGTCTGCTTGCGAGACGATTCGTAATGACTCTCGAAAACAGCACGTAGACGCGGCTCAGAAGGGAAATCGGTCTGTAGTTCTTCAAGAGAGCGTTGTCGCCTTTCTTAAAGAATAAGACCACCGCACTTCTGCTCCACACCTCTGGAGTAAAGCCACCATGGAGGACGGAATTGAAGAGCTTCTGAAGGACTTCAAGTACCGGTGTTCCACCCGCTTTCAGAAGCTCCGCTGTAATTCCATCCTCGCCCGGGGCCTTGCCGTTTTTAAGGTGTTGGAGAGCCATTCTAATCTCGCTCAGACTGACGTCCGGGATATCATCGGAATAGTGTCGGATAAGACTTGCTCTTGGATCGTTACTCACACTTGAGTGTGGCTCCAACGATGATGTGTACAGCTGCCCATAGAACCTCTCAATCTCACTCAGAATCTCAGGTGTCCCGAAAACGATGTTGCCACACTCAGTCTTCAGCTTTGACAGTTGGCTCTTTCTGGCAGACAGATCTCTGGCAAAGACTTTGGAGCCCTGGTTCCGCTCGATCGCTTCTTTAATACGAGAAGTATTAAAGTTGCGTAAGTCTCGCCGCATGCATTTGGAGATCTGTCTTGTTGCCTGTATGCTGTCAAATCTGTTGACGATTGCAGCCTCATCTCCCGTCTAACAGCCATGAGATTAAGAGTGTGATCGGAGAGTTTTTGTGTTCTTCTGCGGCGGGTCTTGCAGAACTTAGCTCCGACCGCATGGACAGTTTCCACGAGCTTGTCATTCATATCGTCCACTGCATTGCAATCTTGTAGGCACTGAAAGCGGTTGTGTAACTCGAGCTGAAAGTTTTCGGGATTCTGGATTAGAGCACGAGGGGGGACGGAGCGTTGACTTCATTAGACGAGACCTCTCCAACTTAACGTTTAGGTTCAGTGTGCCTCTAACCATTCGGTGATCGCTGCCAGTTTTCACCCTTGCGATCACTGAGACATCACTGAACAGTTGGCGTCTGGTCGTCATAATGAAGTCAATCTCATTTTTTGTCGAACCGTCGGGGCTCGACCAGGTCCACTTCCTGTGAGGCCGCTTCTGGAAGAAACAGTTCATCATAAAGAGTCCCTCTTTCTCCATAAAGTCGGCCAGCTGCTGGCCCCTTCGGTTCCGTTGCCCTATTCCAAATTTCCCTAACTTCAGCTCACCGTTTTCTCTTGTGCCTAGTTTTGCGTTGAAGTCTCCCATCAACACCGTGTAGTGGGTTTTGGAGGAATGCATGGCTTTGGAAATATCCTCATACATTTCCTCCACCTCCTCATCGGAATGTGCCGAGGTTGGTGCGTAAACCTGTATGACCTTCAGCGAATACCGTTTGGTGATTCTGAGTATCAGGTACGCGACCCTCGTCGACACACTCCCAATCTTTACAACGTTGTTAACGAGAGACTTGTGGACGATAAATCCGACACCTCCTTGGGACAGATGGTCGCCCTCCCGGTGATAGAACAAGTTGCCGGATTCGAGAATCACCGTGTCCTTCCCCTCTCTTCGGACCTCGGATAATCCTATAATACTCCAGCGCAACTTGTCTATCTCTTCTTCCAGCTCCAGGATCTTCTCGTCAGTCCTCAGTGTGCGTGCGTTAAATGTTGCCAGGTCGAGTCGTCGTAGATGGCAACCGAACCTCCACCGGAGATTCTTAGCACCCCTTGCCCCGCCGTTACCATGGTCGCCACCGTAGCCAGGAATAGCGGAGCCGCCGGGGACTGGGGGCCGTCTATTTGTGTAATTGTTCATGGGGGGTATATTGCCATAGTTGCCACGCTTGGCGAGCGGGTTGGCAACCGCAGTTTTTTTTTTATCGTACAGTTGCTGTTATCAGGAAGATGCTGCTGCCCATCTCCTGCCTGTCTCCCTCTGTCGCCTTTTACGACACCCACGGGAAGATATGGGGTAGTGGATATTCTTAACCGCCACTACACGGCATTTTATATAATAATAATAATATAATAATATTAATAAATATTATATATTATCCAAATATAAGTGTGTTCCAGTCTGAAGGGTATACGAAGAGAGAGACAATTTTCTGTAATTACACAGGCCGTGAGGCATTCCATCTTAGTTCTCAGAGGTGTGAAACACATGCGTTGTCTTCTTTATTTATTTTAATTTTATTTTATTTTTGTTGAAAAGCTTATGGCTAACATTAACAGTAAATAAATGAATAGCAACTAGGTGATTAAAAATTTTTCACCTATAGACAATATGAACTTAAAACAATAATAGTACAAACAGTAACAATATTAAAAAGATAAACATCGATTAGGAAAAATACAGCAAATTGACAAAATTAAACAGAACAACACTCAACAAAAGAAAGTTTTTGCTAAAATATTTTGAATTCGAGAAAGACTGGTGTTAAACAGATCCTTTCATTCCCTTTATTAGACGTTAGTTGCAGGTATCCATGGGCTGCAACTGCCACAAATACCACCAGGTGGACTGTAAGTTCGCTTGTCACTCTTATTTTATTTAAAAAAATTGTAAAACTTGGGCAAATTTCCTTGTGAACTAAAGCAATAAAATTCCAATAGAAAGTAATTCCAAGTGTAAGGTGTTCGTTTTCCTACTTTGTTGCTTTGATAAGTTCAGCCAACTTTTTCTCCGCTCGAACGTATCTTCGTAATTAATCACTTCTGTTATATATTATATAATAAAACGAATAAAAAACTTAATATTTCGTACTCTCAAGTCTACACAAAGTAAAGAAAACTTGCTTTAATAGTTTTAGGATGACTTTGTTTTAAAAAGTAAAACATTCTATAATGTTAATTTTCATCGAAACTAAAACTTTTCTTATATAAAATGAACATTTCATAGGGTTTTATTGTGTTAACTTATTTAGAGTCGTTGTGATTTGAATCTCGATTAAACGAAAAACGACACTAAAAGAGACAAATAAACAATGAGATAGAATACACATATTAAAGCAATCTTATAGTGTGTAGGCCACGAACTCAAAATGTAGTGGGTTCGAATGCCGTCTTTTTCGTCTTTTTTAATATGATTTATTTTCATTTATATTAATCGAATTAATTAAATAAATAAGATGAACCATATATATTTATATTATCTGAATATACAAATCCATTTATACAAATCCACAATTACATAACTTCAGGCCATCTTGCAAATATTTACCTACCACCTTCAACGTCAATCAATTTTTGTACGATAAAATGACTTTACCTTTAGAATGAAGTAGATGGTGCTATTACAAAGCAATTTTAGTCAAAAGAAAATATTCTTTCGATTTCTTACACTTAAAATAAGTCTAAAAAATTAAATTAAACTTTTATCATACATTTTATGCCGCTATTGTGGTTGAAAATGATATTATTAAATAAATCATTTGCCCTGAAATATTTTTACTTTATACTTCACTTCCTTTGAAGGTTTCAATTGTAGAGAACCGGATACCCTTTTAAATGGAATCGAGGCATTCCATCTTAGTCCTCAGGGGTGACAACGCATTTGCATTTTGATTCTTAATTGATGATAAATGTGGATGTCTATGGGCTACAGCATCCACTTACCATCAGGTGGACTGTGTGCTCGTTTGTCATCCAATGCTATAAAAACTAACTAACTAATCAGTTCAATATTTATAAAATGAAAAAAAAAAAGATAACATAAACCCATTTGTGAGTTTTTAACATCGATAAGTAAAGTTTATATTGCGGTCCCACTGCTTGGGACTGGTCTTGTCTCATTTCTAAGGAATTTATAGCTCTTACTCCTTCTTAAAAGAAATACAATGTACACTAGGAAAATTGTTCCTAGTTTTACAGTTGTTCATGGGCGGCGGTCAACACTTTTCCTCAGGTGAGCCGCTCGTTGGCCCGCTCTTCTATAAATAATAAGAATGTACTCCGTCTCTCTCTGCTCCAAAGCATGTTGGAATTTTTTTTATTCCTCAGATAAATTCCAAAATTACATTGTGGAAGGAAGAGTTTTACAAACAAGTTGATGGTGTTGCGATGGGCTCACCTGTATCTCCCATTGTTGCCAATATATTCATGGAAGACTTTGAGGAGAAAGCCCTCCTTACTGCACCTGTTACACCAAGCATCTACTAGCGATACGTAGACGATACTTTCACAATTTTACCATCAGACAAAGTAACTGCATTTTAAGAAAATCTTGACTCCATAAACTTAAAATTCAATTTACTATAGAGTTAGAGGCAAATAATTCCTTACCTTACAACACCATAGGTCACACTGTGTATAGAAAAAAGACACATACAAACCGTTATTTAAACGGTGAATCTCACCACCATCCTTCATAGTTAGCTACCGTGGGCAAATCTTTGTTACAGAGAGCACAAGGGATCTGTGACATCAAAAACCTGGCCGCCGAGCTTCAGCAAGTCAAGCAAGCTCTGCACGACAACAAGCTTCGGGTCTCGTGCCTACGTCACAGTAACCGAGTGAAGCCGGCCAGAGTCGAGCGTGTGCCTGCTGTACTACCATATGTCAGAGGTTGCACAGATAAGATTGGCTACATCTTGAATCGAGATTCTATTAGAACATTCTACAAGCCGTAGAAGAAGATTAGTCAGTTCCTACCATACGTCAAGTGTCATATTCCTCAACAAGATGCAGGAGTATACAAGCTTGATTGTGAATGTAGTCTCTCTTATATAGGACAAACAAAAAGAACAATTAGAACGCGCATAAAAGAAAATAAAGCTGATGTGAAGCATAAACGTTCCGGGAAGTCTGCAGTTTGTGATCATATCCTAGACGGCCCCAACCATTACATCAGATTTGATAGACCACAAATCCTCGCGAAAGAACACCGATTCCTACCAAGGATGATACGTGAGGCTATTGAAATTAAAAAACGTCCAAATTACAATAGAGAAGGAGGCTAGGTACTACTACCTGCTTGGGACCCTATAATCAATAAAATTAAAACTAATCCCAAGCATACCACTGCAAGACCTTAAGACATAGTCTGTTCATTTTGCATATATCGAACCATAAACAATAATTAAAAAAAGCTGAATGTACTCCGGGTTTAACAATGACATCGGGACGTCGGTCACTTCAGTCCCCGTGACCATGGGTGCTGGAAAGCACCCGAAACGTCGGGAATTAAAAATAAAAATAATTAAAATTTAAAATTAAAAGCGATAAAATCCATAAAAGTAGTTTTGATTAATGTGTAGTGTTCGCGTAAATATAAGAAATTATTATTATTCTGCTGTTTCACACTGGTATTCTGTGAGAGCATGGTCTTACTCCAGTCGAGTTATCCGAGACTTAATGTAGCATTAATGATTGGAGCAAATCATGACGTTTAGTACTGACCAAAATATACAGTTCAACGAGTT
This sequence comes from Parnassius apollo, assembly GCA_907164705.1. NCBI lineage: Eukaryota > Metazoa > Arthropoda > Insecta > Lepidoptera > Papilionidae > Parnassius > Parnassius apollo. The sequence continues at coordinate 3,541,103 of CAJQZP010000644.1, forward strand.
CATTTTTGTACTTGACGAGGGCCAGTCTTTAGCTCTATTATAGTATAAAACATTGTTTCCGAGCTAGGTTTGGGTTAATGATTTCTTACATTCACACGAATTAAATAAAACTAACCCTTCGGATTTTAACGCGTCCATGTTGAATTATTATAACTACTTTTAATTTGAAACATTTCGCGTGCTTTAAAAGCTGTAGGTAACCTGTATTAAATACGACTTCAGAACGTCAAACACTAAATTAAAGGATTGCTGAAAATCACCTGAAAGTTCGTGAATTAAAAATAAGTCAAATTTAGTGCAATAAAAATAGTAAAATTAGTTTTATTCAACTCGTTTGAGTTGATCGTACCTAATTCATGGTTGTTCCTGGTAGTAGCAAAGTCTCTGGAAAGACAACGGTATAGCTATATTTGAAAAGTGTATAAAATAGAGATACATGGCCTAAGGAGTTTTTGTTAAGCTTTGGTTGATTTCTTTCATCCTTTTTCACAAAAACGAAGCTTAGAGACTTGTTGGTAGTACATTGCTATGAATCCATAGTTGATGCCAGATGACCACGTACACACTTTATGAAAGTCTTGCAACAAGTTGCGGGACTTCCTACCTCTTATTTTTAATCGTAACATAATTCGCATTACGTTATTAATTGTTTTTCCCCGTCCATACTTTTTCAGATTTATTAAGTAAAGCACAATTTTAATTAAATAATATTCTGTAAAATATTCAATTAGGAAGGCAGCCTTCTCTTATTCATGAAGCACTTGAGTACCTCCTAGTTATATGTATAAATCACAAGTTCATGCTGAACATAGCTCTCTCCCTCCGTCATACTATCAAAACTCGTCGACATCGTTTCTTCATTTAGTAAGCGCTATACATTTTACCAGCAGACGCCTCTCAAAAACCTTCCTTTCTCATCGGTTATCATTTAATCATATTAAAAACATAGACATCTACATCTATCCTCGATTACGAATCAAAATGCAGATTCGTTGTAACCCTTGAGGACTGAGATGGAATGCCTCGTTTCCAGTATAAAGGGTCTGCGGTTCTCTACACTCACCATACGAAACAGAGTAGCATTAAGCTACTATTTTACGCTGGTATTCTGTGAGAGCGTGGTCCTTCCCCGGACGGCCCATTCGTGCTACAGCTATTACTACTAATATAACTGCGGCATGGCTTTACCACGTATAATAATTTAATATATAAATTATTGTTGAAATTACTATATTACGGTGTATTTTAATACCTATGTCGTAATAGCGTTGCATTAATTTAGCTGAGTTAGTTATTAAATTGCTAGGTATACGCTATCAACTATGTTGTAATATCAGTGATTTGTCTTTTTTTAAATTTATTATTGCCGTGCCAATTATTGTAATTATGGAGGATTTACCTCGGCTTATATTTAATCTTATGAGTAATAATATTAAAATTACATTTATTATATTTACAGCCTTTGTATTTTAACAGTCTAGATCAGCCATTGTGTCGAGCGCCGCAAGTATAAATGAATTAGATCTTAATTAAAACTTATTTCCAAGTTAACAATTTATTTACTTTATTAACGAAAAAAGAAGTTTTAACAAAGATGTTTGTATATTTTGGTGCGATTTTTGATACTGTGAACACTTTTTTAAAACTCTTTCAAAATCTGGCTTGTCACTACTTGCTATCCTTATTACATCATCCAGATGAGAATCCGTAAGTTTGTTTCTGTACACGTTCTTTGAATAATTCATTTTTGAAAAAGTCGATTCGCACACACGTAGACCCAGAGAATATTTAGTTGTATTTGGGCATATCTTTTGACGTTTTTATATTTTGGGAGAACAATACTCCAAAATTTCATATATTCCCTGTTTGCCCTTTTTTCTTTATACAGAACTTTTTGATTTGTGTCGTTTTTAAAATCGATGAATTCATCAAACAACTCAGAGAAATTACAATTTAATACTGATACAAACTCTGAGATAGTCGTTGTAAAGTTTGGCATTATAAAATCTATAAAAAATTATCTATATAAAAGTCAGGTTTTACTTCATTACAAAAAGTCTATTATATTTTGATAACAAAAACAAAACATACCAAGCGAATGTCGGCAGCGTGAAAATCACAATTATTTCAAGAAATTATTTACGTAAAAAGATGAATTGTATTCACATGAAAACTTTTATTACAATTTTATAATAAAACACTAGAAAAATAAACAAAATAACATTCACGCGAAAATGGCGTACGAAATGAACGTAGATTATAAATAAACGTCTTTAAGATAACTAACTTTTTATTGCATTAGATGATAGAAAATATCATAATGATTCTATAATGTCAAACTTCTTACAAAGAAAGTAGTCTCTATATATAAGTCTCTATATATGGGTTTAAGTGCTGCGGGTGTGTGCGGTCGTATTTGACCGCCTGAATATTGACGAAATATCGAAGCGGTCAAATTTGGCCGCTTGGTGTTCGGGAGGTTAATATCAATGGCGAGTACATCACTCACCTTCGATTTGCCGAGGATATAGTCCTTATGGTAGAATCGCTGGAGGACTTAAGCACTATGCTCAATGACCTCAATAGTGCCTAGGTCTTAGGATGAACATGGACAAAACAAAGTTCACGTTTAACGTCCATGCCACACCTATGCCCATAGTTGTTGGGAACACTGAGCTCGAAGTTGTTGTCGAGTACGTTCACCTGGGACAAATAGTCGGACTAGGTAAGTCCAACTTCGACCGTGAGGTCAATTGACGGATTCAACTCGGCTGGGCAGCGTTTGGGAAATTACGATACATCTTCTCGTCAGATATAAATCAAAACCTGAAAACTAAGTTGTACAACCAGTGCTTGTTGCCAGTGATGACCTATGGAACTGAGACGTGGTCCTTCACTGCTGTCCGTATGAGGAGGCTCAAAGTCGCTCAGCGAGCTATGGAGAGGGCTATGCTCGGCTATGCTCGGGGTTTCTCTGCGTGATAAACTTAGAAGTGAGGATATCCGCAGTAGAACCAGAGTGACCGACATAGCCCAACAAATTAGTAAGCATAAGTGGAAATGGGCCGGTCATATAGCTCGAAGAACCGGCAACCGTTGGGGAAAAAAGGTTTTCGAGTGGTAGCCTCGTACCGAGAGGCAAAGTGTAGGGCGGCCCCCAACTAGATGGAGTGACGACCTGGTAAGACATGCAGGAAGTCGATGGATGCAGGTGGCTCAAGACCGTGCTTTGTGGCATACCTTGGGGAAGGCCAATGCTCAGCAGTGGACTTGTGAAGGGCTGTAATGATGATGATGATGATGATGATGATGATGACTGGGTGAGATTAGGTTTGAATTGATTATTTATCTACCTGTTACCACCGTAACCATACGTAAGTGATGAGTAATTCCAAACACATTTTTACATTTGATAGCGAGTAATTCTATGTTAGTTCTCAGGAGTATCAACGCATTTGCACTTGTGTTATATCTTCGTTGGTGTATAAAAAATACTTATTATATTCCGCTATAGCTACAATTTCATAAATAAACTCAGTACTATTCTTCATTCCCTATGTTTCGACAACTGTAATATTCCTGCTTAGTGGAATCGGCCAAGATGAAACTATTACCAAAACTGAATGTTGAGTTCACAATTAACCTTGAACTTTTGTATCAAAAATTTTTAGAATAATAAAATGAAGCTTATTATTGGAAAAAGAGAAAAGAAGAAAAAAAGACAAATTAATTTATTACACATTTTACAAAAGCCGGAAACGTTCCTGCGATTCTTTTGCGTGATATAGCTGTCGATGAGCGGCGACAATCTTCTTGTTTGCCTTGTATTCTATAAAAAATAAAAAGGGATAACCATCTTTGAATTTTCCTCTTGAACAAGATTATACAAAGGTGTGCAGATTATTAGCCACTTACCATCAAGTTTGTTTATCACGTCAATTTAGGAAAAACAAAGAAAAGGCCATGTGAAGTCCGACAACATGCATCGGAGCAGCACTGCAGCTTTTTCTCTGCCCTAAAATCATCTCAGAAATGAGCGGAGGAATACGTCTAGGCGTAGTATATAGTCATCCAGATCTGCACGGTCTTTCTAAAAAGACTGTCACTTTCACTCACTTACTATTATTACATCGAACTGTGTGTTCTAGGGGACAATAGAGGACAATAGAGAGATAGTACGATAAAGTGAGTAAATAAAGAGAGCAACTGTACTTACGCACACACTCAATATAACCCATTCCTGGCTTTTCCATGGCTGGTCTCTGTCTAGACTATAGGTGAAAACCGTTACAAAATAGTAACATTTGGAAATATCATCGGCATCATCATTATTTCGTCCTTTTTGCAACACCAGCCGATGAAGCTGTAATAGCCAACTGGGTAATAACACTAGCATCACAGACACTAGATAGCCACCGTGACCGAAATTAACTCAGGAGGACATTATTGTGTCTAAATTTAAGTTTAAATAATGAAATCTAGAAGAGTAATAAGTAATAGGGAACAGACCACTTTTATTTGGGTATAATAAATAATTGTAAAGGACATTGTTAAAACTCGCCTAAAAACCAACATTAATTTGATAATTACTAAAATTCTTATCCTAAATTATGCATTAGATAACATTCATTGGATATTAACGGACACTTCTGAAATATGGAGTCAAAATAAAAAGGACTTTTTAGATTTTAAGCTTTGTACGTATTTTTATTAATTTGCTGCGTCTATGGACTCCTGTGATTTTGCCAATCGCACATTACCTTCACTCACATTTAACAGTATTTCTAAAGTTGTCATAAACTCAAATATATTATGAAAACGTTGATAATTTAAAATATACCTAAGATTAATATATGCCACAAGAAATTGGGATACAGTAAAATCATGTGTACGAGTATTCATTAAAATAACAATACAATTGTGCTCTCATTGGCCAATCAACATTGTGCCACGCAAAAAAAAAACGTTACGTTGACAGATGACAAGACGATAAAATAGATAGGCGTCAGACGTGCGATCGTTTTCGTTTCGTTTGAAAAAAATCATTTCTACAACTGTTTTCGGAATCTAAGTGCTCTTTGCAGTTGGTTTGTTATGTGATAAGTTTTTATAAATTACGACTCGGCTAGTCTAAACAACGGATATCGATACCCGTATTTAGCGACCTACCTGGTTTGATTCACGGACTTTAACTTTTCATAACTCACGGACTGACGATAAAATCTACATATTGTGTGAATTGTAGTTCAGCAAGTGGCTCTATTGTGCTGGAAGAGGAACAGATTTTTCACTGTATACTACAATGGACAGCTCCACTTTCCGTAAGTTATGATACTGTTTCTTTTAAATAAAACAGAAAGAAGTTGTATATTTTTTTTGTTTCATACAATAGGTTCTGATTATACCTTAATCTAGATATCTAATATGTTTTTTTTATTTATTCACTAATAAACTTAAAATTCCAGGTGCAACCTCAAGATTTAATATGCACAACTTGTAAGCAATTACAAACTTGGGCGCAGCTGGGAGGAACTGTATTCTTTGTAATACGGTGTTGCCACTTCGCACTCGATCACATCAATTAATCGCATTGAGGACTGATACTCAACATCATGTACATCATCTTTAAAAGTCTTCTACCATTGCAGGCATGTAACTTTTATTCTATATTATTTAGTCTATATTATTTATTTGTCAATTTTTATATTTTAATTTTTATTTCATTTTAGGTTTGTGCATCACATTTAATTTGTCATCCTTGCTGGCAAAGAGCCGAAAGAGCTGCAAAACATTATTCTTTGCCATCATGATCAAGAGGTACTACGGCCTCAAAAGTGTACCATTGAGATGCATTAACTGTAATATTAATTTGATAAGAATGAGACGATATATTTTAGAGGATAGTGCAATTCTGTTACAAGTAAAACGACAGATTACACCAAGAGTGGTAAGTGTTCAGCTTGATGCAAAATAAGAAACATTTCATTTTATTACTTAAAGCCAATTCATTTTATTACTTAAAGTCAATGAACCACTCATAATAATATTTTTAATATTACAGGCTACTTCAACGGACTATATTTGTAAAGTGTGTCACACATTGATATCTGAGAGAAGTGCAATAGCAGAAGACTTACAAGACTACTATTACTGTGGGTCACCAAAACATATGCCTAATATGTGGTCGTTCATTGACAAATTCTAGAAGTCACGAAATCCAAGCAGAAATCAACCGCCACGTTTTACACATCATTCAGAATTGGGTTAAGCCACGGCGGGTTAAAAAATTATATAATATTATGAATTATAAATATAATGCATTTTATTTGAGTTAATGAGTTAATTGTGTATTTAAGTAATATTTTGTTAATATATTTAGAGGTTCAACCGTCAGATCTTGTTTGTCATAGATCTTATCAGCGTGCAGAAACCACTCTGAATGAGGTAAGAACTGAAGTATCAGTGCCACAAGCTGACATAATTACATTGCCTAGCTACTTAAGGGCTCCTGACACTCATTCTCACTCATATTTTCAACCTGTATAAGTACGTCACAACAAATCCAACATGCATAAGGCTTCTTAGTGATCACAAATACTATATACCACGCGATTGTCGTATATGTACCTTCCATTTAGAGAGACAAACATGGTCAGACTTGTTCGAAGAAAATGTGAATCACAGTTTTACAACTGCATATATTTTTGTGAACTATTGAAGGGTGATAAAAACACAATGATTTTAATGACATTAATAGAATGGATGATAGTGTATTCTATTATTGGTTGGGACATACAAAAGCGCAGTTTAGAGAATTAGAAGCAGCGTCGCCCGATTTCCAAAACCGTGCCACAGCAATTGGTGCATACTTGATGAAATTACGAACTGGAGATTCAGACGACAGAATTTCAACATTATTGAACATGAGTAGAAGTACATTATCAAAGTTGAAAAACAAAGCTCGTGATGTTATGACAGAGCATTTTGTGGCAGAACATTTAGGCCTTGAACATATGTCAAGGCACCAAGTTGCAGAAAAGAATCTGTATATTCCAAATAATTTATTCGGAAACCAAGATATCGTATTGAAGATAGAAATGCGATTTCAATAATGGATGGCACATACATTTATGTACAAAAAAGTAGTAATTATTCGTACCAAAAGAAGACTTATTCGCTTCGTAAGTATAGAAATCTTGTGAAACCATTCCTCATTGTATGTTGCGGATGGTTATATAATTGATGTGCTAGGCCCGTTTGCTGCTACAACATCTGATGCTGACATTTTAAAAGATGAGTTCAGAGACCCTTCACAACTTCTTCGGCGGTATTTTAGAGAAGGAGATGCATTTATTCTGGACAGAGGTTTTAGGGAATGTATTTCATTGTTATAAAACTTAAATTACACAGTGCATTTCCGTCTGTCTCTGCAACCAGGCGAGTTTCAAATGAGTACACAAAATGCCAACGAATCTTGAAAAGTGACATTATATCGGTGGGTCATTGAGTTTGTGAGTGGGAGATTTAAAAGAGAGTTTAAATTGTTTAGACAGTAGTATTTTAATAAAGCTTCAAAACATTTAATGGTAGATCAAGGTCGCGGCAGCGTTATTAAATAAGTTTCATCCTCTTTTAGTTGACAGAGATGATGTAAGAGAAATTGTTTCGGTCATCCAAGAAAAAATTTTCACAAAAAATACATTGGCAGATATCGTAGAAATTTATAATTTAAATAGAAAACAGGCCCATTTTGAAAGCATGAATGTTCAAATAAATAACCTTCATAGTGTTCCACAAATTGGAATATAATGATTTGGTTTTAATATCATTAGGGATTTACCAAATAAAACAAGCCTGGTCATATTATGGCATGTTTGTCGAGACAGTAACTATGTTGTTGAAGTTTGCAGGGAGGTCAAACAGGAGTTGATTAGTGAATTACATTTACTACATTCTGAAAATGTATGGCTCTTGAGAGGTAGAATACATAGCCGTCATATTAGTAGTAAAACTTATTTTGTATACATTTTGGTTGATGAGTCACAAATGGGGAGAGAGGCAATAAAAAAATATTGTTGTAATTGTGTTGTTGGGCGCAGAACTATAGGTTGCTGCGCCCGTGTTATGACCATAATATGGTATTGTTATGAGGTTGAGGTTAGTTACAATAAAAAATGCCGATTGAATTACCAAAATTTACACTTCTATTACCGAACACCAATTAAACTTAAAACACTAATAATTAATCACACTGATTCACTTTATTTCGCTCCGAAGCTTCGCTTGCCTCGCCAAATTCAATACTGCCCCGGTCGTAGCATGCAGCGGGTTTAAATACACGTTTACACCGAAACATCCAGAATATTCCCGTAGATACGGGCGCCGACCGACCAGACGCAGAAAGTTCGAGTGTGGGGCTTCTAGAAAGCTTAATTCTTATGTTCGATACTAGATGGCCCTGTTGGTCGAAATTCAAGATTGACATTTTCTAGGAAGCCCTCCTTGCTCTGGTCCCCGACATTCGATAGCGCTAGTACCGTGTACCTGACGTCTACTTAGGCGCGCAACAGTATTTAAGTTGGGCCCGATACCAAGAAAATATCAAACCCCCGGCCACATTTCTTGGATAATATTTTGCTCAAAAGTAATGATGATTGATAATATAAGTCATTTCAATTTACTATGGAGTTAGAGGCAAATAATTCCTTACCTTTCCTAGATGTGTTGTCATCCGAAATCCTAACAACACCATAGGTCACACTATGTATAGAAAAAAGACCCATACAAACCGATATTTAAACGGTGAATCTCACCACCATCCTTCACAGTTAGCTACCGTGGGCAAATATTTGGTACAGAGAGCACGAGAGATCTGTGACAGCGAACACCAGGCCGCCGAGCTTCAGCACGTCAAGCAAGTTCTGCACGACAACAAGCTTCGGGTCTTGCACCTACGTCTCAGTGGCCGAGTCGAGCCGGCCACAGTCGAGCTCACTCGACACACAAGATTGGCTACATCTTGAAGCGAGTTTCTATTAAAACATTCTACAAGCCGCCGAAGAAGATTAGTCAATTCCTACCATCCGTCAAGTGTCATGTTCCTCTACAAGATGCAGGAGTGTACAAGCTTGATCGTGAATGTGGTCTCGCTTATATAAGACAAACAAAAAGGTCAATTAGAACCCGTGTAATAGAACATAAATAGCTGATGTGAAGCATTAACGTTCCGGGAATTCTGCAGTTTGTGGTCATATCCTAGACGGCCCCAATCATTACATCATATTTGATAGACCACAAATTCTCGCGAAAGAACATCGATTCCTACCACGGATAATACGTGAGGCTATTAAAATTAAAAATAAAACATCCTAATTTCAATAGAGAAGGAGGCTGGGTACTACCACCTGCTTGGGACCCTATAATTAATAAAATTAAAACTAAACCCAAGCATACCACTGCAAGACCTCAAGATATAGTCAGTTCATTTTGCATAGATCGGACCATAAGCAATAATTAAAAAAGCTGAAGGTACTCCGGTTTTAACAATGACATCAGGACATCAGTCACTTCAGTCCCCCGTGACCATGGGTGCTGGAAAGCATCCGAAACGTCGGGAATTAAAAATAAAAATAATTAAATTTAAAATTAAACGCGATAAAATCCGTAAAATTAGTTTTAATCAATATCATACATCTTTACTTTGGATGCCAAATGAGAGTGTATATGTTGTATTTATATATGAATAAAATAAATACCTAATCACAACCTGAGTTTTATTTACCGTATAAATGCTAGACTAAGACTGAACTGCTTACATTTGCAATAACATACGTTTCTGTTTTTTTTTGTTTCTGATGAATACACAGCCGCCATATTAGTAGTAAAACTTATTTTGTATATATTTTAGTTGATGAGTCAGAAATTGGGGAGGCAATAAAAATATTGCTGTAATTGTGGACGCAGAAGTATAGGTTGCTGCGCCATGATATAACTATAATATGGTATTTAAGGTAGCTCGATACCAAGAAAATATCAACCCCCTGCTCAATTCTTGAATAATATTTTGCTCGAATGTAAGATGATTGATAAATCATTACGTCAAGAGTGTATAAATTGTATTTAATTGGAAAAATAAATACCTAATCACAACCTGAGTTTTATTTACTGCTTACGTTAGCAATAACATAGTAATATTTCATAAAAATAAAAGATAACCTCAAAATCTCACATAACTGGTTCGGAATCCGTAGATTATTGTTCTAACATACAATTAATAATTTATGACTTAAAAAGGTATTTTTTTTAATGTTGGCTCTTAGGCGAACATTGTGGACCCAGAACTAATGTCCTTTCTAAGCGGACTTTCATGAAATGTATTTAAAACACCTCAAATTTTCTGCACATAATTTTATTGTATACAGTATGTATAAGTTACAGAAAATGATGGAATAGTTGAACGACTGAGGAATTAATTGCGAGCAAACGCTCGCAATTAATTCCTCAGTCGTCGAGTTTTATTATTATATAATATATTAATAGTTTTATTATTATATTATTATATTCAGATTTAGCAAACAACATGCATGAAGACAAATGGTTATGTGAAAGGGCGATTCTTGCACCAAAAAATGAGAGCGTTAACAAAATAAATTCAGATACATTAAGCGAAGTAGCAGGAGAAATAACAGAGTATTTGTCAGTAGACACAGTTATGGACGCAGAACAGAGCACTTCGTATCCCGTAGAGTTTCTAAATTCTCTAGAGTTGTCATATGTGCCCTCACATAAGCTTCACTTAAAATTAGGCGTCCCAGTCATGCTAATGCGAAATTTAGATGCTCCTCGGTTATGTAACGGGACAAGGCTGCGTGTGACACATCTTGGACGGAACATAATCGGTGCTACTACAATTTTGACAGGCGTAGGAAAAGGTGAAAATGTTAGTATACCACGGATCCCTATAATTCCGACAGATCTTCCTTTTCAATTCAAAAGGTTGCAGTTCCCTATTAAGCTCAGTTTTGCAATGAAAATTAATAAAGCGCAAGGGCAAACGATACAGGTAGCGGTGGTCAACTTAGAAAAACCGTGCTTCTGTCATGGTCAGCTGTATGTAGCATGTTCGCGTATGCCAAATGCCCAGAATCTCCACATTCTTTCGCCGAATGGAAAAACATATAACATTGTGTACAGTACCGTCTTAAAATAGTGTTCAGTTAGTTTTTTCCCAAATTCCCACAGATCTTCCCTTTCAATTCAAAATTTCCTATTTAGCTCAGTTTCTTTTCAACTCAAAAGGCTGCACTCTCGCACCTCCTTTCAATTCAGAAATCTGCATATCTGAGAATCAATTTAGCTCAGTTTCTTTTCAAAAGTCTGCATCCCTGACTGATAATTATTCTCAGTTTCATTTAATTAAAAAAATATCCCATTTCCATTTGGTATAAAAAGGCTATTTTTATGCTTTCCTACACGCTGCATTTCAAAACATTTAAATAGGCTGACGAATCAATTTTGCTCAGTTTCCTTTTAATGGCTGCATCTCTGAAAAATCTATAAAACTCAGTTTTCTTTCAATTCAAAAAGTAATGGATAGTTCATTTCCCAGTGACCATGCGGGCAAAGCCGCGAGTAACAGCTAGTGCAGGTATAAATTAAATTCTCTGTTCTCATTAGCTGCAATGTCATATAAATTATCAGAAGTAGTGTTTAAAACGTATCAATATCTTTCGCGGTAGCAACAAAATTACGACCGTTGTCACAAAATATTTCAAGTGGCTTACCTCTACGCGAAACAAATCGACGTAGAAACAGCGGAAAGGCTTGTTTACTTAACTCGGTTACTGCATAAAATGAACGCACTTAAAGCCAAAACATATAAACAAACATAAATATCATTTCAAAATTTTAGCTCTACGGCCCTTTTTTTTAAGCATAGAGAAAGGTCCAGCGAAATCGAATCCTACCATCTGGAAGAAAAATGCCGGCGTCACTCGCTGGGAATAAAGGTTGCCCGTCAGTGGACTGAGCGTTTTACCTTGAAAGCATCTGCAAGTGGGACAATTTTGCACAGTCTGTCGAGCAAGACATCTGCCACCCACCGACCATATAGTTTCTCTGATGGTGTATAATAATAATTAAGGACATGCATGCATTTTTCGAAAATGTTCGAATCGAAATATTAGTTTTGGGAAGTGGTGTTTGTAATGCAAGATGAAAGGATGCCATTTATTAAGAGGCTAATAAGAACAGTCGAGCCTACCACCCAGTGTCATTAATCCTTGTTTATCTAAATAAGGACTGAGGGAAATAATATTACTTTTAGTATTTATAGATACTTGTTTATTTAACAAGTTGTATTCGTTAGGAAATGATTGTAATTTACTTCATTGAGTTAAAAGTAAAAATGATTCATTCATTTCATCGTCAACAATTAAGTGACCTGTACTCTTGGAATGATATTTTTGGAAATTTCGTATAAATCTTATGATGTAAGCGAAAATGCGTTTTATTTTGGAGAAGCAAGAATCTATATAATAGCAGAACTTGAATGGATTTTAGGTAAATCTCTGTACTCTACGGTCTTTAGAGCAGGTCATTTTGACTTGACTTAGATAAACTCCTTCGAACTGATTAAATAATATCTTAATTTTGTTAAGCTTTAAATTCATTTCTGATAATTGAATTGAACTAAGTGTAGAAATACCACATATTATATCTAAGAAATTTCTAATTTTTTAAACGGCCTTTGAGCTGCGCTTATTTATCAATTCTTTTAATTCATACATAATTAAATCTCAAGTGAGAATGCAAATAAAATAGCAACAGCAAACAAAAATATTACATGCACTCGATACGATTGCTAACTACTAGGTTAAAATATAAATAATCTTACGCTCCTCACCTATGTGGACTTTGGAACAGTACCATGCACTCAGTCTACTCGCCGTCGCTTGTTGTCGGTAGAAACAAAATTCGCACGCGATGCTATTGCAACCAGGAATTAGCGTCAAAATAATGTAAATAAGATGTAATTGAATGATAACAAAAGTTGTCTTAAATTTATAGAATTATATGCAAATTAAAAATAATAAAGGTTTATTAATGCAAAAAATAATGCTGTTGCTTAGGAAATAAATATAAGATATTAAAGTATAATACAACTGTTATGGATATGAGTTGATAAAATACACACAGTAAAAATATAAGGCGAGAAATTCGCAAACGAAAACTATGAAAAAGATAATCTCATAATAGGTATAATTATAATGAAAATGCTCTCAACTACATTCTGCACGAAGTTGAAGCTATGCTTGAAAAAATAGGATGTAAGAAGGAACAGATGGGAGGCAATCTGATTTTTAGTCTCGAACAATATGATTTTCTAAACTTTCTAAAACTTTGTGTAGCTTATGCCAAATATATAAAATGAGAATATACCTATATATATATATATATATATATATATATATATATATATATATATATATATATATATATATATATAATGATTTCTTACATTTACTAATAACGACAAATAATTTAATAACAAATACTCTGGACACAGTAATGCAAGAAAATGTGACTTCCAAGTACGCTAAGCTTCCTGTGCTTGGACGCTCTCTACTGAGGCCTTACCCTCCGGCCTGAATGGAAAATATTAGGGGAGGAGGGAAAAGCAACGCGAACTTTTGAAACTCAAGTTATACCTGTCCTATTCGCCTTACCGTACTCCACGCCGAACGCTTTCATTATGAGATTGGTACATGAGCTTTGGTTTATTAATTTATGTCTGGTGTAAATAAGGTTATACCGCCATCTATGGGAATCTGTAAGAATTTGGAGTGATAGCTACTTACGCCGCTTTTACACGGCATACGTTTGATATACACGTCAAATGACATGAGCTTTAAGAACCATCAACGTTCCGGGAAGTCTGCAGTTTGTGATCATATCTTAGACGGCCCCGATCATTACATCAGATTTGATAAACCACAACCTCGCGAAAGAACACCGATTCCTACCAAGGATGATACGTGAGGCTATTGAAATTAAAAAAAACATCTTAATTTCAATAGAGAAGGAGGCTGGGTACTACGACCTGCTTGGGAACCTATAATCAATAAAATTAAAACTAAACCCAAGCATACCACTGCAAGACCTCAAGACATAGTTAGTTCATTTTGCATAGATCGGACCATAAACAATAATTAAAAAAGCTGATGTTACTCCGGTCGTAAGAATGACATCGTGACGTCAGTCACCTCAGTCCCCCGTGACCATGGGTGCTGGAAAGCGCCCGAAACGTCGGGAATTAAAAATAAAAATAATTAATTCAAAATTAAACGCGATAAAATCCGTAAAAGAACTTATAATCAATATATATATAAAAAAATATTGTTACAAGCTTGAGGTTCGTGACAATAAAAATTGCCGATAGAATTACCTAAATTAACACTTTAATTCACTTAAAATAATTAAAGTTAAAAACACTAATAATTAATCACACTGATTCACTTTATTCCGCTCCGAAGCTTCGCTTGTCTCGCCAACTTCAATACATTTTCGATCGCATCTTGCAGCGCCTATTTATATAAATCAGCAACAAAATATCCAAAATATTCAAGTAAACACGCGCAAGGTACCGCGAGTTCGTGTTTCAACTTCAAGAAGTTTAGTTCTTCGGTTCGAGACTAGATGGCGCTAGTGCCGTCGACTTGAGCGCGTAACACTGCCCCCTCCTAAGACATGCTCGTCCCGAGCATTATCGGCCCCATAATAACGCGCCAGGCGATCCACATGGACGATCTTAGGAGTCCCTCTTGCGCCTTTCTGTATCCGGTAGGTTACATCGTTGATCCTGGTCACAATCCGGTACGGGCCGTCCCATTTAGCTTGAAGCTTAGGAGATTTCCCTTTGCTGCGGACTGAATTGTGCAACCACACTAGTGAACCTTCGTCGAACCCTTTGTTGTTCATTTTGCGGTCGTAACGGGTTTTCATCTTTTCAGACATTTGCTGGCCCGATTGTCTGACGTGCTCATAAACGTCATTCATTTTGTTCCGCAAGTCATTTGCATAATCGGTTATACTACGTGGAGCATCAGGTGGTATCCCGGTGATCAGGTCTGCAGGCAGCCGTAATTCTCTTCCAAAGTTTGCGAAAGCTGGTGTCACTGCTGTACTTTCGTGAACAGCGCTTCGATATGACAACAAAAACGGTTGTATGTGCTTGTCCCAATCTCGTTGCCGATTGTCTACAACTTTTGCTAGGTACCTCTCCAATGTCTGATTAAATCGTTCTACCATTCCATCAGATTGCGGGTGATAAGAAGTCGTTCTTGTTTTATGAGTACCCATAACTCGGCAAGTTTCCTGGAATATTTGAGATTCAAAATTCCTTCCTTGATCGCTGTGAATCTCTAAAGGTACTCCAAAACGACATAAGAATTCGTGAACTAGTTTATCTGCAATTGTTGAAGCTTCTTGATTAGGAATGGCGAAGACTTCTGGCCACTTAGTGATGTAATCCATCACAACCATGAAATACTTGTAACCGCTTTCACTCTCCGGAAACGGCCCCGCCACGTCAATGGCTATTCTCTCCCATGGTGCACCAACATTGTACAACTTCAACGCACCTCTACTACGAGTCTGAGGTCCCTTTACAGCCGCACAACCTTTACATTTGCGACACCTGTCCTCGACATCGTTCCAACAGTGGACCCAGTAAAACCGTTCTCGGATCTACAGTAGAGTTCGTTTAACTCCCAGATGGCCTCCTGAATAATCATTGTGGTACAGCTGTAGAACATCCGGTACTTTAGCTTTAGGGACAACCATTTGTAAATGACAGCTGTCTCCCCAAACATTTTCCCATTTACGGCACAGAACTCCATCCTGAAGCAGCAAGCAGTCCCACTGGGCCCAATAGCTTTTAGTGGTCGAACTCACCGCTGAGACGTCGCTCCACTTGGGCTTGGGAGCACTGGCCTTCATCCATTCCAGGATCGGCTTGATGTCCAGATGTTCCTGCTGTGCACGTTGTAAGCTGCCTTCCAGGGCCCTAGCATCCTCAGTACCCTTCCCTCCTAGTACATTACAGGAAGGCTAGACTTTGCCATGAGACTCAATAGTCTTCTTGCAGTAGTTCAATCCACCTCGCAACTTGTCCTTCTGGATTTTTAAACTGCAATAGCCATTTTAGTGCAGCATGGTCAGTTCTTAAGCGAAATTTTCGTCCCAGAAGATATTTGCTAAAATGCTGCAACACTTGACTTTACCACAGCTAGCAATTCGCGTCTTGTGACACAATAGTTCCTTTCCGGTTTTGACAACGACTTGCTGAAGTACGCTATCACAACCTCTCGGTCACCATTCCGTTGAGACAACACACCGCCTAGTCCTGTATCACTTGCGTCTGTGTCAACTATAAATTCTTTGCTTGCATCAGGGTATCCCAAAATAGGTGTTTTGCACAAACGGTCCTTGAGCTCCTGTAATGCGATATTGCAACTTTCATCCCAGCAGAAATGTCGCTTCTCCTCGGTTAGCTTATGCAGTGGTTTGGCTATATCTGCAAAGTTCTTCACAAATCGCCGGTAATAGGAGCACAAACCCAAAAATGCTCGAACCTGCGTCTTGTCTTTTGGAACCGGCCAATCCTTTACAGCTGCGATCTTCTCTGAATCCGTGCAGATTTCTTATTCCGACACTACATACCCCAAAAAGTTGACTTGCCGTTTGAATAGTGAACATTTCTTCGGACTCAACTTGAGGTTGGCACTCTGAATCTTCATGAGCACGCATTCCAGATTTTTAAGGTGTTCCTCAAACGTACGGCCCACGATGATGATGTCATCCAAGTAGACCAGACAGGCATCGCCAATTAGCCCGGTAAGTACAAGTTCCACAAGCCTTTCAAACGTTGCTGGAGCATTGCACAACCCAAACGACATTACTTTAAATTGCCACAGACCATTTCCCGTCGAGAACGCAGTTTTCTCCTTGTCCTTAGGGTCAATTTCAACTTGCCAGTAGCCACTTTTTAGATCCAGCTTGCTAAACCACTTTACTCCTGTAAGCACGTCCAGCGTGTCGTCAATTCTTGGCAAGGGATAGCTGTCCTTCTTAGTAACGTCATTTAGACGGCGGTAATCAACACAAAACCGCATGCTGCCATCCTTCTTCTTTACCAGTACCACAGGAGAACACCATGGACTAGATGAAGGTTCAATAACACCATCCTTCACCATTCCATCAATCATGGTTTCCACTTCCTTTTCACGTGCTACCGGCAATCTTCTTGGCCGCTGACGGATAGGCAATTCTTCACCTGTGTTTATTTTGTGTTGAACTAAGCCAGTTTTTCCTATGTCAGCATCGTTTGATGAGAATACATCGGCATACTTGAGTAACAACTTCTTCGCTTTGACCATTTCATTCGGGGAGAGAACTCATCTGTGTGCTCACTCTCGTTTGTGCATCCTTGCTGGGGGTCCCAGTCGATAGATATTGGCACCGACGTAACCAATCCACTTCCTCACAAGTAGCAACCAGTGTGCCTTTTTCTATAATCTGTTCCTGGCCACAAAGGTTCAGCACACGTACTCCTGAGACGTTAGTGGTTCTGACCAAGGTTCGAGCCACTTTCCATGGAAGGTCATTTTCTAACCTTTCCACGAGTACACAACGATGAGGTTGCCCAGGATTCCGAGGAAGACTAACCGGCACAATCGTTTAAGATCTCGGCGGAAGAGCAATCTTCTCAAGGCTGTACACGTTCCCTGGTAACGCTCCTTCCACAAAAAGTTCCTCTTGTCCACATTTCAAGACACCTTGCTTAACGTCAATCGCACAACAATTCTTCCTCATGAAGTCTAGGCCCAGGATGCAGTCGTCCATTATATCAGCCACGATGACATTATGCAGGTAGATCATGTTGCCTAGCTTCAACTCCATCTCTTGCTCTCCACGGACGGGTATGCGCTTACCGGTGGCTGTTACCAAATAAATGCGTTCTCGGTTGTATGCGGAGTCCCCGCAAGGAACTGACTTATTAGTTGGGAACTAACAACCGTTCGAGAGGCTCCAGTGTCTATGGTCAGTTTACACGGCATTCCGTTGACCTCGCCCTTGATGATTAGACTGTTCCCATCGTGGGTTTGTGAGATCGAGATCCAAGGGGCTCTTTTAACATCAGCCAGCACCCGCCCCGCAGTTCTTCGGTTTTACTCGTTTCCCTGCTGCTGCTGGGAGGTGCTGTTGGCCGCACTACCCTCCTGAGATCATTCACCTTCCCTTTGTAGGGTTCGCTTAGGTCAGCTGGATCGAAGGTGGCCCTTTTCCCCCACAGCCATAGCACCTAGGGCTGTATCCTTTGTTGCGGTCGCGAACTGTAGCTGCTGCAACCTCCGTGACGCGATGGGAACGATGATCCTGCCGCACGGCTTCCACCTCCAGTGCATGGGCCAAGGCGTCCTTAAGCGTCTCGTTGTGCCCGAGCCTCACAGCGGCTCTGACTTCCAGGTAGCGGATGCCGTCGATGAATGTCTGCACCAGGTTCCCTTCAATGAGCGCAGGTACAAACCGGTATGCTTTTCGCACCAGCTTCTCCACCTCTAGAGCCCACTGCTGCGGGTTTTCGTTGATGCGCTGCACGCGATCTTTAAGCTGCGCACGAAAGACGTGTTCCATGTGAGCGTCGCCATATCTCGCCTCCAATGCCTCAAGGAGCTGCTCATAAGTCACTTCCTCATCGAGAGCTTGCAGAACAGTTAAGTCCTGGTCTCGCAGGCCTAGTGTGAGAGCAGTCATGGCCTGACTATTATTCCAGCCGTTCGCCTTCATAACAGCCTCGAACTGGATTTTGTAGGCTGACCAGGAAGAAGTCCCGTCAAACGGTGGCACTTTGGACCCACACGTAGCGAAGGTGTTGTAGCTACTACGGGAGCTGTAGTTCCATCAACCAGTTTGAGGTCGTCCAGCGTTTTCTTAACGTCAGCCACCACGTAATCAACCCGATTGTTCACTTGGTCGATTTGGGTTTTAGCTTCCTTGACTTGGGTTTCAGCTTCCGACAGGCGGTTGTCATGTTGAGCAACCCTATCCTTCACCTCCTTTATCTCTTTCCTAAAGGTAGCGTGAAGGTCCTTAAAGAGGAGCATCTGCTCTTCCGAGCGACGGGCCTGTTCCTCTTGTCGGCGGGTCTGTTCATCCTGTCCGCCCCGCAGCTGCTCTTCCAACCGACGGACCTCTTCCTCCTGTCGGCGAGCCTGTTCCTCCTGTCGGCGAGCCTGTTCCTCCTGTCGGCGAGCCTGTTGCTCCTGTCGGCGAGCCTGTTCCTCCTGTCGGCGAGCCTGCTCCCGCAGCATCGCAATCAGAGGACCTAAGTCAGGTGCTGCAGATGTAGGAGCTACTGACGGGCCTGCAGCCGGCGGCTGTCCCTCCGAAGTCTGCGACGTTGCACCACCAAATCTTTTTTGGTCCATCTCCTGCTGGCGTTGACTTCGGGTACGGACACCCTCCGTTTCCTCCTTAGGTAAAATCGGCATGATTTTATCCCACATCTGACACCAATTGTTACGAACTTGAGGTTCGTGACAATAAAAATTGCCGATAGAATTACCTAAATTAACACTTTAATTCACTTTACACTATAAAGTTAAAAACACTAACAATTAATCACACTGATTCACTTTATTCCGCTCCGAATCTTCGCTTGTCTCGCCAACTTCAATACTTTTTCGTTCGCATCTTGCAGCGCCTATTTATATAAATTAGCAGCGAAATATCCAGAATATTCAATTAAACACGCGCAAGGTACCGAGAGTTCGTGTTTTAACTTCAAGAAGTTTAGTTCTTCGGTTCGAGACTAGATGGCGCTAGTGCCGTCGACTTGAGCACGTAACAATATCTTTATTAAAAAAAATATATTTCCAGAATATTATATTAAAGGGCAGTGACTGTAACTCAAATCTATTCGTGATATCCGTATGTCGAGTAGAGACTAGGCTTTGTCATGATTTACGTTGCTCTGAGGATTTTGCGGAATTAGATAAATTTCAAGTTATCATCATTTTCTTTTTCGGACAGCCTATAAAAGAAACCAGTTTAAAAATTTTGAGTCAATGAAATTCAGAGAAAATTGATTCAAAGCTTAGTAGAAAATACGTCTATAAAGCTGAATTGGTCACTTGGGCAATATCACTAAAAATTTTGGTATACAAATATATATATATATATATATATATATATATATATATATATATGTATATATATTTATTATCATAAAATGCTACTTTGATATCTTTAGCAGAGTATTTAATGAAAAAAAATTTTAGTTAATAATCAAATGACCAAAAAATGCGATATTCGAAAATTTGATATCTATGAAACAGAAAAGAGGCAGGATTTTTCGATGGGTACGAAAAATGTCGAGAAGTTGAGAAACTCAAAAATAAAAATGCTTAAAACCGTCAAATTTGGCATGAAGAGCTACATGTATATTTTGATTACTTGAGTTTGATATTGCATAGAATAACATTACTGCCGAAAAAAGGTAATAGAAAATAATAGCATTATATTATAAGGATAACATTTATATTTTTGAATAAAACTAAATTTACGGATTTTATCGCGTTTATTTCACTACTTTTACTTATTTTTTAATTCCCGACGTTTCGGGTGCTTTACAGCAACCATGGTCACGGGGGGGACTGAGATGTTTGACGTCCCAATGTCATAGTTAGTCCGGCTACCTTCAGTTTTTGAATATTAATTTTTGGTCCGATTTACGCAAAACGAGCTTATAGTATCATGAAGTCTTGCAATGGTATGCTTAGGTTTGGGTTTAATTTTGTTAATTATAGGATCCCAAGCAGGTGGCAGCACCCATCCATCTTCTCTATTGAAATTTGGATGTTTTTTAATTTCAATAGCCTCGCGTATCATCCTTGGTAGGAATCGGTGTTCTTTTGCGAGAATTTGTGGTTTATCAAAACGAATGTAATGGTGGGGACGATCTTGAACATGTTCGCAGACTGCAGACTTCCCGGAGCGTCGGTGCTTCACGTCAGCTATATGTTCTTTCACGCGGGTTTTTATGGATCTTTTTGTTTCACCTATGTAAGAGAGACCACATTCACAATCTAACTTGTACACTCCTGCATCTTGTAAAGGGATATTACGCTTGACGGATGGTAAAAATTGACTAATTATCTTCGGCGGCTTGTAGCATGTTTTAATAGAAGCTCGCTTCAAGATTTAGCCAACCTTGTCTGTGACTCCTCTGACATATGGTAGTACAGCAGGTACACGCTCGACTGTGGCCGGCTTCACTCGGTCATTGTGACGTAGGCGCGGGACCCGAAGCTTGTTGTCTTGCAATACTTGCTTAACGTGCTGAAGTTCGGCGGCCAGATGTTTTCTGTCACAGATCTCTCGTGATCTCTGAAATAAAAATTTACTAACGGTAGCTAACTATGAAGGATGATGGTGAGATTCACAATTTAAATATCGGTTGGTATGGGTCTTTTTTCTATACACAGTGTGACCAATTGTGTTATTAGGATTTCGAATGACTAAAACATCCAAGAAAGCTAAAGAATTATTTGCCTCTAACTTACTTACTTACTACTACATCACTCCCGCCCCCCCCCCTCCTCTTCAACTCCATTGTGAATTGTATTTTATAGTTTATAGAGTTAAGGTGGTTTAAAAATGCAGTTACTTTGTCAGATGGTAAAATTATGAAAGTGTCGTCTACGTACCGCTTGTAGAATCTTGGATTTACAGGAGCAGTAAGAAGGGCTTTCTCCTCGAAGTCCTCGATGAATATGTCAGCGACTATGGGAGATACAGGTGAGCCCATCGCCACACCATCTACTTGCTTGTAGAACTCTTCCTTCCACAATAGATAGCCAGATGTGAGGCAGTGTTTGAGTAATACTGCATATTCAGCAGGCATGTTATTATATTCTAGCTTCCTAGTTACAATTGATATGCAGTCTTCAATGGGTAGGCATGTGAATAGTGACTGAATATCACAACTGACCATAGTTTCATTGTCAGCGAGATGTAGGTCTTTTATCTCACTAACAAAATGGTATGAATCCTTTGTGTGTGCTCTGGTATGTCCTCTCAGTGGTGACAGTACTTTTGCCAAGTGTTGTTCCAGCTTATAAGTTGGTGAATCGATCTGGCTCACTATCGGACGTAGTGGAGCGTTTGGTTTGTGTATCTTTGGTAACCCATACAACCTCGGTGGTTTGGTACATGATGGTATTAGCGAATTCACGTCGAGATTTAGTTTTTCGGAGTGTTTCTTTATTAAATCGCTAGTTGCTTTAAGCGTGTTAGTTGTGGGGTCTGTTTGTTGAATTAGTCCGATGTAATGTTTATACCAATGTAATATAAATAATTTGCCGTATAATCGCGGTGTAAGAGAGTCCTCCTATCTCTCCCTATCATCCCACGGGTGTCGTAGGAGGTGAGAGACAGAAACTAAAATATGGAGTGGGTAGCAGCATCTTCGTGTTAACAACCCAAAGCCATTATTTTTTTATTACTTTGACTAAATAGTAACAAACTTTTTATTACTGGAGTACCAACCCGTCTGCCAAGTGTGGCAATAAAGGCTATATCTATTGATCCTCTGTTCAGCAGTGGACTTTATTAGGCTGTTGATATAATAATGACCGTGTCAGAGACGCATACCTTAAAGATATTATTTAAAAATACTCTTACACCTTTTTATTTATTTCTCAAGTTTTTATCTTTATATAGACAAAACACTCTCTTTTTGTGGCAAATATTAAATTACCACGTTGATATCAGGGATACATCCGATTCACGCACTGTTAGTTTCTTCTGCGTAGATCGTTACAAAGTTAATAGATAAAAGTAGGAGGTAGGCAGGTGTAACTATGATATCTGGATGACAACCCTCCACCACTATTGTAATCGTGATGTACAAAATATTTATAACTCTGTTGCGCTGTTTTCTATATTGTGGTATACTTTCATAACCTTAACTTTATAACCCTTAAATCCTTACCCTTATCTTATTATTACAAACTTCACCTGTCTTTAAACCTTCTCGTTAAAAAAAATAACGCTATAGAAGTAATGTCTGGTACAAATGAAAAATAAAAAACTAAACGTAACTAAAATTCCTAAATTTCTGTTCCTCTTTAATGAAATTCACCGCTTCTCGATTCAACGATAAGGAAAACATCTTAAGGCACTGATGATTGTTTGAATTGTGTCAACGTTGCCGTAAGAATGCACATAATGAATATATTATTTATTCAAAGCTAGGTTAATGCACGTTGAAGTGGCACAACATATTTTTTAACGTGACCAAGCATTCATTCTTTTCTCTCCCACAAAAAAGCTCGTCTTAAAATTGCACAACGCACAGTGCTATCAAATCAGAGAAATATAGTATCAGAGAAATATAGTAAATATTATTTAACGCACCGCCTTTCATAAGTATGTCTCTGTGGCTTTCCCGCCGGGCAAGGTGTTCAGCCCGGGGAGCGGCCAACACTCCATGTGATAGTTTGGAGATGTTCTATATATACTGTTTATGTTGATAGCGTGATTTAGGCTTCGGTGTGTTTCGCTTGCGGCGCGACGACAGCGCCGCCACATCTCCTTTTATATCTCCTTTCCTATTACGTTCACTATAAGCCATATTAGTATCTACTATTGTGTGTCTATAAGTCAGTAAAATAAACTCTACCTAAAGCGAACTTCTAAACAAAACCTCTATAACAAAGCGTGGTCCTGATCTAGCTCTAAACATATCCATTCACTATTTGCATACTTCATTTATTCTTTATTGTACACACTATAGATATTTATTAAGTTACAGCCTATGTACGTCTCAATCCTAAGCACAGGCTGTTATTATTTCTGAGAGGGTTTTAGGCCAAGAAAGTGTCCGCCGCGCTGTCGCTGTATTAGCGAACTACGTACATCTTCGAAACATTTTTATTATTTTTCGGACATTCACGATGTTTTCTTTTATAGTCGAGCACAAACATGGTATTTATAGCTGTTAACGAAATATGTATTTCGGTAATGATTTCTTATATTTACGCGAACACTCCACATTGATTAAAACTAATTTTACGGATTTTATCGCGTTTAATTTTATTTATTTTTAATTCACGGGTCACGGGGGACTTCGGTGACTGACGTCCCGATATCATTGTTAAACCCGGAGTACCTTCAGCTTTTATAATCATTGCTTATGGTCTGAACTATGCAAAATGAACTGACTGTGTCTTGAAGTCTTGCAGTGGTGTGCTTGGGCTTAGTTTTAATTTTATTGATTATAGGGTCCCAAGCAAGTGGTAGTTACCATGCCTCCTTCTCTGTTGAAATTAGGATTTATTTTAATTTCAATAGCCTCACGTATCATCCTTGGTAGGAATCGGTGTTCTTTTGCGAGGATCAAATGTAATCTGTAATGTCTATAAAATCTGATACGCGATAAATCCTTAAAAGTAGTTTTAATCAATATGTGTTTCGGTAATTAATAAAAGTAAATGGATTATTCAATTTATTACGTGATCGTTCGAGATGAGCACTTTTGAATTTGCCAAATATTTTTGTATGCCCTCCCAATTTACCGAACCGTTTTACATCTTAAAAATACATCGCCTATTTTTTTTGCTTATTTCTCAAACATCCAGATTTAAGCAATTAACAATTTCATTGGTGCCGGCGTGGATTGAACCCGTGTTGCTCGCGTACTGTTAAATGCAGGTGACTATAGACTGTAATAGCCATTATCCATCATGCGATGCATCGAAAGTTCGTCGTTCGTCGAGTCAATTAAATTAAAACTTTAACGCATTGAAAAATAAAACATGTGAAGTCCGTGATATTGTGCAATATAACTGATCATTTAGGGCTAGCCTTGGGTTAACAACCTGCATGTTACTCGTTTTTTAAAACAAATTAATTAATAACGACAAATAATTAAATAACAAATACTCTGGACACAGTAATGCAAGAAAATGTGACTTCCAAGTACGCTGAACTTTCTGTTCTTGGACGCTCTCTACTGAGGCCTTACCCTCCGGCCTAAATGGAGAACATTAGGGGGGGAGGGAAGAGCAGCGCGAACTTTTTGAACTCAAGTTATAACTGTTCTATTCGCCTTACCGTACTCCACGCCGAACGCGCATTATGAGATTGGTATATGAGCTTTGGTTTAGTAATTTATGTCTGGTGTAAATGAGGTGGTTATACCGCCATCTATTAGAAGCTGTAAGCCTTTGGAGTGATAGCTACTTACGCTGCCTTTACACGGCATACGTTTAATATACACGTCAAATAATCCGCTTATCTGCACACTTATTACTTTTGTATCTTTCAAAGTATTATTCAGCAACAACTCAAATAAATACAGAATAAATTATTTAAATAACAACCTTATATTATCAAAGATAAATCAAATGTTTCAAAGATAACTTATTGTCAATTTTCGATGTAGATTTGTACTTTGTCCCCAAAAAGTTTTAAAATGAACACGTTTGATAATTGTTACGAGAGTCTGTTTGAAAATTTATTACAAAAGTTTTAAGGAAGTTTTTATAACGAGGAAATGAGCTGTAAAATGGATCCACTTTAACTTATTTATCCTGTGAAAGTTCCTTTATACAAACCTACCGGAAAACGTGGATTAAAACATAAAAACAGACAAGCCTTACAGTCGTTGCATACGATATGTAACATCCGATATCACACCTTGGTAATATGCAACATTAAAATTGTGTCCTGAAAAAAGATATTTGTTTTTTTTTTAAATCTGAGCTAAATTATGAAGTGTGTATTCTTATTTTATCCACTATTACTTAATAGCATTTTTATCAATAATCTGCACTTTTTTCAGACAACTATTATTATAGTTTACACATAATTTAATTTATATAACAGCACACTGTACCACCACCGCGCTCGTTGATTTGTATAATCAAATAGCGCGCACTTCCCCAGCCTCCTGTTACAGCCTTTCGTCTCTTATCACGAAATTACTCCCAAAGATTGCGGGAAAGCAAGAGACATCAAAAGGGAAGATACAGGTACAGTAAGTGTATAGGTAGTCCAGTGACTATGGATTTGAGACGTGGTCCTTCACCGCCGAGGAAGCTCAAAGTCCTCAGTGAGCTATGGAGAGGGCTATGCTTGGAGTTTCTCTGCGTGATAAACATGGTAATGAGGATATCTGCAGTAGAACCAGAGTAACTGACATAGCCCAACGGATTAGTAAGCTGAAATGGCAATGGGCCAGACACATAGCTCGAAAAACTGATAAACGATGGGGAAAATAGGTTCTCGAGTGCCAGCCTCGTACCGGCGGGCGAAGTGTAGGGCGCCCCCCACTAGATGGTGTGACGACCCGGTAAGACATGCAGGAAGTCGATGGATGCAGGTGGCTCAGGACCGTGCTTTGTGGCATTCCTTGGGGGAGGCCTATGTTTAGCAGTGGACTTGTGAAGGGCTGTAATGATAATGATGAAGGGTATAGGTAGGGTAGGGATAGGTACTTAGCCGCAAAAAGTTGACCAAGAAACTACGTAAACCTGATGCATTATCATACTTCTTGTATTACGTTGGTGCAGTCTTTGCTCTCTTGCTTACAGCGTGTTTTGGTGTCAAACGAACATTTCGCTCACACTAGGGTCAGAGTGTCTTAATTCTGTGTTAACGTTTGGGTTCATAGTGCAGCACTCAGTACAGTTTTCGATTATATTATGTTTCAAATTAACAGAATATCTTCCCCTTAAATATATATAAATCTCTCGATAACAATTAATTATCATCGATCACATCGAGCACAGGCGCAGAGTAGTCGGCCTCTCGGTATTCTATAGGGTGCATTTCGGAGTGTGCGCAGGAATTGCACGCTTTAGTTCCTCCCTCTCCTTTCCACCATCGGACGACCAGTTGGTCGGCAAGTCTTCACCCCTTTGTTGTCGATATTCCACGCATTAGAACCAAACGATTTACTTTTACCTTTTTGTTGCGTACAGCTAAGGAGTGGAATGATTCCCCGGCGTCTATCTTTCCGTCTGAATACAATCTGAGCGTCTTCAAGGCAAGAGTAAATAGACATTTGTTACGCTAAGACAGTGCGATTTACCATCAAAGGCTGCATCACCACTTACCACCAGGTGGGATTGTGGTCAAGCACTGGCTTATAAATAGAAAGAAAAAATCAACAGGTATAAACAGTCTACTGCTGTTAAGGGGCCTGGAAATCCGTGGAGCATTTTGTATAGTTGTCGGAAATACGTTATAGTTTACAATTACAAACAGGACATATTTCCGACTCAAACTCATTTTTGATACTTTTAAAAAGCCATACTAAACTCATACTCAGCTTTTTTTGTATGTTCATGTGTTACATAATTTGTGAAAACTAATAACAAATACCAGTTTATGTTATAAGATGAAAAAGTATTTAGTATTTCATGTTATTAGTTCTTTTTTTTTGAAGGAAAATTTATAACTATCAGTGCCCTCGATCTGACGTCTTAAATTATAAAATTACCAGAAAATCGCCTACAACAGCTTTCCAAAAAGTTCTTTGTTTTATCTTCATGATCGTTGAAATATATATTATAAATATTATATAGGTATATCTATGTGCAGAGACCATTATTACTTTCTACACTAGAGCAAATCTATATGTAAATTTTTAACCGAATGCCTTGAAGAGGGTTATGTTCGTCGGGTCTTGCCTATAAAATTGCCGATTTTTATGATTTTCAATCAACGATTTCAGTCAACGATATTGCTCCACCATAACATATACCATATCTAGAATGGCAGTGACAAAGTAGCACACAGTCCACCTGGTAGTGGGTGGCCCATAGACATTTAAACGTATTCTCAATTAAGAATCAAAATATAGATGCGTTATCATTGAATTCTACGATGGATTGCTCCGTTTAGGTTTTTTGTCTTTTTAATGAAATACACGCTGCTGAAGTCACCAGTATGATTGTGTCAATGAAGGAGATGAAGGCTGTGGCTTCAAATAACACAATATTGAAGGCTATAAAAAAACGGATAGATAGTATCTTATTAGTAGCGCCACGGGAACATGGTCATGCCATTTGCTCCTCGGGGAGGACGTCCTTTCCCCATTCTAATTCTCAGGCAAGGTGCACCAGGAACACAAGGCACGCCTTGGTTCACGGCCTCAAACTCCACCTGCGTAACGGCCCCCCGAGTTCGATATGCGGAGTCCGTGGGGCCAGGAAAATCGAACGAATCGATTAGCGGGCGCTACTGAGCACAGCCCATCGACACACATACGAAGGGCT
The DNA here is from genome assembly GCA_907164705.1 of Parnassius apollo. Classification (NCBI taxonomy): domain Eukaryota; kingdom Metazoa; phylum Arthropoda; class Insecta; order Lepidoptera; family Papilionidae; genus Parnassius; species Parnassius apollo. The sequence goes on from CAJQZP010000644.1 coordinate 3,569,452, forward strand.
CGCCAAGCCCACTCGGAGTGGCCATCTCAGGTGAGCCATACACCGCGACACAGCCAAGTGGATTCCTCCTTGTTTACCGCGGTTGACCAAGCCACGGCTACTAATCTCCCCGCCACGGCAAGGCGAGAGGGTACACGAAATACCCTAACGTACTTATAAGCTTAAGTAGCAATAGGCCAGCCACATAGCTCAAAGACCCAACAACTCACGGAGAAGAAAGGTCCTTTAGTTGCAACAGTCTCACAGTCAATGGTGTATAAGAACTACACTTTCTAGATAAAATGATGACCTAGTAAAGCTAGTGAGCCAATTAGACCGAAGAGCTTTCTCAAGAATCATTTATAGAAGACTAGCTGGTGCTCATTTTAAGGAAGAGTTACTATTGTTAATTAGGAATAATAATACATTAATTGATGTTGAATGAGGTCAAATAAATTTGTCAGTGAGACACGCGCGTCTCTACTGTAAGTTAATTGTATTATGCCTATAAGCTTCGCGTAAAGGCAAGTGATAAGATGACAAAGTTTTACCGCAATCTGATGCTCGGTATGGTAGCGCATAAAATACGAAAAAACAAACAATATTTTATATATTAGATGGAGTAAACGAGCAGGCGGCTAACCAGATCGTAGGTGTCGACAGCCGCATATGCACAGCTGTAACACGAGGAGAATTGTTGCCGGCCTTTTAAAAAGAACTAAGGTCATTTCTTGTAGGTCCTTAACTCGTATCGGTCCGGAAAAATCGCCTGTAAGCAATTCCACGAAAAAAAATGTGCTACGAAAAGAACTACAAGTAAATCGAATGATATAAAACACGGCCTATGTCCAACAGTGGATTTGCTTTAATGTTGACGGCGATGATAAAAATAGAAATTGAATTAAAATACTGGCGGTAAATTTATATTTTTATATTATATTAAGGTGAAAAAACTAATTTTCCTTTAGATGTACCAATTTTAAAGTACATCTAAACGTACACAGTCACTATAGTTCGTTATTATTTCTGAGAACTGAGATGATATAATTATGTTATTAAACATTATGGTATTAGATGTGGTAATTCTTTCAAATCAAACCCGATCAAAGTATAGACAGAAAAGAAAGTGAAGAAACTAGTTTTAGATTATTATTCGAAATGAGCTAGCTTTCCTTTATTATAACGGAGCACCAAAGGTTGTGTGTAAATGAGAACGGTCTGAAAACGTTTTATCTACTGTAAAGCATCCTTTGTTCTCCATAATTCAAAGGGTATGAGGTCTTTACGGCATAATATAACCTTCATTATATTCCAATCTAATATATTTGAAAAGTGTGTAAAGTTTTTAGCTATCAAAGGAGTAAAATACAAAATAAGAAAATTATAAATGCACGAATAAAATGGCTCTATTGTGTTATTTGACGGATGCCATTTAACTGGCGATTGTAACATCGGCTCTTTTTAAAGGAAACAGCACACGTGGCGACCCAAAAAAAGCCCGAGAGTCGTCCACCTACAAACAACGACCCCTCTTAAAGTCACTTCAACAAAAAAAATTCCATCTGCTGTTAAGTGGAAGCTACGATCTAAATCTATCATTGATTAGAAACGAAAATGCATATTTGCCACCGCTTGACAGCACGTTCGTTACATGAAACGTTTTCTTCTAATTTAAATTGAACATTTAATTAATGCGTATGCTCTTAATTCCTAATCGAAAGCAATGTAATAATGATGAGATTAATTAAAAACCCTTTGAAAATCTTTTAGAAAAAAAAACGATCAGAAATTTCTGCGCAGTTAAGTTATTGTAAATACCAGATAGAATTAGCAACTTTTTCTTTATTCGACCTTTTCTGTATTTTATTTTGCCTCCAACTCTAAATTTCTTTGTATCCCTAATTCGTTTGATTACTTTGTGTCGGCTCTGTATTTAATTGATGAATAAAATCAAAGCGTAAAGTCCAGCTTTAAAAGACTTATTAAGTTTTGATAGTTTTTATACCTTACCGTACTAATTTCACTTTGCTTATTTTTATTTACAAAAAAAAAATAATCAGTAAGAATTACACAATTATTATTCTGCGATATATGTTATAGAGCATATTAAATTAAAATTTCTCTGCCTCATCCGTCTGTAAATAGTCTATTGCTGAGCTCGTCAGATGATCTGACAGTCACAATACTTATACCCTACACCTCAGAAATGCAACGCTACTGGCGGTTTGGCTGTTTCAAAATGAACGCCTACCAAAGTGAAGCAATCTAAACGCGTAGTAAAGACTTAGATTGCAAATATTTATTAATTTTTCTGGGTCTATTCCTAAATTGAAATAACTTCAATACAGATAAGAATACTACCACACATGTATACTGTGATGAGCAACAAGCAAACAAACACGGATTCCACTAACTTCCGCTCAAACCATCACATCGTCCAGATGTCTTGCCACCACTCGGGATCACTCACCACGACTCGTCTCATATATAGTTTATTTGATGTTAGTGCAGTTAGCCTATTGGCTTTTATAACTTCATTGAACTCAGGGCTCCGGGTTTAACACCGCGACCATGCACTCTGCGCTCAAAACGAACGACTTTCTAAACAGCACACCGGTTACCGGCTTTATGTTCACCTTTTTTATTGTCCCGATTTTCAAATTCGTTTGATCTCGTTGTGTAATTTCCAGCCTTAAAAAAATTCTGTTTTTTCAATAGATGGCCTTTACCGGGCTTGATTGGCATTATCTGCCTTCTTCGTAAGCCATAAAATAATACATCTGCTGAATATGGATACAACTTTTATCACCAGAAGATTGACTAGTAGCATTCGAGTCATCATCACCATTACAGCCCTTCGCAAGTCCACTGCTGAACATAGGCATCCCCCAAGTTATGCTACAAAGTACGGTCCTGAGCCACCTGCATTCATTGATTTCCTGCATTTCATACCAGGTCGTCACTCCATCTAGTGGGGGGTCACCCTACACTTCACCTACAAGTACGAAGCAGCCACTTGAGAACTTTTTTCCAACGTTTGTCAGTTTTTCGATCTATCTAGTCGGCCTATTGCTACTTCAGCTTACTAATCCGTTGGCCTATGTTGGTAATTCTGGCTCTACTGTGGATATCCTCATTTCTTAGTCAATCACGCAGAGAATCCCCGAGCATAGCCTCTCAATAGATCGCTGAGCGACCTCATACGGCCAGCAGTGAAGCACCACATCTCAGATTCATAAGTCATCACTGGCAACACGCACTCGTTGTGCAATTTCGTTTTCAGGTTTTGAGGTATACTTGACCAGAAGATGTGTCGTAATTTAACGAACGCTGCGTCGTGTTACCAAATTTTATCCGTGTATCACTGTGATGCCTGTTAAAAAAAAAAATTAAATTTGTATAAATTAAAAAAGGAACAGCGCTTTAATCGAAAGTCATGACTTAGTTTTGTGGCGTATCAAGTACCTTAAAAATATAAAGAAGTACAGAGAAGAAGGGCGACCAATATATTATTTAGACGAAACTTGGGTTAATGCAGGTGAGTGCCTCTGAATAATCATTTCATCTACTATTATAATTAATGTGAAAGTTTTTTTTAAAAGTGCAGATGTTATTTTTTCTTATTCCATCATAAACATAACTTGTAAAAAAAGCACTATTCAGTCCCTACTTAGGGTCCTTTTGTCTTAAGTTATTACCATAATTAGCTAACTTAACAACATCTCATTGTCCACGTCAATATTAAAAATCTTTTACGTTTTAAAAAATAAATTGGCTTGGCATTCGCACTAAACATTCTAATTTAATATAATGTGTATTACTTGTGAGATACATAGTTTTTTCATGCGACGGTTTCTACTTCTTGGATACCAACAACGTACCTATCTACGCCTATTATTCCATTATATTATACATATACAAGTACACTGATTCATTCACTGCAAATGTATGCAGATAGTGTATCTTTTAAGCATTTTGATGAAATTTAGCAAGCTCACCATAGTAAACGAGAAAAAATAAATTTAAAACCATAATGATGATTTTTAGTTTTTCAGGTCATACTGTTAGTAAAGCTTGGGAAGATACAGCAGTAAAATTTGTGCGACAAGATTTTTTAGATGACTTATCAACATGATCTAAAAATCCGACCTCGAAAGGTATTCCATTAATTATATTAAATATAGGAGGCGAGAAGGGTTTTCTGCCAGAAAGTGAGTGGATATTTGAAAATAAGGCTACAGGAGATTACCGGAAGACAATGAATGCGTATGGTTTTGAAAAGTGGTTCAGCAGTGTTTTAAGAAAAGGTGAACCAAACGCAGTCATTGTGATGGACAATGTGATACACCACTCTAGACGCCAAGAACGATTGCCGGTCACAAGTTGGAGCAAATAAGCCATTCAAGAATGGCTATCCTTAAAGGATATGGCCGCTCCCCGGGCAGAACACCTTGCCCGGCGGGAGATCTCCCCTTTTCCTACCACGGCCACAGTGGTGACCCTGACGTGATCTGAACACGCAACCAACAACCTTCGGAAATTTCAAGCTTCATCATCGTCATAAAATACCCCACCCATTCGCTCCCGAGCAGATATCGTCTGCAGTCTTCATATCCTGCAAGCCATCTAGCTTCACAAGGTTCATCGCAGCACCGGAATAATAATGCTTCCTGTTCCTTCAAGCTACTCTCTGCGCTATACAGTGTTTGGCACGGCTCTGAGCCTTACTGCTCGCCTCTGCTTCACGGCACTCTCGCAGATTACTTGCCTTCTTCTCGACTCACCGCAGACTACAAGGCAATCTCCTGACACTTGCACATTCGTCGACAACTCGACTGCACTATCGACCTCCGGTCTGAGCAGAGGGGGTGATGTAGCGGCGCTGTCATCGTGCCACTAGCACACCGAAACACACCGAAGCCTAAATCGCGCTATTAACATTCCGAATCACAGACAGTATATACAGAATATCTCCGAACTATCACACGGAGCGTTGGCCACTCAACGGGCAGAACACCTTGCCCGGCGGGAGATCTCCCCTTTTCCTTCACGGCCACAGTACTATATCTACAACGACAAGATACGTGCGGTGTCCTTGTTACAGGCGGTCGCGCGGAGTCAAGGCGCGGGGAGAGCGCGTGGCCGCGCGGCTCGCACAACGCTGCACGCGCTACAGCTCGACACTTATCGCTTGATAGCAGAGAGAACTTTGATATTAGATAGATTGAGAGATAACTTTGGTTTTAACTATTCCTAAATGACCATTATGAAGCTCTTCTAACATACGACGCCTTTATATTTTTGGAATAACAATTCTATGACCCCGTATAAGACAACCTTGTTCCACCTCCAAATCTGTTTTACAATCGAAATACGGTTTAATGTATTTGCAACTAAATTTTCGAGGCCAATCATTACCAACATATTTAATTACTGTTTGCAACGTTTTTTTCCCGTTTAGTTGCATCTCGTATATCGTCAAACGAAACAGGCAATATCGTATCATACAAAAAAATTAAATAAGATGTATTTTCGTGATCATCTGATTACCTTAAGCATATATCATTAGGTGAAAAATAGTCCGCTACTTCATTTTTATCCCTAGACACGTATTGAATCACATAATCATAATATGTTGACAAAAATAGGGCGTACCTTTGGAGACGCGATTCCGCCATTACCGACACTCCATTTTTCATACCAAATATGGCTAATAAGGACCGATGATCTGTTTTAAGCACAAAGGGTTCTTTTCGACCAAATAAATATTGGTGGAAATATTTAAAGCCAAATATTATAGTAGTAGCCTCTTTGTGTATTTGGCTATAATTACTCTCACTGTCTGTAAGAGACCTGAAAGCGAAAGCAAATGGGCGCTTGTTACCTTGTAGGCACTGCGCCAGTACCGCACCAAGACCGGCCGGGTTCGCGTCCACACTGAGCACTAGTCACACGCTTGTTGAAATGCGTCAACACTCGGTCTGATGATAGTTCACTCTTAACTTATTTAATTAAACGCCTTCTCATGACGCTCACTACATGTCCACGCTGCATCATTGCAGAGTAGTTCATGAAGTGGAAGTGACACGGCTGATGCCCTAGGTATGAACATACGATAGTAATTTATAATGCCTAGAAACCGTTTTTCTTCTAAAATATTTTTGGTCGTGGAATGCTTAGAATTGACTCAATCTTCTTTGGACAAGTCTTAAGGCCCTGTTTGTTTATGACGTAACCTAACTACGTTTAAAAAAATGACACTTTTCTTTTTGTAATTTTAACCTGGATCTTTAAGCCTATCTAGAACTTCACGTAACCTGCTCAAATGTAATTGCTTGTTAGGGGCCGTGATACAAACGTCATCTAGCCAACAACTAACACCGTCAATACCTGTTAACATATTTCCCAAAGTTTAAGAAAGAAATTTAATTATTTCGTGAAATCGGTATATTTTACATTTGTACAGGAATAACGCAAAGGCATAATTTTGTGATCGTTATAAACACATATTCTGATATTACATTTATGATTCATTATTACAGCAGAAAAAAGTTGCAAAAAAATTGCTCGGACATAACTGAAATGCCCGATCACGAATCCACTTCCATACGGAAATTTTTATTCCTAATACTCACTATCATATTAATAGGAGTGAAAGTCTCATATCAAATATTATAAAAACGGCACTTCATGCAGTCCCCACAGTCTACGTCTGATTCTGCTTCCTCCGTAACGGTATTTATGTTATGAACGCCAACTTTACACATTTTTTTAAATGACCTTTAACACCGCACTTTTGACACCGGCACTTTTCTGCACTATGTGTTTTTAAACCACATACAGTGTAACGATTGGTAACCTCTTCTTTACGTCCATTACGATATAAACTCGCTCTGCCACTGCCACCGCTTCCACTGTCACCGGTGGCACGTACATGCATAACCCCCACTGCTTCTCCTATGGCTCCCGTCGCTCCGACTTTTGCCTCTCTCATATAAGCTGCCTGTTCAGCTATTTCCAAAGCCTTTGCAAAAGAAAGACTTGATATATCTTGCTCAAATAGCCTTTCCCGCTCACCGGAAATGATGAAACGATCCAAGAGAACCGTTTCTAAGACGGTACCAAAGTTGCAATAACTTACAAGACCTCGTAGTCGCGCGGCCTATTCTCCTAATAGCTCGTCTGGGTTTCTTGTCGCTCCGTGGAAGCTCGCTTTGTCTACGAAAGATGCTATCTCACGCGGGTGCGCAAGGTTACGTGCTTAAGGTATGAGTCGATAGGTTTCATCCGAGAAGTTTGCTATGAGTATTGCACTTTTATTGTCCTCATTGTATATATTATATTTACAGGGAGGACAATAAAAGTATATAATATATATATATATATATATATATATATATATATATATATATATATATATATATATTGAATTTTCCTTTAAGAATATGTATAGAGTATGCGATTTAAATGAAACGATCGTACTGCCAGAGAATTTGATTATTACTGACTTATTATTTCGATATACCTGTGCGCACATACATCATAGTCACTAAGTTAGTCACTTAATTAACAAGATAACATAATAGATACTACTTAACAAAAAGTTCACCCAAAGGAAACAGTAACGAAAAATTCAATTATTTTTAACAGTGTGACATAAAAGAACTTAAATGTGTTAGCAACATTAGAGCAGCAAGAAGGTACTATACAAAAACAAAAAAAGGAGTACGATTAAGTTTCGACATACAAGATATAATAATAATGTAATATGATGATATAATAATAATGTACAATTTAGTTTTCGAATGCACCTTATTCTATTCTCTATACAAAAGTTTACTCCATAAATATAGTGATTATATACTCTTTGTGTCGAACTGTCAATGTCAGATTATACGCTGCTATGTTCACAAATTATACAGTTGTATGTTTGTAATTTTTGAACATAGCGTGTTAGCTATGTTTATTTTGTAATCAAGCAAATAATATAAATAATACAATTACGGTCATCAAATGATAACAGACAATGACAAAAAACAAATGGAAAACTAAAGAAAAAGAAAAAGAAAGAATTTAAGAACTGAAGATACAATACAAACTGCCGATAGCAGAGGAATTATTTTTTGGGCACAACACTTATCTACGTCTGGTTCCACCTTACTGACAGCTGGTTTCTAATGGGCTTTTCTGCGCAAAGACAGAAGAGGAATTAGGCTGGGGCCATTTAGTAAGAAGGATATCAAACTCTTCCTCAGTGGAAATTTTTATGCGGCTCCATCATGTTCCATCAAGAATCCAAACATTTTTCATGCCGAAATGTCTGCGTGCTTTCTTATATATACTGCGTCGCATTTTAGTGTGAAACTATGATACTGTGTGTGTTGTATTCTTTAGTTTTGCCTTAGATCTCCAGACTTCAGATTTAGTATCATAACTTTGGAAATGAACAAGTACAGTTCTTATTCGATCACTGCCCAGAGCTCCCAACCGATGACAGCGCTACAAGGAAGAGCTACTTATATGTGAAAGGCCCATTTTATTGTGATTAATCGCAAGAACTACATGTAACTTACGCCTTTGTCGCATATCTATTTCATCAACTGTATTAGTACACCTCCGAAATTGTTGCTGCAGAAGACTAAACATGTTGCTCACTAGGTCTTTAAAAGCATAAAATTCCTCACTTAGCTGAACCAAAGTTGGATTTGATGGGACTAAAGCAGCTTTTAAGTATTTCTCAAACTCTGACATCTCTTGCATCCAATTAACTTCAAGTGCCCAGTGTAACAACCCGGTGCCATTACACTCCTTTGTTTTACTACATACGGACATAGACGAAGTTAAAAATATAATTTTAAGCCTAAAATCTAACAGCGCTCCAGGCTGGGACAATATCCCCAATGACTTCATGAAATTGGAAGTTAATGTCTTGGCTCTCATTATTTCCCACTTAACTAATCTATGTTTCGATACAGGGATATTCCCTGTACCATTAAAGCAGTCCTATTATTACACCTGTGTACAAAGGCGGAGACAGAGATGACATTAGTAATTACAGAACAATTTGCGTTCTAGCAGCAATATCTAAAATTCTAGAAAAGTTACTTAATATTAGATTGCTCAACTACTTAAATAAATTTGATATATTAGCACTCACACAGTTTGGCTTCAGACAAGGAAGATCGACAGAAGATGCAATTCTTGAATTAAGTAGATTTGTAACATAACAACTCGACCACAGTAAAAAAATGTTTGTCGGTCTTCCTTGATCTGAAGAAAGCATTTGACACCGTCTTTGTTCCTACCCTTGTGCACAAGCTTGAAAAAATTGGTATAAGAGGGACTCCGCTTGCTCTTTTCGAAAGTTATCTTTCAGAGAGAAAACAAAATGTAAAGCTTACTGGATTCACTAGTGGGGAAGCGGGGGGTATCATCATTTGGCGTTCCGCAGGGTAGCGTTCTGGGGCCAACCTTATTTCCTGATTTATATCAATGACCTATGCAGTATGATCATACCAAATGCAAAAAATCCTGTTGTACGCCGATGACACGGCTGTGGTTTTGCTGGTGAATCTTGCGAGGCTGTCAAGAATAGTGCTGAAAGTGGTTTAGCTCGAGTCGCTCTGTGGTTGCAACAAAATCTCCTCACTCTAAATACAGCCAAGGCAAATTTTATTTGCTTTAGCATTTCCAACAACTCGCAACCACAGACTGACTGGCCTTAAAATTCATGCGTGTACTGAGGATGCTAAAAACAAAGCTTTAGATCTGAGGCTATCGAGGTGCCCACACCTGGAGCATGTCATTAATAGGACCCGAAAATTGATTTGGATATTCAAAACCCTAAGACATGTAATACCTGATAGTACTAAGCAGTCGGACTCTCCCAAATATCTTCTAAATCGAATATACATGTCCCTCGTACAATCTATTATAAAATATTGCAATCCGGTGTGTGGTGGAGCTGCATAGACGAAATTTATCAGCTTCGAAAGAGCCCAACAAACCCTTATTAAGGTCATATATTTCAAAAAAAGAAGTTTTGTCACTGAAAAACTATATAGAATAAGTGGTATACTCTCACTTAGACAATTATATGTTGCTATAACAACCCTCAAAGCACACAAATCGCTGCCCTTAAACCCATGCATCTTGAAAAAGTGGCAAAAAGATGTTATTGCTGTGCCTTCTGGTACCAAAACAGTGTTTGCCAGTAGACAATATAACTCATTATCTGCTTTCCTTCATAATATAATAAATAGAGATTTGAACATATACGACAAAACATACAGAGAGTGTGTGTTTGTTTAGATAAGGAAGAGAGGGGTTTCCAAACACAGGCATTACTTGCTTAAATGGAGACCCCAATCAATTACGTAATTAATGTAAGTTTTGTGAAGAAAAACTATTTTATTTTATTTTATTTAAGTTGCTTCTGCACCAGATCAACCTTGGTGACATTTGTCATCATGCATTAATTACTTTATATGTTTATAATATAGTTATTCACTTGTAAGCTAAATGGAGCTGTAGGGTGATGCAAGTAAGTTCTTAAATCTTCTTTGTACACATATGTTTATTATAACAATGTAAAAAATATTTTTTAGGTCACTAATTTGAATGTAATTGACTCAAATTAGATTTCAAATTATTTTTGAATGAATAAATAAAACGGAGCTATCAAATCAAATGTTGACTTTTACACACCAACCCACAAAAAAAAAGAATCCAACGTTTTGTCGCATGAAATCGTATCTAAAAATAATATTAAACAAATAAATGATACAAAAAACACATTATCAGAAAGGTAAATGATTGTTAAACTTATTTTTTTTTTGAAATCGATTAATTGCTGTTTTTAAATTAAAAAGTGGTTTTAGTGGCTTATGATGTAGATTTATCACGACCCAAAAACCAATCATTGTGCACCGCTTAAGATATTTCTGCGGTATGTGGTTTCCTAAAATTGTATCTATTGAAGAAAAGTAGCTATAAAAAGTTTTATTTTGTTCCATCGTTAATGATTTTACCGCTTACTATAAGCTTTGTAGGAACACAATCACTTTTTATTTTGTTTAATGCAAAGTTGTAAATTAGGTCCCACATTTTTTTTATGTTCGTTGGAGCAATTAGCAAAAGCTGAATAGTAAAATTCTGTTTGTTTATCCAGTCGACTTCGGGTTTATTTTGTATTTTGTGTTCAAGTGTTTTATGGTTCTCAATATTGTCTTTAATGATACTTTTCAATTGATTGTAGTCATAGTCTATCATCCGAAGACTATTTTTAGCCATATCCTTGTAGAGATTATCATATAGTTTGCGTGCGTTATACTTAATTTTCTTCTTAGGTTCCTTTTTATATTTTTTTAAAATTCATAGTAAATTTGTCTATGATCTGATAGAGGTGAGTCAATTGTAGCCATATGAAAATCATTGTTAGTATTTGTACAGACATGGTCAAGGATTGATTTTGAAGTTTCTGTTTCTCTGGTACAATATTGTATATTTATTTTATTAAATATTTTATATACTGACTCTTGAAGTATATAATTATATTTTTGATGCATCGGTCTTTATTTAAAATATTTATGTAAAAATTGCTACACACTATTGATCTTTTCCTGTGCTCCAACTATGTTAAAAAAAATTCAAAATCTTTTTCAGTATTTGTTGTGTTGGTGGTCGGCAAACAAGTCAAATATTTAGCCTTTATTTTTCTAAATAAATCCATAAGAAGTTATTTCCATCGACATACTTTTCTTCTATAAGTGTGTAAGCTAAATCATTGTGCACGTATATTGACACTCCTCCACCGATTCAGTCAGTCCTAAAGTTACATATTATGTATAAAAAGTTTGGAATTTTTAATGTATTTGTATCGCTTTCTGATTAAATCAAAGTCTCTATTATTAATATTAAATGTATAGTATAATTAAAGGATTTAATGATACATCTTAGTTCGTCAATTTTTCCCGGCTTTGTAAACTTCTGACAATTGCGTAAAAAATGGTTTTATGGAATGGCTTATGTAATTTTGGGAATTCCATTCGAGTATTTTATACTTAAGTCTGTTTCGCCACGTTGGTGGCGTTGAATAAGCTCATTCTTCAGGTTCCTTAAATATTTTTGCTGGGAGGGTCTTTGATCCCAGTAAATACGTGTGTTCTTAGTGTTCTTTAATGTACGCTTATGTAATATTTAATTCGCGGAGTCCAGCGAATCAAAACATAACTTTATATTTCGATTTTTACCTGGAATATTATATTTTAGAATAGAATATTATATTTACCTAATCGGAAAATTAATTTCGGATTTGCGTAGATTTCATCATTATCATCATTATCATTATAGCCCTTCACAAGTCCACAGCTGAACATACGCCTCCCCCAAGGTATGCCACAAAGCACGGTCCTGAGCCACTTGCATCCATCGACTTTCTGCATGTCTCACCAGGTTGACCAGGTTGTCATTCCATCTAGTGGGGGGTTGCCCTACACTTCGCCTACCGGTACGAAGCCGCCACTCGAGAACCTTTTTCCCCCAACGGTTGTCGGTTCTTCGAGCTATGTGGCCGGCCCATTGCCACTTTATCCTACTAATCCGTTGGGCTATGTAGGTCACTCTAGTACTACTGCGGATATCCTCATTTCTAAGTTTATCACGCAGAGAAACCCCGAGCATAGCCTCTCCATAGCTCGCTGAGCAACTTTGGGCGTCCTCATATTGCCAGCAGTGACGGACCACGTCTCTATTCCATAGGTCATCACTGGTAACACGAACTGGTTGTATAATTTAGTTTTCAGGTTTTGAGGTATACCTGACAAGAAGATGTGTCGTAATTTCCCGAACGCCCAGTTAAGTTGAATCCGTCGATAGACTCGGTCGAAGTTGGACTTAACTAGTCGGACTATTTGTCCCAGGTAAACGTACTCGTCAACAACTTCGAGATTAGTGCTCCCAGCCATTACGGGCATAGGTGTGACATGGACATTAAACATGATCTTTGTTTTGTCCACGTCCATCCAAAGACCTATCCGTTAAGAAGCACTATTGAGGTCATTGAGCATAGTGCTTAAATCCTAAAGCGATTCTGTCATAAGGGCTATATCGTCGGCAAATCGAAGGTGAGTGATGTACTCGCCATTGATGTTAATACCGTATCCTTTCCAGTCCAGTAGATTCACAGATTACCCCATAATAGATTTCACATACAGGGCCCCAAACGCGCGCAACATATACTTGCTGTAGCTAGCATGCGAAGTAACGCTAAGAATCACGATACCAGTGTCGACCAAGTTTGTAACCTGTAGGCACGTCCGAGTTTTGGAAAATTTAAAAATCATTTTGTATTCAAAATACACTAAAAATGGCTTCATATGCAGTGAAATGGTGTGGCAAGTCAGCTAAGACATCCAGTTATCAAAAAGATGGCATAATATTTCATCGGTAATTAAATTATATTCTTAATAATATTCGTGGTTCACGCATCAATACGACTATCATCGGGCTTACACCATCCCAAGGTCCCCCATACATCCCAGCAGACATCACCACCTGCATACCTCCATCGACCAGAATCACAAGAGTGTGTCGAATCAGGCGCAGCACACCCGCAGATCCATCACAAGATGCAATATCGTAAGTAGCAGTAAGCATCAATGCAACTATCATACGGATGGCGCCCCCTCACAACACACCCACATGACCCCTATCGACTTTGGTAACAAAGTTTGTATTGTTGTTATATAAAAAATATCACCAACGTATCATAGTAGCACGCTACCAAGACGCCAATGAACAAAACTCCACGTATCATGGCGCTAATGTACGAAGACATGAAGTTGAGTATGCCTGTTACACTTAAAAGTGCTACCAAACACACTAATCACCACAATCCGAAAGATAGACGATGCATCGCTATGCGCTACTACGCCGCCCACAAACGGTATGGGTGTGCGATGTCCACGGGAAAGCCGTATTTCTACAACAAACCCGCTTACCACCGGCACTAAGAGGTTATTTGTTTACCTCCATCGACCAGAACCACAAGAATGCGTCGAATCAGGCGCAGCACACCCGCAGATCCATCACAAGACCCAATACCGTAAGTAGCAGTAAGCATCAACGCAACTATCATACGGATGACGCCCCCTCACAACACACCCACATGATCCCTATCGATTTTGGTAACAAAGTTTTTATTGTTGTCATATAAAAAATATCACCAACGTATCATAGTAGCACGCTACTAAGACGCCAGTGGACAAAACTCCACGTATCATAGCTCTAATGCACTAAGACATGAAGTTGAGTATGCTTGTTACACTTAAAAGTGCTACCAAACACACTCATCACCCCAATCCGAAAGATAGACGGCGCATCGCTATGCGCTACGACGTCGCCCACAAACGGTATGGGTGTGCGATGTCCACGGGAAAGCCGTATTGCTACAACAAACCCGCTTACCACCAGCACTAAGATGATATGTCTAGGACACATCGGTTAGCGAGTCCAAGTTTACTTCGAACAATTGCTCGTGAAGCAGCATACGCGCCACTATAATATTCCTTTTCAAGTCCCTAATAAGGACTAGTCATTTTGCTACAGTACTAGGAGCAGTCGGTCACCCGACCACTCCATACAATGCTTATGCATCAAGGAGACCTCCTATAATATTGCTTTTGTATCATAGACCTTACTTTCATAAGTCATGCATATACAGGATTCGAACCCACGACCCTACTATTGTAATGCAAATTCATCATGGAGACCTTCTATAGTATTGCTTTTGTATCATAGACCTTACTTTCATAAGTCACTCGTATATAGGATTCAAACCCACGACCCTACTATTGTAATGCATATTAATCATAGAGACCTTCTATAGTATTGCTTTTGTATTATAGACCTTACTTTCATAAGTCATTAATATATAGGGTTCAAACCCACGACCCTACTATTGTAATGAATATTAATCATAGAGACCTTCTATAGTATTGCTTTTGTTCATAGACCTTACTTTCATAAGTCATTAATATATAGGGTTCGAACCCACGACTCTACTATTGTAATGCATATTAATCATAGAGACCTTCTATAGTATTGCTTTTGTATCATAGACCTTACTTTCATAAGTCATTAATATATAGGGTTCGAACCCACGACCCTACTATTGTAATGCATATTAATCATAGAGACCTTCTACAGTATTGCTTTTGTATCATAGACCTTACTTTCATAAGTCATTAATATATAGGGTAAAACCCACGATCCTACTATTGCAATACATATTAATCATAGAGACCTTCTAAAGTATTGATTTTGTATCATAGACCCTACTTTCATAAGTCATAAATATATAGGATTCGAACCCACGACCCTACTATTGTAATGCAAATTCATCATGGAGACCTTCTATAGTATTGCTTTTGTATCATAGACCATAATTTCATAAGTCATTAATATATAGGGTTCGAACCAACGACTCTACTATTGTAATGCATATTAATCATAGAGACCTTCTATAGTATTGCTTTTGTATCATAAACCTTACTTTCATAAGTCATTAATATATAGGGTTCGAACCCACGACCCTACTATTGTAATGCATATTAATCATAGAGACCTTCTATAATATTGCTTTTGTATCATAGACCTTACTTTCATAAGTCATTATATATAGGATTCGAACCCACGACCCTACTATTGTAATGCAAATTCATCATGGAGACCTTCTATAGTATTGCTTTTGTATCATAGACCTTACTATCATAAGTCATTAATATATAGGGTAAAACCCACGATCCTACTATTGCAATACATATTAATCATAGAGACCTTCTAAAGTATTGATTTTGTATCATAGACCCTACTTTCATAAGTCAAAATATATAGGATTCGAACCCACGACCCTACCATTGTAATGCAAATTCATCATGGAGACCTTCTTTATTATTGCTTTTGTATCATTGAGGATAATTTCATAAGTCATTAATATATAGGGTTCGAACCAACGACTCTACTATTGTAATGCATATTAATCATAGAGACCTTCTATAGTATTGCTTTTGTATCATAAACCTTACTTTCATAAGTCATTAATATATAGGGTTCGAACCCACGACCCTACTATTGTAATGCATATTAATCATAGAGACCTTCTATAATATTGCTTTTGTATCATAGACCTTACTTTCATAAGTCATTATATATAGGATTCGAACCCACGACCCTACTATTGTAATGCAAATTCATCATGGAGACCTTCTATAATAATGCTTTTGTATCATAGACCTTACTATCATAAGTCCCTAATATAGGACTAGTCATTGTGCTACAGTACTTCAGGCAGTCGGGCTCCCGACCACCCCATATAAATGTACAACTGCAGGTATGTATCTCCGGCAGCTTCTCTATCATCATCATCATCATCATCTTCATTACAGCCCTTCACAAGTCCACTGCTGAACAAAGGCCTCCCCCAAGTAATGCCACAAAGCACGGTCCTGAGTCACCTGCATCCATCGACTCCCTGCATGTCTTACCAGGTCGTCACTCCATCTAGTGGGGGTCGCCCTACACTACGCCTACCGGTACGAGGCTGCTACTCGAGAACCTTTCTTCCCCATCTGTTATCGGTTCTTCGAGCTATATGGCCGGCCCATTGCCACTTCAGCTTACTAATCCGTTGGGCTATGTCGGTCACTTTGGTTTTACTGCGGATATCCTCATTTCTGAGTCTATCACGCAGATAAACTCCGAGCATAGACCTCTCCATAGCTCGCTGAGCGACCTTGAGCGTCCTCATACGGCCAGCAGTGAAGGACCACGTCTCTGATCCGTAAGTCATCACTGGCAACACGCACTGGTTGTACACTCTAGTTTTCAGAGATTGAGGTATACCTGACGAGAAGATGTGTCGTAATTTCCCGAACGCTGCCCAGCCGAGTTGAATCCGTCGATTGACCTCTCGGTCGAAGTTGGACTTACCTAGTCGGACTATTTGTCCCAGGTAAACGTACTCGTCAACAACTTCGAGCATAGTGCTCCCCACAACTACCGGCATAGGTGTGACATGGACATTGAACATAATCTTTGTTTTGTCCATGTTCATCTTAAGACCTATCCGTTGGGAGACACCATTGAGGTCATTGAGCATAGTGCTAAGGTCCTCCAGAGATTCTGCCATAAGGACTATATCGTCGGCAAATCGAAGGTGAGTGATGTGCTCACCATTGATGTTAATACCGTATCCTTTCCAGTCTCGTAGCTTGAAAACGTCTTCCAACGCAGCGGTGAAGAGTTTCGGGGATATAACGTCACCCTGTCTTACACCTCTCTGCAGTTGGATAGGTTTCGAACTCTGGTTCTGTACTCGGATGGCCATCGTAGCCCTACTGTACAAACACTTCAGTACCTCGATATACCGACAGTCAACTTGGCACCGCTGAAGGGACTGTAGCACCGCCCAAATTTCGACGGAATCAAAGGCTTTCTCATAGTCCACATACGCCAGGCAAAGTGGCAGATTGTACTCTTCGGTCTTCTGTACAATCTGCCGCATTGTATGTATAGTACTGAAGCCTTTTCGGAAACCGGCTTGTTCAAGAGGCTGGAAGTCGTCGAGTCTGCGTGCGAGACGATTTGTAATGACTCTCAATAAAAGCACGTAGACGCGGCTCAGAAGGGAAATCGGTCTGTAGTTCTTCAAGAGAGCGTTGTCGCCTTTCTTAAAGAACAAGACAACCGCAATTCTGCTCCACGCCTCCGGAGTAGTGCCACCATGAACGATGGAATTAAAGAGCTTCTGAAGGACTTCAAGTACCGGTGTTCCACCCGCTTTCAGAAGCTCCGCTGTAATTCCATCCTCGCCTGGGTCCCTGCCGTTTTTAATGTGCTGGCGAGCCATTCTAATCTCGCTCAGACTGACGTCCGGGATATCATCGGAATAGTATCGGGTAAGACTTGCTATTGTATTGTTACTCACACTTACGTGTGGCTCCAACGATGATGTGTACAGCTGCCCATAGAACCTCTCAATCTCACTCAAAATCTCAGGTGTCCCGGAAACGATGCTGCCACACTCAGTCTTCAGCTTTGACAGTTGGCTCTTTCTGGCAGACAGATCTCTGGCAAATACTTTGGAGCCCTGGTTCCGCTCGATCGCTTCTTTAATACGAGCAGTATTAAAGTTGAGTAAGCCTTGCCGCATGCATTTGGAGATCTGTCTGTTCAGTTGCCTGTATGCTGTCAAATCTGTTGACGATTGCAGCCTCATCTCCCGTCTAACAGCCATGAGATTAAGAGTGTGATCGGAGAGTTTTTGTGTTATTCTGCGGCGGGTCTTGCAGAACTTAGCTCCGACCGCATGGACAGTTTCCACGAGCTTGTCATTCATATCGTCCACTGCATTGCAATTTTCTAGGCACTGAAAGCGGTTACGTAACTCGAGCTGAAAAGTCTCGGGATTCTGGATTAGAGCACGAGGGGGACAGAGCGTTGACTTCATTAGACGAGACCTCTCCAACTTAACGTTTAGGTTTAGTGTGCCTCTAACTATTCGGTGATCGCTGCCGGTTTTCACCCTTGCGATCACTGAGACATCACTAAACACTGCGTCTAGTCGTAATAATGAATTCAATCTCATTTCTTGTAGAACCGTCGCGACTCGACCAGGTCCACTTCCTGTGGTGCCGCTTCTGGAAGAAAGAATTTATCATAAAGAGTCCCTCAAAAAGTCTTTCTCCATAAAGTCAGCCTAACTTCAGCCAAATTTCCCTAACTTCAGCTCACCGCCTTCTCTTGTGCCTAGTTTTGTGTTGAAGTCTCCCATCAACACCGTGTAGTGGGTTTTGGAGGAATGTATGGCTCTAGAAATATCCTCATACATTTCCTGCACCTCCTCATCGGGATGTGCCGAGGTTGGTGGGTAGACCTGTATGACCTTCAGCAAATACCGTTTGGTGATTCTGAGTATCAGGTACGCGACCTTTGTCGACACACTCCCAATCTTTACAACGTTGTTGACGAGAGACTTGTGGACGATAAATCCGACACCTCCTTGGGACAGATGGTCGCCCTCCCGGTGATAGAACAAGTTGCCGGACTCGAGGATTACCGTGTCTTCCCTTCTCTTCGGACCTCAGATAATCCAATAATATGCCAGCGCCACTTGTCTACCTCTTCTTCCAGCTCCAGTATCTTCTCGTCAGTCCTCAGGGTGCATGCGTTATACGTTGCCAGGTCGAGTCGTCGTAGGTGGCAACCGAACCTCCACCGGAGATTCTTAGCACCCCTGCCCCGCCGTTACCATGATCGCCACCGTAGCCGGGAATAGCGGGGCCGCCGGGGACTGGGGGCCGTTTATTTGTGTCGTTGCTCATGGGGGGGATATTTGCCATAGTTGCCACGCTTGGCGAGCGGGTTGGCAACCGCAGTTTTTATTATGTTATTGTTGTTATTAGGAAGATGCTGCTGCCCATCTCCTTTCTGTGTCCCTCTGTCGCCTCTTACGACACCCACGGGAAGATATGGGGTAGTGGATATTCTCAACTGCCACTACACGGCAAGCTCCTCTATACAAGACATCTATACATGAACACCTTCCATAACTTTTATACGTGAACTCCTTCCACAACTTAAAAAAATTTCTTTTATACATGAACTCCTTCCAAGACTTAGACAATTTTTAACAAATTTTCTAATTATCTTATGAATGTTATCTATCTTAAATTTTGTAATATTTTTGACTTGTATTTCTATTATTTATCTTATTTTATATATTTTTTCAAGTTTTTAATAAGTTTATTTATTATGGAAGACAATATTTTGCCTTTAATTCATATGTTATTCTTCTAATGTCTGAAATGTATTTATATTAACTTTATGGTTATTAATGTAATTTTATTGGTTAATATATATCTTTTAAGACTATTTTTGACGCCCTTTTATATTGAATTTAATTATTAACAATAATATTGGGCCGTCACAATCCACCCCCAAATTTTATCGTAATGACCCACACAGTGGAATCGTTGATATAAAATTTTACTACATTGAGAGCATATGCACTACACTCAAACATTTTGAACCTATGTGTATCTGTTCTTTCCTCTTTCAATCTGTTACAATTCAGTATATATTTTCATCCCACCTACCCCAGGGAATGTCCGCCGCCAACAGCCCTTCAACCACATCTATCCCAATGCGATAAACTATAAATCGTTATCTTGATAAATTTATTGTATATTATGTCGTTTATATAGTGGTTCTCTTTAGTTTTTGACTTACATTTTTAAGTCTTTAAAATATTTATTCATCAATGCCGTCTTTGTATG
Source organism: Parnassius apollo (assembly GCA_907164705.1). Taxonomy (NCBI): domain Eukaryota; kingdom Metazoa; phylum Arthropoda; class Insecta; order Lepidoptera; family Papilionidae; genus Parnassius; species Parnassius apollo. The sequence goes on from CAJQZP010000644.1 coordinate 3,589,767, forward strand.
TACAGTATTTTGAATATGAGTTGAAATCAGATGGCTACACACCCACAGGATAAATTTGATTGAGCCATTCTCCCTGACCCAACTCCCCAAATTTATTCAAATAAAAATATTTTTCAAATTTATCTTACATTCACTATTTACAGATAGTCGTTAATATAATTATTATATCATTCTTCTTATTTTTAATAGTTTTGTGTCTTGCTCATAACTTTAATAATTTTAAATTTATTTTCTCAAAGGGCCACCCACGAGACCAATTTATATTACAGTATTTATTCTAGTATGTATATAAAACAAAACTATTATTTAAAATATTTTATTAAATGAATAGCATCAAAATTTCCTATAATTTCATTTGCTTCTGGGTTTGCTAAAGCATATTAAAGTACATTGTCAAATGGTACGGCTGCTATTATATAAGGCCCTTCATACGCCAAATTAAATTTACTCATAACTTTGTTATCTGCATCTGATTTACTAGATCTAGAACCTTTTACTAAATCGCCAATGTGATATTTCATTAATTTATTACGCTTATCAAATTTTGTGTTTCTAATGCGACTTGCCTCTTTTAAATTCTTTCGCACTTGTTATCTAATTTGTCCGACATTATGTTTACTTTTACTATTTAGTTTAAGTGGCTGCTTGAACTTATTAATGTTATTGAGTCAGGCGTACTGACCCAGGTTTATAATTCTCTCTATTTAATTTAAATTATTACAAATATCACACATGAACATTATTTGATTTAATGAAGTAATATAATAAAATACTTAAATTAATAATTTTCCTAAAATTTTAAGTTAAATCTTGCTCATAACTTTCGATTATATAGATATTAGATGGAACGTCCTTTAATTAATTGGTGAGATCTTATAAAATGTTACTGGATGAGTATTTTCATTTCCAATTTCAGCTTTTCTATTGTCACATTATGTATGTTATATAAAATATTTCGTCTAGGATCAGTGACATGTGAGGTGCTCGCCCCGTACACCTCTTCTTGGTTTACTTTAATTTGGTGAACTTTCGTTTGGTTAATAAACTTTTCTTCGAGAAATTATTTTAACCTCAAAGGTTTTCACTGCATTTTTAATTAATTTTTGAAGCATCTTAAATTCATTTTTAGGCTTAGCCTTCACTAAGTTAGAACTTTTCTTTGTTTTAACCATTTTATATTTATATACTTTTATCAGTTTTTAGCACTGTTATGTCCTTCACTTACACAAATGTTACTGCGTCTTCTCATTTATTTCACTTTATATTTTATTTCGCATTAACTATACACACACCTTTTATAACAAAAAAATCAATATTAGTATTAAAGCCCCACCCCCAGACTCACAACCACCCCCAGCAAACACCATCCTCCAAGACACCTTTTCATTTCACGGACAACAAATTGTAGGCATAACGCCTACCTCATAATTCTTATATAGACGACCTTCTTTTTAAAATATATCCTGGTCACGGCACCAAATTGTAACGCTTCCCCCTCTCTCATAATAATAAATATAATAAATACTAAATTATATTCCCCTTTACATAATAATTATATATATTTGTGACCAAGATTAATAAAATATGTTTTGATCTTTCTAAATGATCCTTCTAAAGGTTTAATAATAGGCCGTTTGTAATATTTTGGCGTGATCGACTTGGTTAGGACCCTTATTTACGTTGTGTTTGTTTAGTAACTTAGTTCTTTTAGGTGTCTTTTGGAAGAATGAATATTCGCTAGAGCAATTGAAAGCTGTTGGTAGTGCCTTATAAGGTAAGGGAACCCCGTTCACGAAGACAGGGCCGGAGAAATGTTGAGACATAAAACGTCCCAATTCCACTTGTATCAGGTTTACATTATTAATTTAATATTATTTATCCCTTCCCGCTCGGAAAACTCAAAATATATTTATACAAAATAACCGATACAAGGGCTTCGCTCTCCTACATGTATTAAAAAATGTAGGGGAGGCACAAGGCCCCACACACGCCGTGCACGGTGAGCGCCAACCATTTTGATGCACTCCCCCCGAAGGGAAAGCTAATTCGGGAACTGGACCGTAGTCCACAGCAAAATAACTGGCGAACCAGTAAAAGAGGCTTGGCCCCTTGTTAGTGCGTAAGCACAAACATCGACCGAAGTCATCGAATAGATTATATTCTTCGGTCTGGCGTACAATTTACCGAGGGGTTTATGTATAGACTATAGTACCAAAAGTCATTTCGGAAATCGGCTTATTCGAGAGGATAGAATTCTTCAAATCTGCGTGCGAGGATCTTTGTCACGACTGTCGAAAACAGCACGTGGACGCGGCTCATAAGGGAAATTGGTCAGAAGTTCCTCTACATAACGTTATCGCCTTTCTTGAAAACCAAGATAACCGTACTTCTGCTCCATATCTCCAGACTAGTGCCCACATGGAGGACGTAATTAAAGAATTAAATTTGTTTTACTTCCACTTATCGAAGCTCAGTTAAAATTGTCGCACAGGGTCTTGCCTTTTTAAGGTGATGGAGAGCCATTCGATTCCACTTAATTTGACGTCCGTGTCTTATAAAACTTGCTCGGTGCTTGACAGTACACGGAAACAAACGCAAGCTGACCGTACAATCTCTCAATCTCATTCAAAATCTCAAGTGTCCCGAAACCGATGCTACCGTATCGGCAAATACTTTGAAACCTTGATTCCGCCCGATCGCTTCTTTAATACAAGTTGTGTTAAAGTTGTGTAAGTTCCACCGCATACAAAAGAAGATCTGTTCGTTCAGTTGTCTGTGTGATGTAATTTTTGCTGAAGACTGTAGCTTAATTTACCGTCTATCAGCCAAGAGATTAAGAATGTGATCGGAGAGTTTTCGTGTTCTTCTGTGACGGGTCTTGCAGAATTTAGTTCTAACCGCATGGACAGTTTCCACGAGCTTCTCATTCGTATCGGTCACTACATTTCAGCCTTCTAAGCATACGGCATATACGGCAAACTAAAAATACCTTGCCGCCTCATCCCTCATTAAAAATCCTTCTTTAAACGTTAAAGAAGGGTGTATAACTACGTTAACTTTAAAACAATTTTTCAAAGGAGTATTTAAACTGAGGCCTTGTAGGCCTGAATATGCTGACACGTGGGATCCAACCATTGTCTTAAATCATATCCAAGAATGGTCATCCATTAGTAATTTGAGTTTGGAAATGTTAACTAAAAATTTATTTGTATTACTTGTTCTCACAAGTGCGCAACAAATATAGACTGTAAATATTATCTGTAATTAAGTTACATAATATCGAGTTTATGGAATCAGGAGTTAAGATTAGGACTACCGATATTTTAAAAACTACTGCTTCAGATAAAAGGGATATGTTAATTAATTTACCTTTTTTTAGTAAAAAACCGGATATCTATCCAGTTAGTACACTTAGATATTATATTGAATATATCAAAACACTAAGAAACAAAGTCAATTAATACAGATTATTTATTCATTTCTTATATAAAAAGCCTACCCGAAGGCAAGTACTCAAACTCAAAATTGTTGGATTCTACAAGTGATCGAAGAGTTTGTAATGGATCCTAAAAATCTTTTAATTATATAAATGATTAAAAATTTTTTGCACATAGAAATTGTGTAACTTCGGATACAGTATTTAGAAAAACAAGTTGGTCTGGAGGTTCTATTGTATTTACAAACTATTACAATAGACCTTTAATGGAACAAAACATAATTATTGTTTTACAAATTTAATTTGTAATGGAAATGTAAAATAATTGTAATAATTAAAATTCCTAGAAGTTTAAAAACCGTAATGTATTTTGTAACGTATCATTACTATTTCAATTTTAAAAGAAACATTGATTAGTTTTATTACTGACTGATTATTTTAATTTCATATCATGTACTTATATGTATTGTAGATATTTAGATAATATACTTCATCTCTAAATATCTACAAAGTAAATACATCTCAGACTAAGTAAGAGTATAATTACTAATTGAAACGAACTTAGCTTAAGTGTAGTTCTTTCTTTTCTCTTTTTTTTTTAAACGTTACTACACTAGGATTTTCTCCTGTATCGTGGGAACAATTTACTAACATAATTTGCACAAGTACAAACATCCAGACCTGAAACAATTATTTGTAGGCCATAAAAATACTTGTTCCGTGCGGGATTCGAACCCGCGACCCCCAGCGCAGCCACTCATTGCTACAGATGAAGCTGTAAGAGTCGTATAGACTAACAGTGCTAACATCCAGAAAATATAGACTCATTGCTAAGCCACTGCGACATGGAGTCGTCGTAAGTGAAGTTCTATTGTAGTTATACGAGGTACGAGATATGTAGTGCGAGATATGTCTCCCACCCTCCCTAACATGTTATAATGTTATGTATTACCCAGTAGAAGGAGTTGAATACCAGTGAGTTTCATTTAATAAAAATATTGCTTCAATTAAGAGTCGAGCTCTAAAGTGAATTATTAACAGATCCAGAGTTGCCAGTTTTCTATTTTGCTTTCTAGTAATCGCAGACACACAACATGAAGATTGTGGAACTACAAAATAAATATACCTCGGACGAAGAACGTAAGTACCTTGTATAATTAATTACAATATAATTTCACTTAAGATAAGTTCATTTAATTTAGTAATGATCTATGCGACTGCTGGCGCGGGCGCTTCCATTGATGATATGGGCGTTGCCAAATGAGCGGTCGGACGATTGTATCTGAATTTTGATTTTTAATCAAGGATAAATGTATGTTTGTACGTCTATGGGTCACAACTTTCACTTACCATCAGATAGTAGGTGCTAGTACGTAAGGGCGTACAGTTCAATATTATAAATTATATTATAATTAAAAATCATAGATTAAGTAATTAAAAAGTTGAAATTAAAATTTTAAAATAATCCTACAGAGATAGTACAAGATACAGAAAGTGGGCCTACAGTAAGAAGTTGAGCATGGTTTCCAAGTCCCATGAAAGGTCCAAACACTGTGCTCCGCATATTTTTCTTTGCTGGTCTTAAATTTTATGGCGATGCCTTTAAATTTAACAGTTTCCACGTAATAACACAATTTAGTTAATCAATCGAAATGCTCATATATTATGACTCATGGTGCAGGGAACGGCATAATATTTTTAAATAAAAAAAATTGAATTATTATAGGTCATTATTTTATTATTACATTTTATATACATTTTATCTTGGATTATTTGTTCTTATTTATCCTTCTAAGAATAAATAATTAACGTCACTCCACCGCACCTCAATTAATAACACTATTTTCTTTTCCCTTTCTTAACAAAGGTGTCTAATAACATCATCTTCCCTTTATTCCGTGTATTCATTAAAGACGTGCCTATTGAGAACTCATTCATTACAATTTAATATGTTGTACAATCTATTATGGGCACGCAATTTCGTAGAATGAATATAATTAATTTATACTGTTTGAAACTAATTATTCCACAGAACATCACAAGTGAATGTGTTTTCAGAAATTCAGTAAACCACAATTAAAATACATTTTATAGAGGAAAATGTTTATATTTTTTTAATTTTATTTTTAATGAGACTTATAATAACTTTTACGTATTTTTATAAGTGATGGACACATATCTTAGCACAAACATAAACTGTAGGCAGCTTATATTGAGATATTGTAACTTACTGGCCTTAGTAACCTTTATACGTTGGTTATTATTAAGTTTAAAAAATTGTTACCACAGTAAAATTGGCAGCGACAGCCTTTTTCGAACCACGCTTGGCAAAGGACTTTTCAATAATAGAAACGGTTCCACTTTTCTTCGATACAGTTTGCAAAGTCTGGCACGACGTTTTAGCGAAACTCCGCTCCGTACAGAGATTGCGAACTTCCGTCTATCTCTGAATCATATCATGGTTCTCAGGTGTAACAAGGTGTCAGCATTTTGATTCTCAATCAAGGATAGATACAAATGTCTATGGGCCACAGCATTCAGTTACCATCAGATGGATATAAATGTAAGGTAAGTAGGTATAACGGCCGTTTATGTTCGAAAAAAAAAATTTTTTTAGTAAGAGAAAAGAGGTATGTAAGGATCGTGACACTTGGCGATCTGTTCTCTCTGGCTACCCCGTTAGGGATTGTGCGTGAAGATAAGTAAGTAAGTAAGTAAATAAAAAGGATACATATCCCTAAATTATGAATTAAAAACTGTTGATTATTAACCGTTCCATGTTAAAATAGCACCACCCTTCACTGTTTATTTGATTTACCAATAAAAAAAGACAAAAACCGGGACGGGCGAACACATAAAAGTAACATTCACGTACGACTGCCACACTGGCTGTTTATTCGAAATTTCTAAACATGTAGTACTTTAGTAGCTTTGTGTATTATTTTATATAAGTAAAAGTGTGATAGCAATCATTGTCGCCGGTTATTTCACCCGCCAAATACCCATGTTCGGATCGGCCAGAAACTGATCGCTTGCCAGACGCGCGTAATTCATCATCGGCCAGAATCTGGCCGATCGCCACACAAGGGGTTATTTTTTTCTGTTTTGGTGACGAATAATATCTGCGTCTCGGTTTTAAACTGTAGTCAAATTTTTGTTTTTATTGGCTTATGTTGAGCGAATAGCTTAATTGATGAAGGTTGATGTCGCATATTTTAAGTTTACATAGCGTGTTCAAAACAGAGATATAGCAGTGGAGACGAGATATATAAATTGCTTCAAAGCAATTCACTTCAATTTTTTCAAGCAGTTTTGCTCTGTGCCATTGTGTAAAATCGCCCATCTCCACAGCTCCACGCTTACCGCATAGTTTAACTCCGCTGTAGCCAGTAAAAAACATCTCCGATTACCTTCGATGGATACAAACAGGTTGTAGAGTCTCTCCTCTGATCTCCTTTCTGGCCTTCATTTTGGTGGATTCCTGACCTAAAAATAGTCAGAAAGTCTAAACACGAAAATATTTTCTGTGTTAAAAAAACTCAACTGTGATTATAATAAAAAACGTTTTTAAATGAGTCTCTACTTAGTTCTTTTGAAAAATGTAAATTATTATTAGAAAGTTATTGAAAGGACAAATTACTATCTAAAATGGCTCAGTTATGTTATTTGATAGACATCTTTTAATTGACGATTGAAAAATCGACTCTTAAAGTCACAATCAAGTATATTTCATCAGATGTTCACTGGAAGCTATGGTATAAATCTATCCCTGAATAAAAATTCAAGTTTGCCACCTTTTGTTACAATGTTCATTACATGCAATGTCTTCTTCTGATTTCAATTCAACGTTTTCATTACCGCGTGTACTCTAGATTCCTAATCGTTAGCCTTGTAATAATGATGAGCTTAGTTAAAATCCTCTGAGGATCCTTTAGAAAACAAATGCCAGAAATTTCTGCGCAGCTGAGTAATTATAAATAGAAAAAATTGGAAACTAGATAAAATTAGAAGCTTTTTCTTTATTTTGCATTATCTCTATTTTATTTCCCCCTGAATTTTAAATTTCTTTGTATCCAAATTCGTTTGATCTCTTTGAGCCTGCCTTGTCTTTGATTGATGAATAAAATCGAAAATCGAAAGAGATAGTTTTCATACGCAACCGTACTAAACTCACTTTTCCTTTACAAATAATCCAAAACATTTCGCATGCAACATTCAGCAAGAATAATTACAAAATAATTATTCTGCGATATAAGTTATGTAAAACACTAAAGTACAATTTCTCTGTCTCATCAGTCTCTACATAGTTTACTGCTGACCTCGACAGATAAACTAACAATCACAATAATTTCAGGCGTATACAGAGACCAGAAATGCATTGCCAATCAACACTATGGCTGTTTCAAAATAAACGCCTACCAAAGTGAAGCGTAGCAAAGTCTTAGATTGCTACTATTTTCAATTTGTCGGGATCTAATCCTTTAAGAAATGGAAGAAACTTCAATACTGAATAGTATACCACATGTTCGTCAGAAGTATTAACTGCGATGAGCAACAAGGAAATTAACTCAGAGCTCTGCTGGCTACTGCTATAGCCTAGCCATTGCTCGTCTTTGCTCTGTGGTTCGTTTGACGTGCCTTGCCACCACTCGTGATCATTCGCCACGACTCGTCTCACATCTAGATTATGTGACGCTAGTGCTGTTAGCCTTTTGGCTTTTACAGCTACATCGTAATCGGGGCTCAGGGCTAGAGAACGTGCCTGTGCACTCTACTCTTAAAACGTGGGACTTCCTAAACAGCACACCGGTTACCAGCTTAAAAGTCACATTCTTATTGTTCCGATTTTCTAATTTCATTATAATCTCGTTATAAAATTTCCAACTTTAAAAAAAAACTGTTGTCCATTAGTTGACCCTTCCCGGGCACGATTTGGTAATATCTGACTTATTCTTAATCCCTAAAATAACAAATCAGCTGAAAAGTATTCCGTTTTTATCACTAGAAGATTCAATAGCAGCATTCGAGTAAGAACTACTATAAACTTACGTGCGGTGCTAGAAACTTTCTATATATGCTGGTGGAGGGTTCTTTAACAAAAATGTTTATTATAAAAACTATAAATATTATTTTATTGGTTTTATCAATTTTCTAAATTGTTATTTTAAAATCTTTAAAATTTATTCAATATTCGTAATCAAGATGGCAAAAAAGATAGTAAATAAGAAAATTTAAATTAAATGTTTTGTTTTTCCCAGAAAAAAATCAGAGAAATATCGTTAAACGAAAAACGTTGAAAGAAATATCGGTTAAGAGTTCATATTAGATTTCAATTATTACTTATTTGACTTCGAAATGAACGCAAGAGGCCGAATTGCTTTCGACCAAAGACTTGAATCGAAAAAGTTGAAAGGCGGCAAATTTTAACTGAATCGTTTTTTGTTGCTTCAACTTTATTAAAAGTATGTCCAGATGGTTCAAATTGCTTTCAATTTAGCAGTTAATCGATATCAATATACATGTATGGATCCACTAGATGCGTTGAGAAATTCCATAAAGGCAAACGGCCTCAATTTCTGTATATTGTTGGGAAATTAAAAGTGTATAAGATGTGCTGCATATTCATAAATTAATTTCAGCCCATTAAAAGTCCATAGCTCAACATAGACCTTCACCATAGATTTCCTTAAAATGAGGGGGGTGTTTGCCATTGATGCCACACTTGGCAGGTAGCTTGTCATATGCTGTCTTTTATTAGTTTCAGTCGATATCAGAAAGATTCTGCTTTCCACTTTCTGTTTAAGTTTTGCTCTGTCACCTGTCGTAAGAACGACATCCTCGGGCACGTATAGTTCAGTAGATATTTTCATGCCGCCTGTACAAATAAATTTACACCAAACCGGAAAAACCGATAAAATATTTAATAAATTATTTGTGTTATCTACAGATTGACAGATCTACAGATATTACAGATTGAAATATTTGCGTAAACTTACAGATTAGACGGAGCAGATTTAGGGTTTGCATACTTGAAGAAGTATACTGACTTTATTCGTCAACATATCGTTTTATGAAACTGTATGAAATGTTAGATAATTTCTTACGGATTCTAACAATATGGTGACGTTATTGACGAGATTGTGACGATAAGCAACGAGGAATGTGTGTGACGTGCTACGCCTTGCATGATACTGCAGATCGTAATTCGTCTGCTAAGCTTGACTTGTCTGCGTCGTTGGTTTAATGGTCTTAAACCCGATAGCTGCTAACGAGATTTTAGGTTCGAATCCCAGGCCGTGCCAAAATTAGTTTTTGGATTTATTTGTAGCAGCTCAGGGTTAGGAAGTTGGCGGTGTTTCACTCCCATGCCTCTGAAAGTACGTAAAGCCGTTGGAGGCGTATCCTACGTCATAAAGGCATAGGATACGCCTGATGCTCTCCGGTAGCAAGAGCGTTGTCACATGTGAAGACTAAGATTGTATGCTCCACAGCCCGTAAATTTTACTGGATTTCTTTATCCTTCAGATAGATTATTAGCGGCAGAAATAGATAATAGAATTGTACGTGCCATCTAGGAGTTACAAATAATAAATTATCTATTTTTTACTATATAAAATCTAGTAAGGAAATATTACAATTAGCTGCGTAAGCGAAGTGAGTAGCGTTCAAACACTAGTTGCAGTGACGATATGGTAAGACATGCAGGAAGTCGATGGATGCAGGTGTCTCAAGACTGTGTTTTCTGCCATTCCTTGAAGGAAGAATATGTTAAGTAGTGACATTTTGAATTACAGTCCGTAATTGTGATGCAATTTAAGACCTCAGTTTTTTAATAATGTAATAAAGCCACAAATAATGTGTATAAAACATCAAAACACGTTTGCTATCGAAGAACTGACCTATGTACTTATTTAAATTATTTTTAATATAGCAGTTTCTGCTTAATAGTAGTATCTGCAACATGCAACCTGCCTCCAACTTGCACTCATCGTCTCGTCTTTGAAATTAACTGGTAGAACTAAGATTATCAACCCTGAATTTTATAGGTATCTTTTGATAGCTATCTGGCAAAGGACTAAGGAGCTATCAGTGATTAGTATGATAATATAGATTGTGTACAACATTGATATATATTATATTATTGTGTATAATAATACTATAGCTAAGTTAGTCAATTGGTTTAATGTTAATAATTTGCATTTAAATGGTACTAAAACTAAATGTATGAAATTCGTAACTCCTAATGTCAAACATGTTAATACGAATGTAATTTTAAATGGGGAAGAACTGAGTCTTGTTGATACCACCATTTTTCTTGGAATCACACTAGACGCAAAGCTTCAATGGCTCCCCCATATATCAAAACTAGCTAGCAGACTTAGTTCGGCAGCATATGCTGTGAAAAAGATTAGAACTCTTACCACTGTTGAAACAGCTAGAATAGTTTACTTTAGTTATTTCCATAGCATTATGTCGTATGGTATTTTGCTATGGGGACACGCGACTGACACTGATATTATATTTATTTTTTCATTAGAGCAGTATATAATTTAAAACCAAGAGTCACTGAGAAAAAATTTAAGGAAATAAATATATTAACTCTGGCCTCTCAATACATTTATGAAAATGTAATGTACGTACACAAGAATAAACGTAGTTTTGCAAAAATAAGTGATATTCATTCCGTAAATACTAGGAACAAACACAAGCTAGTAGTACCAGTTACTCGACTCCACCGAGTCAGTAATTCATTCTTAGGGCGATGTATACGCTTTTACAACAAAATCCCAGAAAATATACAAAATTTGTAATACAAAAAGTTTAAAAATTTTATTAAACTAAGTTTGTATAAAAAGGGTTATTATAACATTAAGGAATGTATGGATGATAATAACCCCTGGGAATTGTGATCGCTACCAAGCTATTCCTCATTTGTCTTGTGTTGTTAATTGTAAACATGATTGTAAGCTAATATTTGGAAAAAAAAAATGGTCCCGCTGGGTTTCCTGCTAGTTCTTCCCAGGACAAAGGTTTTTTTTGCGAACCCTTGGTAAATGAAAAAATTGTCTTCCAATAAATATTGTTTATAATCTACATTGAATAAAGAAGTTTCTGTTTCTGTTTCTATTGTAAAGTAAATATATATACAAAATGTTCACCAATCTTACAGTATATTGTAAGACTGGTGAACATTTTGTATTGCTGTGTCAGCCTGATTGCATGCATGTATCCTCACGGTGTCATCATTAACCACCGTATGAATGTAACGAAAATACATCATTAAAAATTCTAACTTCATTTAGATAAAACTTGTTTTTACGGTTTTTATCGCATATATTAATTTTTTTATATATCCGATATTTCGAATACTTTACAGCACCCATGGTCACGAGGGGAACTGAGATGTTCGACGTACCGATGTCATAATTAACTGCGGCTACCTACAGATTAAAATTATTAATTTTTGTGGACGATATTCTACGTGTTCACAGACTGCAGACTTCCCAATGCATCTTATTGGCAATTTATTTTTCTGACACTGTTGCATAATTAATTAATCATCAAATCAACTGAGTAATGTTAAAAAAATTGTGTTGTTAAAAATTCGATAAGTATTGTTGTATAAGTTACGAGTACTTGACTATTAATATTTGCACACCACTGAGGTAGAATATGTAGAACAAATTATACTCCTCGAACACCATTATACAACCATATTCCTGCAAATAAAGATTATTATTATCATCCCTATCCCTAGGGAGGCCTATGTTCAGCAGTGGATTTGTGACCCTTCAATGTAATGATGATGACGATGATGACATAATACAGATGTTAAACTCGGTCTTCGATGATTCAAGGCGCTCTTTACTTGATGCGGTTAAGAGAAAGAAAACGAAATTCTCAGCAGCTACCCATAGTCAGGAAGTTGCCGATGTTTCATTCCATGTCTTGGAATGCATTCAAAGCTGTTGGTCTTGCGCATGGAATCTTTCCGGTCCTTTCGGTTTGCCGTGCCAAAGATGAGAGTAAGGGTATAGAGAGTGCACTTGTGCTTGCCCGAAGACTCATGTTATATTAACCTGTCCTGCGAAGAAGATATAGTTTCCATTGATACTGGCTGCTGTGAACGAAAATCTTTCTATAGAATATTAAGGCGAAAACGCTGAAGTACCTTAGCACTTTGCCCAATGACTTGGTGTTTCCAAACGGATAGGTCTAAAAATGAACATGGACACAACAAATGTCATAACATTATGTAACATTAATGTCACAACTCTGCCGGTAGTTGTTAGGTAAATTATGCTCGGAGTTGTTAACGGTATATTTATCTAAATAAAATGATCTAACTAAATCATTTTAAATTGTACCATTAATGAATCTAACACGACTGGGCAGCGTTTGGGAGATTACGTTCCATTTTCTCGTCGGGTATATGTACCTAGAAACTTAAAAACAAGAGAGTACAATCAGTGCGTGTTGCAAGTGACGACAAATACATCTGATACGTGTTATTTTACTGCTAGCTATATTAGAAAGCTCAATTTCAATAAGCACACTACGGAGAGAGCCATGCTCAGAATTTCCATGCGTGATAGACTTTGTAATGAGAATATCTACAGTACAACCAATGTAACCGACATAGCCAAATGGATCAGTAAGCTGAAGTGGAAGTGAGCCGATTATATAGCTCCAAATACCTACAACCAGTGGGGAAGAAAGATTTTCGAGTGCTAATTTGTATGGTTAAGCGATGTTTAAGCCATCCCCTCAATAGAAGAGGTGACGGCCTGGTAAGAGAAGCTAACTTGATAGATGCAGGCGGCTCATGACCATTCCTTAAGACGGCATAAGTTCAGCAGTTTACTTGTGATGGGCTATCGTCATCATGATGATGATAAAATTGCCCCCACAAAACAGTGGATATTCGTAGTTCAGAGGTAATAATTTTTAAAAAGATTAAAAATTATGATTGTCAGTAAAAGTATTTTATATTGTATCCAAGATATTCCTTCACAAGATATGCTTGACAGCGGATAAAATGATCGTATAGCACTTATTTCCAAGAATAAGATTCTGAAACTTTGGTCATAAATTCTCAAATATTTTTTTCTCGTAACAGTAATCAAAAGTATTACAAAACTTTCAGAGAATAAAGTTGCTGAATTTTATTAATCTTAACCGTAGAAAATATTTTTACACTATTCTGGCTACTAGATAACATTATTTAGAATTTTGCTGATTTTGTTCTTTTTCAACATCCACATCATTTCCATCAACATTTCAGACATTTAAAAAGATTCAAAATTAACAAAAATGTATTGTAATTAAATTTAATTAAATTAGAGTAAATTGTTAAACGCAATTACATATCCAACTGCAGAAAGGTGTAAGACAGGGTGGTGGGCGTTTTATCTCTAATAATCTTGACCGCTGCATAGGAAGACGTTGTAAGGCTACTGGGATAGAAAGGATATGGCATTTACATAAATGGCGAATAATTCACCTATTTTAGGATATTGTGTTTTAGGTGAAATCAATGTTATTATGGTGGCAATACTCTTGTTATCGTAGTCTTTAGTTTTTGGTAATATATGATCTATGTCTTGGAGTATTTAAGTCTCGAGAAGAGTAATCATGTTACGTGTAACGTTAAATATAACATGAAACATTAAATGTAATATGAATAATTTTGATTATTACATTAATAATAGCCACATAAAATCGATTTGTAAATTGATATAGTCTTATAGATATAAATAGATAGATAGATATAGTAGATTTAACAAAAACTTGGAGGGCCGTCGAACTTTCAAGCAAGTACTGGCTGGTTAAAACGGTTTAAGTCAAGACATGGCATTCGTGAACTTCAAATAAAATGAGAAAAACTTTCTAACAACAAAATACACAATAACAAAATACAAAATCCCTGGAGAACCTTAGTACTAGCAATGAAATCAAATCAAAATTTTAATTCATTTATTTCGTATAACCAGGATCCATGTTATGTGCACAAAAACATCGCAATCATTTATATTTAATATTAAAATAAAAACATATAATAATAAACAATTACCGGTTAAAAGTTAATGAATTTATGTAACAATAACATAACAAAAGTTGTCAAGTATATATAATAATGGCATGAATTAGGTAATTACCATATTGTCGTCATTTAATCTTAAGCAATTTCTCGCCAAAATAGCTACTGTGACATTTATGTCGCAGACAAGTCGTAGAAAAGAGTAGTCAAATCTCCAAGACTGACTGACTGTTCGTCTGTCCAAGGTCCAAGCATTGGGACTGGCCCGCGCTCTGCTCACCATGAACGCACTCCGTTTTCGAACCGTGAACTGCTAACATGCTTAAGGCAATGTAAGACTTAAGTAGCCCCTTAATTACTCTAAAGGCGTTATTGAACAGGATGCGAAGTCCGTTGCAACTTTGCTTTGCTCAGATCATCGCACAATCCTGCGGGCTAATATGTTAGCGCTTACCTATAACACCCTTCTTTACAGCTCAATTTCCGCAACCTGGAGTATATGTAGTGATTATGTACTGTATGTTATTAGTTTTTATTTTGTAACATTAATATTTAAGTATTTTTTATAGGATACGGGGCAAACGAGCATACGGCTCACCTGATGGTAAGTGGTTACCGCCGCCCATGAACACTGCAACACCAGGAGAATTGCAGATGCGTTGCCGTCCTTTTAAAAAGAAGTAAGCTCTTTTCTTAAAGACCCTTAGGTCGTATTGGTCCGAAAAAATCACTGGTGGTAGTCGATCCCACAAGAAAGTTGTGCCAGGAATAAAACTTCTTTTAAATCGCACGCATATCAATCATGTATATCACACGGAGGGGTTGTTAAAGTTTATGTGGCGAAGGAATGCAGAAAGCAAAATAATTCATAAAATTTTTTGCAAATACAATAAATCAAATTAAATGAAAATAAAATAAAATATTCATTGTTTACATTTATACTCCCAATGTCAAACACATAATAGCCAGAAGATATATGGTATGTCAAGGCATTAAAATGTTTATTTTATATTTTGTTTATATTCGATAGCTTTATTTTATACTAGCGGTCGCCCGCGGCTCCGCCCGCGTGGATGTCGGTTACCGCTGCAAAAAAGCCTACCTAGGAAAGACACGGTCAGCAAACAAAATGATTCCCAGGTCAATTCACAGACACCGACACTAACATCGACGAAGCAGTCACTATCCGCAGGCTGAACAGATTTTCTTTCTGTGGATGTTAGTTGTTAAGTCCCGGAGTGCAACCCGTTGTTTTAGGATAGAAAACTTAAGCTATTATTGTAGAGCTTCTCTATACACAACATTTGACGTTATATTATTTTCTGGTAACAAAATATACTGATGGTCGGGAGCCCCGACCCGTGATAGGGCAACGTAAAGTTGCCCATGCGTAAAACATTCTTTTTGTAAATCAATTCCTACTAATTTGAATGTTTGGCCCTGGGATTTGTTTATCGTGAGTGCGAAAGAAATTTTTACTGGAAATTGGAGCCTTTTGAAGGGTATAGGCAAATCAGTAGGGATCATGGGTATTCTTGGTATATGAGCTAATTCACCAGCTGCAGGGCCGGTGATAATCTTCGCAAGTATTAAATTATCTTTTAGCTCCTTTATAAGAAGTCTTGTGCCATTACACATGTTGGGGGGTCTTAAATTTCTGAGAAGCATTATCGGCGTGCCAACTTTTAACGCCAGTTCATGAGGTGGAAGCCCAGCGGGGTTCAGAGAATTTAAAAATTCCTGGGGGTAGTGCACTGCGTCCTCGATGTTAGTGACGGTGTCTATGGATTTATAGCACTTAACTTCACCCGGTACTTTCTGCATAATTAAATTGTTTATTTCGTTGACTGTTTCATTCCTGGGAGAAACTATTGCTCTACAACACAGCCAACGAAAATCATTTTGATGTAAGTTTTCGATGTCAGGATATATAGCATCTATCAGACTATCTAAATTATAGACTATTTTCCCTAGAGACTTATCCAAAGTAACCGCATAATCGGTGCCCAAATTTAAAGATGGAAAAATTCCTTCTCCCAGTTTCAGCAGCTGTTGTGGAAAATTGCTATGCGTATTTCCATGTAGATGAGCTCTCATATTAGTACGCAAATTCAAATGTTGAACAGATGTCCAAAGGTGAGACGATTTTAAACATGCCTTCATAATATCTGCTCGCGTACCTCTGTTGACGACAGGAAGCGTTTGTCGGAAATCTCCAGCAAATACAAAAGTGATACCACCCATGACATTAGCAGAGCTTCGGAGGTCTTTTAAAGTACGGTCCACGGCCTCCACATAAGCTCTATGACTCATGGTGCATTCATCCCATATTACCAACGACGCGTCTTGCAGCAACTTACCATGAGGCCCATTTTTCCAAATAGAGCACGTAGACCGTTGATCTAAAGATACGAATAGCGAGAGTTTAAACGTAGAGTGAGCAGTTTTTCCTTCGTTCAAGAGAGTTGCAGTAATTCCTGACGAAGCAACTGCAATCGCTATCTTCCCTGATTGCCGTATCTTAGCAAGTATCAAATTTGCGAGAAAATTCTTTCCGGTGCCTCCTGGTGCGTCCAAAAAAAATAATCTCCCCATGTTATTGTTCACGCTGTCCACAATAGTCTCATAAGCATGTCTTTGATCTGGTACTAATTTTGGCACATTGTCATTAACAAACGCTGTTAGATCATTGCTGTTATACTGTTATACCATTGTGTCAATAGTATTATTCTGGGTACGAACGGGAGGAGGTAATCCAAAATCACTTAAATTTTTGTCGTTTAGTTCTAGAAGTTTGTTTTCTATTTCAATTAATACTTCATTTTAAATAACTTCAGTGAAGGGTGAAGTGTTATCCTGATTTTGTTGTCTGATACGATGTCTAATATCTTCACAGAACTGATCTTTGAAAGTATCCCATAACTTCAATGGTTCCGATGGTTGACAAAATAAAAGTATGACTACGAACAACTCCCTTAGTTTTTTTGGACAATGTGATAACGAAGCTTCGCTTAAAGTGTTACCCCAATGATCATCGTTTTCAAGTAAACCTCGGTCACGGCAAGCTGCTTGATACGTCTCTTTGACAATACCGTTTACAGTTTTAAGGTATGCAAATGAGGTCGGACCGCGTACGTGGTGCAGTAGAACACAAAAAGCAGAAAAACACTCTGATTGGGATGGATGTATCCCGTAGACTCTACCTAAAGCGGTATATTTTTTTATCCCCGGATGTCCAACTACATCTTCACCACGCCTCCTTCTAGTGAATGCATTATTTGCCCATGTATAGTATTGCGGGACTTCATGATACAGAAGAGTTTTCGCGAATTCATCTTCATTACAGAGAGCAAAAATGCCAGTAATGTGGTATTACGTGGGTTTTGGACAACTTGATGAGCTGTCCCTGGTGTAAAATACACCCTTTGACCGTTCTCTAGATGAATGGCCAAATGCGCTACAGTAGGATGCCGCTCGTGAATGGGAAATTCAAATAAGCGCCAGACAGCTTCAGATGTGCTTATGTACCTGCCATTTAAATAGTTTTCGACCTCATCATGTGGGTTTCTAAGGCTAAAAGTTGCCTGATCTGAACCTTTATTTATATACTTACATATATATTTAATGGCTTGGACAGAGTGGCAATACTCCACGTTTATATGAGCGTTAAAAGTCTTACATAGTAGCGGGGAGTATGGAACAATCCACCTATTATCTATCGTCACCATGTTGCCCCTGATTTGTAGCGTAGTGCTCCGACCGCCATTTCCTGTATCGCGCCTACGATAAACTGGATACCCATCCTCTCCGGTCTGGGTATCGTTCGTGAAACGGCGAGGGTATTTTTTTGTGCAGATACCGTTCTTCATGCATGGTGCAGCTAAATTATGTTCTCCGCAGGGTCCATGTACCATATTTTTAGTTATAATGTCGTGTAGTACCGGATCAATTTGTTGATCGGGTAGCTCCGCAACTATGACACTGTCGATCTCATCTGGTTGTATTTTAGTTTATAGCCAGAACAGCAAACGAAAATAAGGTAAACCGCACTTTTGCCACTCCACACTTGCCATATAACATTTTACTTTACCGAATATCTGTTCTTTGACAAATAATTTGATCAATTTCTTCATCTTTCAATGAAATACACGTGAAATTATGTCATGACGGTCGAAAGACCGTTGTCCTGGTAGCAGCTCGGCTTTTATTTCAGGCCATTCGGGGTTACATGTAAAAGTGACAAATAAGTCAGGTCTACCATAATTTCGAACGTACGTCATCGCGTCCTGCGTTTTCTCGTGCATGAAACGCAGAGAACCCGTAAATGACGATGGCAATATGACATGTTGACCGATATTTGATGGATCAACATTTGCGTCAAGATTTAAGACATCTCTGAGATGAATGTAGTCATCAGCCCTCAGTCTTTGTTGATTCCGACAAATATAATTTAATCTTTCCGATATCATTTTCGCCATCATGTCAACACAATATTGACTAAATAAGTCTCTGTAATAATGTAACAGATTAAAAGAGTTAGTTCTAATCATTAATCTAAATGCACAAAATTGCATACACGAAACAGTTTTATTACGCGCAGAACCCTGCTGAGGGATAGTCAAATAATAACCGTCTTCTCCTGTCACAAACATTATAGGATAACACTCTGATTGGGATGGATGTATCCCGTAGACTCTACCTAAAGCGGTATATTTTTTTATCCCCGGATGTCCAACTACATCTTCACCACGCCTCCTTCTAGTGAATGTCCTTCACTAGAAGGAGGCGTGGTGCCTCGCTCCTCCGCTAACGCATCCTTCTAGTGAATCCTATGATCCACTACAAGATAGCTCAGAAACTCTTTTGAGCTGCCCGTCTCTACTGTGTAAGACTATATCTCTGGGACCTTTGTCTTCATCGACCAAGAGAACAGCTACCTCGTTTACAGTAGGAGCATTATATCTGCCTCTGTATGCTGTCTGTGGAGTGCGATTTGAATGAATAATTAACTTTAAATTATCTGGGGAGTTAAGTTCTAAGTTTTGTTTAAAACTTCGTATGTACACGTTATGATTATTTAAAGCGGTCTGTAATTCGTGAATTAAATCCATTTTTAAGGTTGGTGCGATGCGTGATCGCAACGATAACTGGTCTGCATCCGAAATAAAATATATTTGCAAGGACTTGTGGTTTTGGCCTGATGGTTGTAAAAGGCGTCCAATTAGATGATACACTTGTCCTTCAATTTTAAAAGTGGGCATAAAATTTCCTTCCCTGATTTCTTTTGCGCCAAACGAAGTCATTTGAAAAAGACTATTGTATTTACGTATGTTTGTTAAAAAATGCCCAGATAATGGATGGTTATTAGTCAAAAGATTTTTTATTGGTTGTGGCGGCTCCTGCAGGTTAGGAAGAAAAAACTTTACCTGAAGCACAGCAAACACCATTAGGTTCGTCCGCCCATTTCTTGGCAGAGCAGTTAGAGCAGATCTTATTCATGACTCCGATTTGGACGGACGCTTGTTGTGCATAATCAAACTGCGGATCATATCTGAAAGCCAGTCTGTTGCTGTTAGCTAAAATTCGATTGCGAACTCTATTTGTGGACAACTGCTGTCTCTCTGCCTGAGCTCTAAGTCGCTGCAAACGCTCGACACTCGACTCTCTTTCGCGCAACTGAGAGGTCCTTGTATTTTGTTCATGAAGACGTTGAGAACGCTCCAGGCTCGACTCTAGAGCGCGTAGCTCAGAGGTTCTCAAGCTTTGTACGGCAAGGCGTTGCGAACGCTCGACACTCGACTCTCGTTCGCGTAAGTCAGAGGTCCTTACATTTTGTTCATGAAGACGTTGGGAACGCTCCAGCCTCGACTCTTGAGCGCGTAGCTCAGAGGTTCTCAAGCTTTGTACGGCAAGGCGTTGCGAACGCTCGACACTCGACTCTCGTTCGCGTAAGTCAGAGGTCCTTACATTTTGTTCATGAAGACGTTGGGAACGCTCCAGCCTCGACTCTCGTGCACGTAACTCAGAGGTTCTCAGATTTTGTTTTGCAAGGCGTTGTGAACGTTCGACACTCAACTCTCGTGCGCGTACCTGAGAGTTTCTCTGATTTTGTTCAGCAAGGCGTTGTGAACGTTCAGGTGAAGATTCTCCCATACGACGTATTTTTGCTGCCCGTGCTTGAGAACTATGTTTAGAAAGTTGAGACCTGGCTCTCTTAGGCATTTTCAAATGTTTAAGATAATGTTATTAGCGTGTAATATTCTAGCTCTAAAAAGAACTGTTGGTTAGCCCTGAAAATAACTGTTGGTAAGCCCTGAAAAGAACTGTTGGTTAGCCCTGAAAAGAACTGTTGTTTAGCTCTAAGAATAACTGTTGTTTAGCTCTAAGAAGAACTGTTGTTTAGCTCTAAGAAGAACTGTTGTTTAGCTCTGAGAAGAACTTTTGCGTAGGTGTAGTTTAAAGAACGAAACCTAAAAAAAATCGCACGAAAATTATTAGACTTCACGCACGACCACTGCGTAGGGAGTTGACGACTGAGCCGCGCGGGTACCTTACTCATGGATCTAAACTCCCCCTCCCACACGCTCACCGGGCCTTGGTAACGCCTACTTCGCAACGGGCCGTGCAGCAGAAATCGTAATATATTAATTTCGCTATAACTTCAGAAACAAACGTCCAATTTTAATCATTCAAAGACCAAATATTATCTACATTAACTGTACTTAGTGATAGATATTTATAAGATCTACAATTACTTAGAACATTTTATCTTTAATAGTTTAGGCAGGGTACGCAAAATAAGTAACTTTTTTGGTTGATTTTTTACACCTTGTGTCCGAAAAACCCTAATATCTTACGGAACCCTATTTTTGTTCAAAATTAAATATAGCCTATATTACTCGTGGATAATGTAGCTTTCGCATGATGAAAGAATTTTTAAAATCGGTCCAGTAGTTTATGAGCCTATTCATTACAATCAAACAAACAAACAAACAAAGTTTTCCTCTTTATAATATTAGTGTAGATATTGGTGTGCAGTTGTATTTGATACAAAATACAACTGCACACCAAACCCTGCTTGATACAAAAATTTCAAAATTGAATGAGTTACAATCGAATTTCGACAACTGGACAACCACTTGTTGAGTTTTATTATAACACAAAATATTTACATATAATTACATATATTTTTCTAATTTGTTTATGTACTCACAACAAGATACAGAAGGAGTCTTGAGTAGACTCATAAAGGAAAATATAAAAAAGTCAAAGTTAGTTCATACAGTACTGCTACTAATAAATAAATAAAATACAAAATGTTACTTAAATAATATTATATAATACTATAAATGAAAATGAAACAATACATTAAATAGAAAAAAATACTTATTATAATTACGCGTATTAGATATTTTTTATTTTAAATTCGATAGAAACTATATAATATGTGATTTTATGTCAGTGAAAGATGCAATACGTTAGAATAAGACACCGTAAGTTATTACATCATGTTGTAATTTTAATTTAATAGTTTTGCTTGTGTCTCTAACCGTGATCTTTTTTAAACAAATCAAATGTTTGTCTTTATTTATAAAATTACGTGTCACATTGTTTGATTTTACATGTTGTTGATGATTTTACTTGTTGAATTTACTTTGTTTACTTTTATAACGAATTTATATGTATTACTCAACAGGGTGCAAAGAAGTTGTCTCTAACACGTTTCATAAATGCCAATAAAGTTTCGCCTCCTATATTAGGTGGTAGTGAGTAACATATAATAAAAGTTCACAAATCATAACGTAAAAAGTTTTAAGCTCTTTAAGTGCGTTAGCTTTCAACGCTTAAATCATTTTGGTAATGCCCAAAGCACTTAAAATTTTATGAGAAACTGTGTTTCAGGCCGTTTAAATCGGCCAGACCTAATACATTAAAAAAGTCATAAAAATTAAAAAGTATCAGTGAAAGCCTAGATAAATTCTATTGATGTAGTTAGGCACTCTGACGAGGTTAGAAGAGGTCAGCCCATCAAACGTCAAATATCTTCAAAATATGTTTTGTATCATTATCATACCATGCAGCTAACGCGCAGGTGTCATCACTCCATTTCCATTTTGAAGGAAGCGTAGGGTGGCCATTGATAGGTGTAGGCAACAGTGAATAAGCTGTAATGACGATTATGAATTCAAACGGTGATTAAACTTAGGCTGCTCGTGTATAATGAATTTCAAAACCTTCACCGAGTCCCTAGCATCACGATTTTTACTATAATAAACGGCTTTCTCAAACTTATAGCTTCACGTGTCCCAATTAAATTTCGCAGACAAAGGTTAACCCTTAAAAATAAGATTTTTGATAACAATATACACTCACAAACGGCAAAATGTTTTCAGTTAGTGTGATGCTGACCAAAATAGCGAGTATTACCTCTGTTTAGCGTAGCAAGAAAATCTTTTATTAATTCTTTTTTGTACGGGTTGTTTTGTATCTTTTTCATATAGGATTTTACAACAGTTAGACTGCTGAATTGCTCACGCCGGATCTTGCTTTAGATATAATTTTGCCCTAAAAAAAAAAAGGGTAGGTCAGTCTCATTTTGCCCTCATACTACGAGTATATAACTTTAAAGATAGCTTTACTCGTGTCTGCATCAGATCGTGTTTGCACTAGAATAGAAAAAATACTGAGTGCATTTCTAATATATATATATATATATATATATATATATATATATATGTTTTCTTTGTATATTTTACACACTTTATATGTAATTATTACATAGTGTTGCGCGGCTAAGTTGACATCTGGCACTAGCGCCATCTAGTGTCGGGTAACAGAGCGAGGAGAGAGCTTTCCAGAAAATAACATAGTGATGTCATTTTATTTCATCTTTCAACCGACAGCGCCATCTGTTGTCGAAACAAAAAACTAAGCTTTTAGAAGCTGAGACTCGAACTTTCCGCACTTTGTCGATTGGTGCGCGTATTTACTTGAAAGTTCTGGATGTTTCGGTACTAACGTGTATTTATAGGCCCTGCAAGGTGCGATCGGGGAAGTATTGAATATGGCGAGACAAGCGAATCTTCGGAGCGAAATAAAGTGAATCAGTGTGATTAATTTTTAGTGTTTTACGTTTTAATTGGTGTAAAGAAAATTAAAGTGTTAATTTAGGTAATTCTATCAACAATTTTTTTGTCACGAACCTCAAGCTCGTAACAATTGGTGTCAGAATTGGGATAAAATTATGCCGATTTTACCTAAGGAGGAAACGGAGGGTGTCCGTACCCGAAGTCAACGCCAGCAGGAGACGGACCAAAGAAGATTTGGTGGTACAACGCCGCAGACGTCGGACGGCCAGCCACCGGCTGCAGGCCCCTCAGTAGCTCCTACATCTGCAGCACCCGACTTGTGCGCGAGAAACCCCCAAGAAAAAACCCCCAAAGCAGACCAAACCGCCGAACCAGCCCCCCCAAGAGAAACCAAAAAAAAAGGCAAACAAAGAAACCGACAAAAAAAAAAAAAGGTGCCACCGTTCGACGGGACTTCTTCCTGGTCAGCCTACAAAATCCAGTTCGAGGCTGTTATGAAGGCGAACGGCTGGAATAAATGTCAGGCCATGACTGCTCTCACACTAGGCCTGCGCGACCAGGCCTTAACTGTTCTGGAAGCTCTCGGTGAGGAAGTGACATATGAGCAACTCCTTGAGGCATTGGAGGCGAGATATGGCGACGTTGACCTGGAACACGTCTTTTGTGCGCAGCTTAAAGATCGCGTGCAGCGCATCAACGAAAACCTGCAGCAGTGGGCTCTAGAAGTGGAGAAGCTGGTGCAAAAAGCATACCGGTCTGTACCAGCGCACATTGAAGGGAACCTGGTGCAGACATTCATCGACGGCATCCGCGACCTGGAAGTCAGAACTGCTGTGAGGCTCGGGCACCACGAGACGCTTAAGGACGCCTTGGCCCATGCACTGGAGGTAGAAGATGTGCGGCAGGATCATCGTTACCATCGCGTCAGGGAGGTTGCAGCAGCTACAGTTCGCGATCGCAGAATGCCGTGTAAACTGACCATAGACACTGGAGCCAATCGTATGGTTGTTAGTTCCCAACTTATAAGTCAGTTCCTTGGGGACTCCGCATACAACCGAGAACGCATTAATTTGGTAACAGCTACCGGTCAGCGTATACCCGTCCGTGGAGAGAAGGAGATGGAGTTGAAGCTAGGCAACATGATCTACCCGAATAATGTCATCGTGGCTGATATAATGGACGACTGCATCATAGGCCTAGACTTTATGAGCAATAACTGTTGTGAGATCGACGTTAAGCAAGGTGTTTTGAAATGTGGACAGAGGAACTTTTTATGGAAGGCGGTGCTTCCGCCGAGATCGGAAACGATTGTTCCGGTTAGTCTTCCCCGAAACACTGGGCAAGCTCACCGTTGTGTACTTGTAGAAAGGGTAAACAATGACCTTCCATGGAAAGTAGCTCGAACCTTGGTCAGAATCACTGACATCTCAGGAGTAAGTGTGCTGAACCTTTGTGGCCAGAAACAGATTATAGAAAGAGGCACGCTGGTTGGTACTTGTGAGGAAGTGGATTGGTTACGTCGGTGCCAATATCTATCGAGTGAAACCCCCAGCAAGGATGCACAAACTAGAGTGACCACACTTTTGAAAGACTGTTGCAGCGTTCTCTCCCCGAACGAAATGGTCAAGGCGGAGAAGTTGTTACTCAAGTATGCTGATGTATTCTCATCAAACGATACTGACATAGGAAAGACTGGCTTAGTTTAACACAAAATAAACACAGGAGAAGAATTGCCTATCCGTCAGCGGCCAAGAAGATTGCCGGTAGCACGTAAAAAGGAAGTGGAGACCATGGTTGAAGGAATGGTAAAGGATGGTGTTATTGAACCTTCCTCTAGTCCATGGTGTTCACCCGTGGTGCTGGTAAAGAAGAAGGATGGCAGCATGCGGTTTTGTGTTGACTACCGCCATCTGAACGACGTTACGAAGAAGGACAGCTATCCCTTGCCAAGAATTGATGACACGCTGGACATGCTTACAGGAGTAAAGTGGTTTAGCACGCTGGATCTAAAAAGTAGCTACTGGCAAGTTGAAATTGACCCTAAGGACAAGGAGAAAACTGCGTTCTCGACGGGAAAGGGTCTGTGGCAATTTAAAGTAATGCCGTTTGGGTTGTGCAATGCTCCAGCAACGTTTGAAAGGCTGATGGAACTTGTACTTACCGGGCTAATTGGCGACGCCTGTCTGGTCTACTTGGATGACATCATCATCGTAGGCCGTACGTTTGAGGAACACCTTCAAAACCTGGAACGCGTGCTCATGAAGTTTCAGAGTGCCAATCTCAATTTGAGTCCGAAGAAATGTTCACTATTTAAACGGCAAGTTAACTTTTTGGGGTATGTAGTATCGGAAGAAGGTATCCGCACGGATCCAGATAAAATCGCCGCTGTCAAGGATTGGCTGGTTCCAAAAGACAAGACGCAGGTTAGACCATTTTTGGGTTTGTGCTCCTACTACCGGCGATTTGTGAAGAACTTTGCAGATATAGCCAAAGCTCTGCATAAGCGAACCGAGGAGAAGCGACATTTCTGCTGGGATGAAAGTTGTAATATCGCATTCCAGGAGCTCAAGGACCGTCTGTGCAAAACACCTATTTTGGGATACCCTGATGCAAGCAAAGAATTTGTAGTTGACACAGACGCAAGTCATACAGGGCTCGGCGGTGTGTTGTCTCAACGGAACGGTGATCGAGAGGTTGTAATAGCGTACTTCAGCAAGTCGTTGTCAAAACCGGAAAGGAACTATTGTGTCACACGACGCGAATTGCTAGCTGTGGTAAAGTCGTTACAGCATTTTAGCAAATATCTTCTGGGGCAGAAATTTCACTTACGAACTGACCATGCTGCACTAAAATGGCTATTACAGCTTAAAAAGCAACGCAGACGCATTGTGTAGAAGACCTTGTCCTGAAGATTGCAACCATTGTACTAGGCAAGAGAGTAAAGAAGTGGTATCCGTGAGGATGCACAGGACAGACCACCTCAGCTACGAGTGGAAGGACAGCTTACTACATGCACAGCAGGAAGATCCGGACATCAAGCCTATTCTGGAATGGATGAAGGCCAGTGCTCCCAAGCCCAAGTGGAGCGACGTCTCAGCGATGAGTTCGACCACTAAAACCCATTGGGCCCAATGGGACAGCTTGCTGCTTCAGGATGGAGTTCTGTGCCGTAAATGGGAAAATGTTCAGGGAGACAGCTGTCATTTGCAAATGGTCGTCCCTAAAGCTAGAGTACCGGATGTTGTACAGCTGTACCATAATGATTGTTCAGGAGGCCATCTGGGAGTTAAACGAACTCCACTGAAGATCCGAGAACGGTTTTACTGGGTCCACTGTCGAAACGATGTCGAGGACTGGTGTCGCAAATGTACAAGTTGTGCGGCTGTAAAGGGACCTCAGACTCGTAATAGAGGTGCATTGAAGTTGTACAATGTTGGTGCACCATGGGAGAGAATAGCCGTTTCCGGAGAGTGAAAGCGGTAACAAGTATTTCATGGTTGTGATGGATTACTTCAATAAGTGGCCAGAAGTCTTCGCCATTCCAAATCAAGAAGCTTCAACAGTTGCAGATAAACTAATTCATGAAGTCTTCTGTCGTTTTGGAGTACCTTTAGAGATTCACAGCGATCAAGGAAGGAATTTTGAGTCTCAAATATTCCAGGAAACTTGCTGAGTTATGTCACCCGCAATCTGATGGAATGGTAGAACGATTTAATCAGAGATTGGAGAGGTACCTAGCAAAAGTTGTAGACAATCGGCAACGAGATTGGGACAAGCACATCCAACCGTTTTTATTGTCATATCGAAGCGCTGTTCACGAAAGTACATCAATGACACCAGCTTTCGCAAACTTTGGGAGAGAATTGCGGCTGCCTGCGGACCTGATCACCGGGATACCACCTGATGCTCCACGCAGTATAACCGATTATGCAAATGACTTGCGGAACAAAATGAATGACATTTATGAGCACGTCAGACAATCGGGCCAGCAAATGTCTGAAAAGATGAAAACCCGGTACGACCGCAAAATGAACAACAAAGGGTTCGACGAAGGTTCACTAGTGTGGTTGCACAATCCAGCCCGCAGCAAAGGGAAATCTCCTAAGCTTCAAGCTAAATGGGACGGCCCGTACCGGATTGTGACCAGGATCAACGATGTAACCTACCGGATAAAGAAATGCGCAAGAGGGACTCCTAAGATCGTCCACGTGGATCGCCTGGCGCGTTATTATGGGACCGATAATACTCGGGACGAGCATGTCATAGGAGGGGGCAGTGTTGCGCGGCTAAGTTTACATCTGGCACTAGCGCCATCTAGTATCGGGTAACAGAGCGAGGAGAGAGCTTTCCAGAAAATGACATCACTAATCTTTCTACCGACAGCGCCATCTGTTGTCGAAACAAAGTACTAATCTTCTAGAAGCTGAGACTCGAACTTTCGGCGCTTTGTCGATTGGTGCGCGTATTTACTTGAATGTTCTGGATGTTTCGGTACTAATGTGTATTTATAGGCGCTGCAAGGTGCGATCGGGGAAGTATTGAATTTGGCGAGACAAGCGAAGCTTCGGAGCGAAATGAAGTGAATCAGTGTGATTAATTTTTAGTGTTTTAAGTTTTAATTGGTGTAAAGAAAATTAAAGTGTTAATTTAGGTAATTCTATCGGCAATTTTTATTGTCACGAACCTCAAGCTCGTAACAATATTGTTTTAATTTACCAGTGCTTGACGATAAAGGTAAGCGTTGTGAGAAGACCTGCATTTCTAAAAATGAAATATTTCTATGACATATTATATCCGCTAACACGCATTAAAGCAGAGTGTCAAGTGGATTAAAGATTGAATTACTGCATTTCTCTTTCCTTTGAAGTTGCTCACCCTTAACGTTGATAATGTAGGTATTCTATTTGGTATGCCATCTATCGGATGTGACATGACCATACTGACCTTTCGCATAGCTGGCTCTTTAGGCACAATCTGTTCAAAATAGTTTGTACACGAACGTTTTTTCGCAACTTTTAAGTACAAAAGTACTTGACGAAATCCACCCTTACTGATATAACTGATGCCATGTAATGGGGAATATGGTAGAACGCAGTGTCAGAGATTCGGAGACAAACACAACATAGCCAGACCAAAAACCAAATAATTTGTGTTTTTTTTTCGTAAGTATATGGTTGTGTTTTAAAACTCAATACCTGCGGTACGGCTGACCCCTAGACCACGCGGATATTGAGTAAGTTTTCAGTCAAGTTTTATATTTAATTTCTAAATAAAGAATACAAAAAATAATAACAAACTACTTAATTTGAAGTACTCGACTGTAAAGGGGATTAAGTGTCCTTCACTGTGGTCCGTTGTGTCCCTGTTTGTCCTCTTTGAAAATCTTTTTAATCTGCGATAAGACAAGTGCAAGGTAAAATATAAAATTCATGTACTAACTTTTAACGTTGCTCGAAAATATCAAATAAACACAAACAGCTTTTACGCTACGTTAGACGAAACACAAAAAGTAAGGTTGATGTTTCATATAGCTGTCCATAATAGAGCTCCACTCCATTTCCATTAAATTTTACGTCTCTAACGCGCCATAACTATTGCTTTGTAAGCATTGTTTTATCTTTGTAGGCTCAGTCTCGAGAACGCCGATTTACTCACTTACATAGCTACTCGTAGGCTCTGGAAACATTTTATGCAATGAAGCTGTTTTAAGTAAACCTAAGTGGTGCGCCACACCCCCCAACAAATAATGTCTTTCCACCTACTTATACCCTTGAAATGATGATGATTTTATTCCTTTGGACTTTTTTAATTGCGTCTATGGCCGAAGAGATGTGGGTTCACGTAGTATAAGGATTCGTATTCTGATATTTAATACGATTTGATCTACTAAATTAAAATATTCTCAATTGATTTGGCAGATCAAATCTAAAATACTTTCTGACGTCTTTTAATTTATCATACGTAATACTATAAATTAATTACTGTTTAGTAACTGCTAACGTCTTAAATGTTTACACGATTATTAATCTTCTTATATTTACTACAAAACCGCATTCATTAGCAACGAGTTGAAGTGAATTGTTGTTCGACTTGAATTGTTGCACCGCAGGCGACGCGAGAAAGGAAATGCCTGGCTATGCGTCCACAAATTGTTAAGTAATGCGTCTTTGTACAATTTTTCAAGACCCTTATTTTTTTCGCTAGAATTTTTTACAAATGGTGACTCGTCCTATATACTCCTTTTAATGTTTTATAGCGTGTAGACAGTATTTGGGTGCCAACCGTTTACTTTTTGTCCCATAGCTTTGTTCATCACATACGCCCTCAATATTATATTTAGTCGATTTGATAGAAAGAAATAATATAAAATAGGATTGACGTGGGTAATAATGTTAACGTTTCTTGCATCGAGAGAGGTCTAGGTCCAGCAGTAGCCTTTTACGGGGTGATGTGTAGAAGAAAAAATATATTAATTACAATACAAGTTTTACGTAACGCTTAACTTTGCGAACAGTGAATTCCGCTCTAGCGTTTCATTCTAAAAGGAAAACTGAATGCGGGAAGTAAAGCACTTATGCAGTATCGTTCCTTAATGCAACGATCTCAAGGGAACGATTTAGACAGAAGCAAGCATAATATGTACATTAACGTTTCTTAACTAATGCTGCGTACTAATGGAAGCTTGTTTAAGTGAAAGCTTTTACATTACAGTATGCATTTTTAAAAATATTTTGTGTATTTGGTATCTACACTTAAATTATAGGATATTTCTGACAACAAAAGATTTGTAATATGATATAAGGGTGACAAACGAGAACGTATTTTACCTGATGTAAAATGGATGCTGTGGCTGATGCTGTGCTGTAGCTGAAGACTAAGATGCAATTTATTATGTCTGGTATAGAACTATACGTAATAGAGCCATGGTGTAGCTATATCATAGTTGTAACATGAATGAGTTGGTTTGATGACTCACCATACGGAACAAAGCATCTTTAAAACACTATCCGACGCTGGTACTTTGTGAGAGTGCAGATCTACCCCATCGGGTTGACCGATTCGTGCTGCTACCAGAATATAGTTGCAACATGGCTTTACCACGTATAACATTAACATTTTAGACAAGAAAAGAAGCTGCTTTTTTGTGAGAAATTGTGAGAAAGAGAGTAAAATTGAATTAATAATCATTGTTTTTTTGATGGATACAGCCCTTAACAAGTTCACTGCTGAACAGGCTTCCCCCAAGTAACGCCACAAAGCACGGTCCTGAGCCACCTGCATCCATCGACTTCCTGCATGTCTTACCAGGTCGTCACTCCAACTAGTGGAGGGTCGCCCTACACTACGCCTACCGGTACGAGGCTGCCACTCGAGAACCTTTCTTCCCCATCGGTTATCGGTTCTTCGAGCTATATGGCCGGCCCATTGCCACTTCAGCTTACTAATCCGTTGGGCTATGTCGGTCACTCTGGTTTTACTGCGGATATCCTAATTTCTGAGTCTATCACGCAGAGAAACTCCGAGCATAGCCCTCTCCATAGCTTGCTGAGCGACCTTGAGCGTCCTCATACGGCCAGCAGTGTAGGACTATGTCTCAGATCCGTATCACAGGCAACACGCACTAGTTGTACAATCTAGTTTTTAGAGATTGAGGTATACCTGACGAGAAGATATGTCGTAATTTCCCGAACGCTGCCCAGCCGAGTTGAATCCGTCGATTGACCTCTCGGTCGAAGTTGGACTTGTAGTAGGTAAATGTACTCTGCAACAACTTCGAGCATAGTGCTCCCAACAACTACCGGCATAGGTGTGACATGGACATTAAACATGATCTTTGTTTTATCCATGTTCATCTTAAGACCTACCCGTTGAGAGACACCATTGAGGTAATTGAGCATAGTGGTTAGGTCCTCCAGCGATTCTGCCATAAGGACTATATCGTCGGCAAATCGAAGGTGAGTGATGTATTCGCCATTGATGTTAATACCGTATCCTTTCCAGTCCAGTAGCTTGAAAACGTCTTCCAACGCAGCGGTGAAGAGTTTCGGGGATATAACGTCACCCTGTCTTACACCTCTCTGCAGTTGGATAGGAATCGAACTCTGGTTCTGTACTCGGATAGCCATCGTAGCCCTACTGTACAAACACTTCAGCACTTCGATATACCGACACTCAACTTGGCATCGCTGAAGGGACTGTAGCACCGCCCACATTTCGACGGAATCAAAGGCTTTCTCATAGTCCACATACGCCAGGCAAAGTGGCAGATTGTACTCTTCAGTCTTCTGTACAATCTGCCGCAGGGTATGTATGTGGTCTAGGGTACTGAAGCCTTTTCGGAAACCGGCTTGTTTGGAAGGCTGGAAGTCGTCAAGTCTGCGTGCTAGACGATTCGTAATGACTCTCGAAAACAGCACGTAGACGCGGCTCAGAAGGGAAATCGGTCTGTAGTTCTTCAAGAGAGCGTTGTCGCCTTTCTTAAAGAACAAGACCACCGCACTTATGCTCCACGCCTCCGGAGTAGTGCCCCCATGGAGGATGGAATTGAAGAGCTTCTGAAGGACTTCAAATACCGGTGTTCCACCCGCTTTCAAAAGCTCCGCTGTAATTCCACATACGAGGGTGGATTGAAAAGTACTCGGCCTAACACAGATCCATTCAATTCTAAAAATCAAATCTACCCACATTATTTAGTTCAGTTCAGACTAGTTCATTGTGTGAAGTTCGAAACGTGTGCGATAATTAGTTGTGATTTTATAAATTTATTAACAAAGTAATCGGACATAATTTCCGCGAATGGAGCAAATCGAGCAGCGTGCCGTCATTAAGTACCTCCATAAGAAGGGGCTATCATCAAAAGCCATCCATGATGACATGGTCAGTACATTAGGCCATTGTGCCTTGTCATATTCATCCGTCAAAAAATGGATAGCAGAATTTAAGCGTGGTAGAGAGAGTGTGAAAGATGAACCCCGCTCTGGAAGGCCTTCGACGTCAACTACTGACGAAAACATTAAAAAAGTACTTGATTTAATAATAGGAGACCGCAGATTAAAAATTAGAGAGATAGCCGAGATTATAGGCATCTCTTATGAACGAACTCAAAACATCATTGTCAACGAGTTGGGTTTCCACAAGGTGTCTGCAAGGTGGGTTCCGCGACTGCTTTCAGTTGAACAAAAAAGGACGCGATTGACTATTTCACGCGACTGTTTGGAGTTATTTGAAGCCGATGCAGATGATTTTTTGAATCGTTTTGTTACTATGGACGAAACATGGGTTCATTACTGTACACCGGAAACAAAACAACAATCAAAACAGTGGAGAAGACCTGGTTCACCACCCCTAAAAAGGCTAAGTCGATTTTGTCGGCAAATAAGGTGATGGCTTCAGTATTCTGGGACTCGAAAGGTGTGATTATGATTGATTATCTTGAAAGGGGTCAGACTATAAACTCTGATTACTACTGCACCTTACTACGTCATTTACGAGAGGAAATAAAAGAACAACGTCGAGGAATGCTCAGAAGAAAAGTCCTGTTTCATCAAGATAACGCCCGTATTCACACGTCAGTACAGTCAATGGCTGAAATTCACAACTTTGGCTTTGAACTGTTACCACATCCGCCGTATTCACCTGATCTGGCACCATCAGACTTCTTTCTGTTCCCTAACCTAAAAAAGCACTTGGGAGGTCAAAGATTTTCGACAAACGACGAGGTCAAAGCAGCTGTAGACGCATATTTTGAAGAATGAAGAATCATTTTTTTTCAACGGTCTAAATGCTTGGAAGGGGAGGTGGCAAAAGTGTATTGAACTTGATGGTGATTATGTAGAAAAATAAAAATATAATTGATTTAGTATGTGTTTATTTTCTTGGTTAGGCCGAGTACTTTTCAATCCACCCTAGTATAATAGGATAGAGTGACAAACGAGCACATCGTCCACCCAATGGAAGTGGTTGCTGTGGTCCATAGATACCTACATCTATACTCGACTACGAATCAAAATGCAGATGTACAAAGGGTCTCCGTTTCTTTAGACACGCTATACAAAACTTTTCATTTCTTTCAAAAAATTCTGTGCAAATTTTACTGCCGTAAGCAATTTTTTATAAAGTTTATAATGCTCAACTTTTTAAGGTTATTGATTACGAGATGGAATGTCTCAATTTAAGCTGCCTACTGTTTAGATATGTGTGTAATCTATATTTTTTATGTACACCTGATAGTATGTGGATGCTTTGGCCCATAGACATCTACATTTATCCTCGATTAAGAATAAAAACGCAAAAGCGCTGTCATCCCTGAGGACTAAGATGGAATTGCTCGTTTCAAGTAAAAAGGGTCTTCATTTCTTTTTCCACTCACCATACGAAATACAGCAGAAATAAGCTACTATTTTACGCTGTTAATTGCGTCTTCGTCGTGTTAATAAATGGAGTATAAATTAATTTAATAGCGAACTAATGGCGGGTGTGGTCCTGAATATGTCCAGACTACAGACTACATGGAGCATTGAGGTTTCACGTTGGCTATATATTCTTGAATAATTAAAAGAACTCCTCAAAAGTTGTTTAATTCACTATATATTTATTCGCGTAAATACAAGAAAATCAATGTGTAATCATTTTGCGCAGTAGCGTAAGAAAAAAAGAATCATAGCCAGTCTTGACCTGAAAATTTTCTAACGCGTCTAGTGATGTAAAATATCTTATAAATTTGCCTATTTTTTTGCGTATTTCGTAACGCATCATTGAATTTTCCATAGACAGAGAAACCTATAAACAAATTGACGCCTTCTTTTGCATTCGCACACGAAAAAGATAGATTTATGCGAACGTCTTGCATAGAAATAAGAGAGAGCGGTGTGATTGTTTGTCCCTTTCTCCGTGCCGGTTTTTTTGTTTAGCAAACTACACTTTGCTAAACAACTTTGACAGTTCGTAGCGATCTATAGCGTTTACAAGTTGGTTTAAGTGAGAAGAAAGTGTTACATGAGCTTAAGATTGGTGAATCTTGTTCATTTTAGCTCTTAGAACAATTAAATTTTTTATCTAAATATGTTTAAATGTCATAAAGATTATTGTATAACCTAAAACAACTTTATCGTCCTTTCTCACTCTAGGCCACGCTAATCATTAGTCTGTAGGTTTCTCTGTCTACGAAATTTTCAAATAAAGACAGGGAAAACAAGCAATGTTACTATGTTTATCATTCTCTATAGACTATTGAAGACAGAACGGGTCTTACAATGGCTCAAAGGCCGAGAATCTTTGCCAAAATAAAATTTAAAATATATAATATAAAATATTATAAAAAGGTGTTTTACACGTTCCGTTTCATAATCTACGAAAAACTTGTTTATACGTCATGTGACTTATAAATGTTCAAAATAAACAATTATTTTTTGAACATAAATTATTAATTTATGATTAGATACGATTTTGCATGGTTTTATATTATGGTGTGGAAAGAAAAATAAGAATACATACCTTATCTGCTACAACCTCAAATACAAAGAGAGGTAGGCGTTGTTGTGTCACGTAAACATTAGGCTCCGTATTAATTTCGTTTTAAAAATAGTAAATCATAAAGTTTGATCATAAAAACTGTACATTCAATGAAGTTTAAGTGCAATACCCATGAAAAAGTATTATCTTATAGAGAAGTGAGCCAAAAACGTCATTATAGCCGATACAAATGTAATATTTTTTCTTGTCGATAAAAACTGTTTACATCTGTATAAACATTCGAAACCCGTGGGAAAAGCGCCCAGCACCGATAATAACCATCACTCCGCGTAATTGCTTTGCTAGTACGTATGTTAACTGTTCCTGGTACTGACGGAAAGATGGCGTTAAATTGCATTAAGTGCAAAACATCCATAGTAAATAAGCAATTTCTTAAGTGTTCAGTTTGTGAAAAGCACTACCATATCGATTGTACTAAAGTATCATTCCAACGCTTCCGAATAATGACAGCGGAAACAAAAAAAAGCTTATAGATGCGATCCATGCTTAAATAAAATAAAATCCCCAGCTACCACTAACGCAATATTACAAGTGTCGTTACAAAATAGCTCTACCCAATCCTATTCGTCCATACTAGATGCGTCTACGCCCCTTAATAATACCCTACCATCACCAGGAACAAATACTTCGACACAGGATCAGGACTACGTCACCTGCCGCAATAAAAACCGAGTAAATATTCCCACTGATAATTCTTTCGAGGAACTAAACAATGACGAAAAGTTCTTGTCGACGGCATCAAATCCTACTAAAGACACTCAAATTCTATCAGAACCACAAACTAAAAAAAACACATATACAGTTGAAGAATTATTAGTAAAAATAGAAAACCTAGAATGCAAACTAAAGAGCGCAAAAAACGAAATATATTACCTGACGACTGAAAACCGTTCTATAAAGAATTCACATTCACCTACTTTCTTCCATAAGGAAGAAAGTAGGTGAATGTGAATTAAAGTTAAATAAACTGATATCTGAATCAGATATCATTACTTCTAAATCGCTAAAACTAAATTCTGAAGAAAAGTCGATAAATAGTGGTAACTTAATTCTTTCACCGCAAAAAATTAATAGCCAGAGCCCATTAAATAATAACTTATCCACAATGATTAGTGTCGAAATTTCTACAAACTCTGATCTTGATATGCACAACAAGCCCAAAGTAGTGAAGGAAGCTGCAAACAAAATTTGTCTACTCAGTACGTCCAGATTTATGAAGACCCGAAACATATTACAACATAATGTACAAAACAACTATGATATATGCCACTATCTACTAACTGATCATGGCATAAGACCACTTCTACTAGACATAGAAAAAAAACTTCAGAACTTCTCCTTATGAGACTACTGCATAATAGTCATTGGCAAAGAGGCCATTTTGAGGCCACAACTAATTATTTTGAGCTTATTACCTACATCCGAGAAAAATTACTACAAATAACACATACAAATATTATCTTGTGTCTGCCGACATTCAAATGTGGTAGATTTGTAAACCTATTCAACAAGAGAATAGAACTGTTTAATAACCTCCTTTATTTGGACAATATGACATATCAATACTCATATTTAATTGACTCCAACTTGAACCTCGATTACAACCATACTATGTGTCATAAGCGCACAGGCCAGATAAACGACTAGGGCATGCAGATCATCTTTAAAGACGTCCCTGATCTAATAATGAACATAGAAGAATACCAAGAAGAGGATTGTGGCAAAATTGTAGTAAACAGTGCCAATGATTTTAAAACCTCTGAAATTGTCTCAAAAAAGGAAGAAACCTTACGGATAAGTAACTACCTATCATCAAAACAAGGAACAGGGCCTATAACCAAAAGTAGTATTCCTGACAAGATATTTCGTTAACAGTTTTAAATTAACTTTCCAAAACGTTCAGAGCTTAGCAAATAAAGTAGACTTAATTGAGCATTTATTAGTTGATACAAACATTGACATATTATTATTGTCAGAAGTATGGAGAAGTGAGGACTTTTGTGAATCTATAGTAATACCAAATTATAAAGTAGCTTCAATATTTACTAGGAAAAAGCACGGTGGTGGAGGTGTTTGTATTATGCTGAAGGATTGTATTGATTATATTGAAAAAATAGACTTGGTTAGTTTTTCCGTAGAATTTACGATTGAATTTTGTGCAATAGAAATACCGAAGTATAATATTGTTTTAGTCAGCTTATATAAAGCGGATCGTAATATTAATATCTTTTATGAACAATTAAATAAACTACTTAATAGAATACAACTAAAATATAGTCATAAATATGTCATTATTGGGGGTGATTTTAATATAAATGTTAACGAAAACAATAGTGATTCTCAGGAACTCTTAAATTTAATGCGTTCTCATAATTTAGCTCAACTTATAAAAGAACCCACCCGAGTCACAAATAAAACAGCCACCTGTATTGATCTAATCTTTACAAACTATATATCTTTAGTAAAAAATTGCTATGTTATTGATTATGGTTTATCAGACCATAAAGCAACAAATTTAGAATTAAATTTAGAGACGGCGATGAGCAAGAAGCAAGTGTTATTTACAACAAAAAGGTATTTTACAAAACAAAACATTAATTCATTCAAAAACTCATTAAATAACTTCGATTGGAATAATATTCTAAAAGAGAACCAAACTATAAATGAAAACTATAATATTTTTCTTAAAATAATATCAAATAGTTTAAACAAACATATACCTATGATGAAAGTAAAAATAAAAAAACAAAGAAATAAAGGCTGGTTGACAACTGGATTAAAAAAATTTTGTAAGCATAAAAGACTTAAGAATAATCCTTAATGATACAAAAAGTCCAGTTTTTCTTAATTACTATAAAAAATAAACAAAAATTCTTTAACGTAGTATCAAATTATCAAGAAAACTACAATACATTAGACAAATGAAAAATTCGAGTAATAAAATAAAGACCATGTGGAACATAATTAATAATAAATTGGGTAGAATGAAAACAAAAAATCGTAAAAACATGATGTTAAATATTAATAATAACACAATAATGTGTCCCATTCAAATTTCTAACATATTTAATGAACATTTTGCAGCAATTGGTAAAACTAATAATATTAATAAAAATCAGAAACAATATAAAAATTCTGTCGAATTGAAACCGACATGCTCCATGTACCTAACCTCAGTTG
Source organism: Parnassius apollo (assembly GCA_907164705.1). Taxonomy (NCBI): domain Eukaryota; kingdom Metazoa; phylum Arthropoda; class Insecta; order Lepidoptera; family Papilionidae; genus Parnassius; species Parnassius apollo. The sequence goes on from CAJQZP010000644.1 coordinate 3,628,045, forward strand.
ATGAAAGGAAATCCAAAATAGTATAAAAAAAATTAAAAACTAAATATCGCTGTGGTGTAGATGATATACCACCGGCGCTTTTAAAACAATGCACTGAAGAATTTGTCTATCCCCTTACTTTTTTAGTAAACCAAAGTTTTCAACATGGCATATTTCCAGACCCTCTCAAAATAGCACTAATAAAACCGTTGCACAAAAAAAGAAGATAAAGAAACCCTAACAACTACAGACCAATAGCCCTATTGCCCACCTTTTCAAAGATATACGAAAAAGCAATGTGTAATAGACTCTACTCATTCCCTGAAAAATATGAAATACTGGATGATAGCCAAAATGGATTCAGAAAATCAAGATCAACCACCCTAGCTGTATATAAGTTCATACAAATGGCCTTACAAAATTTAAATGATAAAAAACATACTTTTGGTATTTTACTTGATATGACGAAAGCATATGACAGGGTGCCCTATGATAAACTACTTTTAAAACTTATGAATTCGGGTATCCGTGGGCTAGTACATAACTGGTTTAAATCCTATTTAAATAATCGGAAGCAAATTGTAGAAATTGAACACTTCAACCAAATTACAAATGAAGTAATAAAAGTTCGTTCTGAAGAGAAACACCTAACTAGTTCAATCCCACAGGGCAGCGTCTTAGGCTGTGTGCTGTTTTTTATTTATGTAAATGACCTGCCAAAATGTTTGTATAGAGAATCAACACTGCCAGTATTATTTGCAGATGACTTGTCAATACTTATAAAAAGTAACGTCAACATTAGCTCTGAAGCCCTTATCTATGATACACTTCATAATGTCACTCATTGTCTTGATAGCCATAATCTAGAAATAAACCTTAAAAAAGACAAAAATTTTACAATTTCGTTCATATAATAAACCACCCCTAGAAATTAATTTTCAATTACAAAATACCCTAATAGAAGAGGTAGACTCGTATAACTTGCTTGGACTTAATGTAGATACACATTTAAACTGGAAGTCACATATTGAAAAAATTTAATGCAAGCTCTCGAAATTTACATATGCGCTTTATCAAATTAACCATAGCACAAATTTAGAAACTGCACTTTCGACATATTACGCGTATGCCTTTTCGTGGCTAAAATATGGCATTATCCTTTGGGGTAATAGTGTTAATACAGATGAATTGTTCATTTTACAAAAAAAAAAAATGTGTTAGGATACTTGCCAGAATTGATAACAGACATAGCTGTCGACCCTACTTCATTAAATTTAAATTATTAACCTTAGTTTCTATTTACATAAAAGATATAAGTAATTTCGTATTTAAAAATAAACACTTCTTCACCCAGATAAAAGAAACACACAATGTAAATACTAGGCATAAACATAGGTTATACTTACCCCCATCTAGAACCAAAATGCTCAATTGTAGTCCATATTACATGGCAATTAAAATATTCAATAAACTACCCATAAATATAAAATCTGATGTTAAATTAAGTTCATTCAATAAAAAACTTCATGATTATCTTATATCCAAATGCTTTTACACGCTTACTGAATTTTTTGATAGTTAATTACTAAGTATTAAATAACATTTTATTTTCAAAATAGCCAAATATAATATAATGATGTTACATAGTTATAAGTCCATTTAATTATTTTATTGTATATTTCTTGTATATTGCAACGCCCGACAGGGTCTATAATGGTCATTGTAACTGCTAATGTACTGTACATTATAGAAGCAATAAACGATTTGCAATTGAAATTGAATACTTATTTACTTAAAATCATTTTTCCCCGGCGTCTACTTGAAAAGATGATAAGTTATTATATTTTATAAACAATAATTGTGTTTATACAACAATAGTTGTTGGTAAACATGACCTGTAAAATGGATCAAGTGATAGGTCAATCAATGTACGGTAAGTGGGCATGATTAATTATTTAGCTTACAAATTCACTTATAATCAAAAATCATACTTCTCCTTATAAACCACACAGTAAAATGCAACAAACATTTTATTTTTTTCCCTAACCTTACAGCTCGTACGAATAATATTAGAATTCTTCGAAACATCATAAAAGACGCAAATCGACATAATGTAATAATGTTACAGCCTATATACGTCCCACTGCTGGGCACAGGCCTCCCCTCATTTCTGACAGGGTATTTAGGGCAGGGAAGTGTCCACCGCGCCGCCTCAATGCGTGTTGGCGAACTTCACATGTCTTCGAAATATTTTTTCTTAATCCTCAGACGTGCAGGTTTCCTCACGATGTTTTCCTTAATCGCCGAGCACGTGGTAAACCAGCATTTAAAATTGAAATTAACAATTTCATTGGTGCCGGCGGGGATCGAACCCGGGTTACTCGCGTAAAATCGACATAAACTTAGATAATATATATTTCCATCAAAAAAAAAAACATTGATTATTTAATCATTTCACTTATTTTCAACAGAATTCCATTTTTTAATTTTGGCGATGGTAGCCTAGACTGAAGTTACTTCAGTGGGTCGTAGGAATTCCACTCAAAAAGGCTGGTGCTTATCTTATCTAAAACGTAATGATAATTTTAGTTTCAAGTTATTATACTTGTTACAGCCATGTTGCAACTATATTTTGATAGCAGCACGAATGGGTCTAGCCGGTGGGGTAGGACTGCACTCTCTAAAATAGCAGCATGAAATAGTACTTAAAGATGTGCTGTGTTTCATATGATGAGTTATCAAGCCAACTCATTCGTTTTACAACTATGATATAGCTACAGTATGGCTCTACCACGTATATATACAGTAAAAATAGACGTTTTTTGGTCAAATTTGTACTAAATTTCCGAACCATTTTTTATAAGGTTTAGGAGGATTAGGACCACTTACTGAGCTGATAAATCATAAAATGCTAACAGATCTAGGTGGAACTTCAAGCGCCATCTTGAGAAAACGTTTTTATCCGATATTTTGCAACCTATGAACTTTAAGGCAAAAGTTATAGAAACCATTATAGTAGAAAAAAAATTTAAATCTTTTGTTTCCTGTAAACTTTTTTGTAAGACTTACTGTTTACGACTTATGGCCCATTTAATGAACCGGTTTTTTTATCGAGGCCAATAACTTTTGAAATATTAGATTAATCAAGAATATGCATTTTTTTTAAAGATCAGTTTATTCTCTGCAATTTTTGTTTCGAACTTTTTTTTATTATGTCCATACTTTTTCGGTTATAGGACGTTTCATTTAGAAATGCGAACGCTCGGCGGGTAACCCGGCAATTTCTTTGTTGAATTTGTACCAAAATATTCTATACGCATCTTGAAATTGTCAACTTTATGCTCGGTAGTCCAACAAGTGAGAATTCATGGTAGCTCAGATGGTTAACGCTCGCTGTAAATATAACAGATCGCCGAGTAAACCCGGGTTCGATTCCCGCCGGCACCAATAAAATTGCTAATTGCAATTTAAAGTGCTGATTTACCACGTCCTCGGCGATGAAGGAAAACATCGTGAGGAAACTTGCATGTCTGAGGAATAAGGAAAAAAATATTTCGAAGACATGTGAAGTTCGCAAACACTCATTGGGGTAGCGCGGCGGACACTTCCTTGCCCTAAAACCCACTCAGAAATGAGGAGAGTTCTGTGCCCAGCAGTGGGACGTATACAGGCTGTAACTTTACATTTACTTTACTGCATAAGTGCTTTATTTCCCGCCTTCAGTTTTCCTTTTACAATAAAACAATAGAGCAGAATGCACTGTTCGCAAAATAATTAATTATTACGTGAAACTTGTATTAAATCAATACATTTTTTTCTATATACATCACCCCGTAAAAGCCACTGCTGGTCATAGACCTGTCTCGATGCAGGAAGTTATAACATTATTTCCCACGTCAACTCTATTGTATATTATTTCTTATTATAATATTGACGACGTATGTGAGGAACAAAGCTATGGGACAAAAAAGAGGCGTTGGGCGCCCAAATACTGGCTACAAGATATTAAACATTAAAAAGAGTTAGTTATTCGTATATGAATATCAATTTATAAAAAAATCTAGAAAAAATAGCTTAAAAACCGTATGAAGACAAATTACTTTACAATTTATGGACGCATTGCCTTGCATTTCTATTATTAAGAAATGAAACAACGTATTTCTGTGAAAGTTGATAACTCACAGACTACAAAAATTCAAAAAGATAGATATGCACACATTAGTTTGCTTATTTGATGTTACCATTTTATAAATATTTCTAACACCCCAATTACAGCAAATAAACAAAACATTTTACAAAACGATAGTACTTATTACTCAATATATACACTCAATATGTTTGTTATGCCTGGCTGGACTTAAAGCTTTAGTAAGAACATCAGCCGGCATTTCAATTGTTGACAAATATATTAAAATAATAATATTATTTTTTAATATAATTATTATTTAATCCTGATGCAACAGAACTATTTCAAAGATAGACAGTGGTATTTGAGGCCTCTCCCCAAAACTTTCATCTAATCCTACATCAAATACTAAGCAGCGAGCCCGTTCAACAATTGTTCTATTAAATCGTTCAATCATACCATTTCACTGCGGTGCGGATAAGTACTAGTTTTCTGGTGAACTTTACAAGCCGGTTTCAAAAAAAAATCAAAATCATTGCTATAGAATTCTAAGTCATTATCAGTCCTGAGTAATTTAATTTTTCTGTCTTGTTGATTTTCTACTATACTTTTGAACTTCGTAAAGTACACTTATACTTCACTTTTTGCCTTTATAAAATAAACAACGGCTATAAGATGATTTCTTTTATTTACGCGAATATTAGACATTACGGTCAAATACGGATAAAGTCATCAACAAAAATCGGGGAATATCTGAACCCACAAATTGTAGTGGTCTCCATTGAACCGCAGACATCAACGGGTACTACACCCAGAGGCTCACTGGTCCTTGTACCAGAGTGACCAAATGGCAAATGCTACTGCTTTCATTCAAATCTGATTTATCTGTGTATAATATTCCCGTAACTGCTCCATCCTTCATTTTGTTCAGGTCATTTATAATCAAATGGTCCAATCTTCTATGCCATACTTCACTATTAACTCTCGAAGTAGATGTAAACAAACATTATTTATGTTCTATGACCAGCTTGTAAACACCATCTCCTTCATTTGCCACCGCCATTAAACAGTTTTCTCTATTGTAAAAATATCAGCATTTCTCTTTAAACTCCACACTGTTCCCATTTTTGATAAGTTGACTAATATAAATCAAGTTCATTGTGAGTTAGGAACACACAAGACATCTTTCAATGTAACCTCATATTTGCAACTTGAAGTAACCGTTATGATAATCACATCACCCGAACATAATACGGGCATGGCTTTTGGATTTGCTGCCATTATCTCCTTGACACTAGGTGAATTTGACGCATTTTGTATCATGTTTACATTTGTTTTGCCGCTTGACGGTACGATTATTTAAGTATAATTTTTTGACATGCAGTTATTCTTAAAATGCTTCCCTTTATTGTCAAGCACGTGGCAAATCAGTACTTAAAATTGCATTTAACAACATTGGTCAACCCGGACTGCTGAAATTCAAAGCAATCCAGATCTCACCCTTGCGCAAACAACCACGTGTGTGCAAGTTTGACAATATATAATAATGACATATTATGGAGAGCGTAAAAAATTAGAGAAAGAGAAAGTCATTGATGCTTCAGTATCACATAAGTTAATTTTACTAGTACAAAGAAATGCACCCAGCATTTTTGTATTATAGCGCAACAACGATCTTATATAATATATATCTAAGAAATTATATATAAAATAAGATTTCACATGAGCAATTCGGCAGTCTAAATGTTGTTAAACCCAGTATGAAATGAAAAGAGATTTGTGCTATTTAGTTTGTAACTAGTTGTATTATAATAAATTTAGAAACTTAGAAGAGAAAACACTTAAGTTTTATTACTACATAAATCATAACACCAACAATATCGGAAAATTTATGATGTTCATTTTCTTAAATTTTCTAACCATCACTAATTGGAAGCGATATGGGCTTCACTTAAAGTTTTTGTTTCAAACTAGAAAATTAATAGAATAAAAGTTGAAAGGGTTTCTTTAACCAAAACTGAAAAATAATCCAAGAAAGGCTTTTTGTGTGCTAACTAACATACAACGGGTGAATATTAATTTTTAGTGTAAATATTTATCAGACGACAATATCAATTCAATATAATGTGTCTAATATATTATAATATAGCAAATACTTGATTTCAAATTGCTATAGGTAAATTCAACTTGGATCAAGAGATCAATAAACGGATCCTGTTGGGTAGGCCAATGTCTGGAATTAAGCTATCGCATAAAATGGTGCATAGTTATAATTTATATAATAATTAGCAAAATGTAATTTTTTACCATCGTATCCAATTTCACATATTATCATTTGGATCTCACACAACAAACAAATTCACGAATTAACTGAGGAATAAAGACACCGATCGTGTATATAAGTATGTAACAATTACAGAAAAAAGAGAGCCGTGGTTGCTCAAGGGCTAAGCGGTCGTTGTAAATGTCATGAATCATTAACCATAATTTAATCCTGCCAGTATCAATGAAATTCAAAAATGCAATTTTAAGTGCTAATTTACCACGTGCCCAGCAGGTGAAGAAAATATTATGAGGAAACCAGTATCTATGAGAATAAAATGTTTCGAAGGCATGATGTGAAGTCTACCAACTCACAATTGGGCAGTGCGTTGTTTTTTTTTTCTTCTTTTCCCTGCCCAATATTCCAATTTATTTAGGGATCAGCCCTCCTAGTAATCTTGCGCTATATTGTGTGATTGTGGGTTGTCATTTTTTAAGGATTTGCAACCAGGTAGTCGTCTACGGCCTTTTCCCCCCTTCTATGTTCTATATATAATGTATTATGTCTGGCTGATTTAAATAAATTTCTTTCTCATAAAGGTTTCTCATAAAGTTTAAAGTGCTTTGGGCATTGCCAATATTATTTTAGGCGTTGGAAGCTAACGCACTTAAGGAGCTTAAAACTTTTCACGTTATGATTTGTGAATTTGTTTTACACGTTACTCACTACCACCTAATATAAAAGGCGAAACTTTATTGGCATTTATGAAACGTGTTAGACACAATTTCTTTACATTTTGTTAATTAATATATTATTTAAAGTACTCTCTCGCTAATCCGCCACCAAAAACTTCTAACCATCGGTGGATCACTGAAAACGGCAGATTAAAATATACATGAACAACAAATTAAAAAAAATATGTAGATTTATTTATATATTGTACTTAAAAAAACACGAATTTTTTATTAAAGTAATTACTAATTACCCATATTTGGAAAAGAAATGGGTCTAATTTTGCTTATTTTTTTACCAAAATATATCTTCCTGATAACTTCATCGCGCATTTCACGTAAAGTTGCAACTATATCGCATGATTTTACATTTTATTGGGCCCATTTAATACAAATATCTACGCTATTCAGAGCATCTTCAGATTTGTATACTAACAGCATAAAACATAACTTCTTCGTCTGATGAGTTGTTTGGCTAACTAACAATCTTTAGTCCGGGCGGACTAAAGAGCGGTTGTTTAGCACCGTGCGGTGGAGTATAGAATTCTGTTCGTCTAACGCATGAAAGAGGTAAAACGGTGAATTATAGTACTACTCGGACAATCGAGCGGTGGGTTAGCGAGAAAGTACTGTAATTTTGTCATAATGGTAATTTAAAATTTTTTTTTACAAGAATAAATAAGTTAGTCAAACTATGCGACACGTTATTTTAGAAATAAAGATTTAATTGTATGGAAAAGACCGCGGTTAGAGAGACTAGCAAAAGTATAAAAGTGTGAATCCTACGATTCGGCATATTCAGTTGATTCCCTTGGCAAAATTTACTTATAAAGATTTAAAAATGAAGTAATAATTAATTAATTAAGTAATAAGAAGTAAAAATGTTACTAAAATTTAACTTAATTATAAACACATTTAATGAACAGGCATCACTTTTGGCCAGATGGTTCCCAAAATATAAAATTTTAATATTTTTGGCCAGGGGGAATCAATAAAACATGACGAGGGAATTAAAATTGAAAAAAAAAATACAAGAAAATCACGTTTTATTATAATTTTTCAGTAGGTCTATTATTCCTCTTTAGACTGATTGAATTACTAATCAGTCTTTTGGTTACAGAAATTGGCACTTTTTGGGCTTTGTTTGAGACGAACAAGGACATTAAGACATTCATTTATAATGTTCATATTGATAAAACTGTAGTTTTTCCAAGCAAGTTGCGCGAACTTATAACAACAAAAGATTTTTAATCGGTAAGACAGGTAATTTTTTCATAGGAGTTTATTTTTTTATATATGGGAGTAAACGAGCATACGACTCACCTGACAGTAAGTGATTACCGTCACCCATGAACAACTGCAACACCAGGGGAGTTGCAGATGCATTGCCGGCCTTTTAAAAACCAGTAGGCTCTTTTCTTGCAGGTCCCTAAGTCGTATCGCTCATGAAAAATCTTTAGTAGTAGTCGATTCCACAATGAAATTGTGCCATGAAGAAAACTTGTTTTAAATCGCATAGGAGTAAACCGCCAGCCATCTAAATGGTATGGATTATATCGGGAATTTTGCCGCGATGTGCGTTTATGAAATTTGACGGCTGGGATTAATCCGAACAATTCCTCAGAGCACGGCCCGTGATAAATGCGATAAAATACGCAAAGATATGCAACATCATTTGTGTCAAGCTGATCGGAAAGAGTTCGGTAGCCAACGATTCAAACGGCTCTGCGATGAATGCGATCAAATGGAAGGAGCTGGCACCAGGGAGCTGCAGCCCAAAGATGGAGGCACTATTCCATATGCGGCCGAACCTGCGCGTTGTAAAGTTGCAAGCGGTGTGCCGGCATGAAATACTGTCCGGCTCTGCTTAGCACGCCAAGCCATTTAGGGGCCAATTTGGCCTTCTCTTCCAAGTGACTAAGAAACTGGAGATTACTCGATATGAAAAATAAATATTTGTCTAAGAAATAATACGAAAACTTTCTTTTTTTCACAGAAAATTAGAAACATTTTGATTTTACATCATGAATTTTGATAACTCTGGCGCAAATACCAAAGGAATCAATGCCAACGGAATCAAAAAGTAGGATGTTTTAACGATTGTGATAAAAAACAATACGTTTTAAATAATATCAATGAAATAAACAAATAATGATCAAAGCTGTTCCACAAACCCGAACACAATTCCTTAAAACTCAAATTACATTTATAAAGGTGGTCAGGGTAATCTATCGAACACATATTGTTACGAGCTTGAGGGCCGTGACAATAAAAATTGCCGATAGAATTACCTAAATTAACACTTTAATTCACTTTACACTAATTAAAGTTAAAAACACCAATAATTAATCACACTGGTTCACTTTATCTCGCTCCGAAGCTTCGCTTGTCTCGCCAAATCCAATACTTCCCCGATCGCACCTTGCAACGCCTATAAATACACATTAGTACCGAATCATACAGAACATTCAAGTAAATACGCGCACCGATCGACAAAGCGCCGAAGCTTAGTTCTTCTGTTCGATACTAGATGGCGCTAGTGCCGTCGACTTCGGCGCGTAACACTGCCCCCTCCTAAGACATGCTCGTCCCGAGCATTATCGGCCCCATAACATCGCGCCAGGCGATACACATGGACGATCTTAGGAGTCCCTCTTGCGCCTTTCTGTAACGGCTCCGCAATGTCAAGGGCTGTCCTATCCCATGGCGCACCAACATTGTACCATTTCGGTGCTCCTCTCGTGTCTGAGGTCCCCCACAACTTGTACATGTACGACACCAAGCCTCGACATCGTCACGATAATGGACCCAGTAAAACTGTTCTCGGAACTTCAGCAGAGTTCGTTTAACTCCCAGATGGACTCTCGAACGACCATTACGGCACAGTTGTAGAACATTCGGTACTTTAGCCTTAGGGACAACCATTTGCCAACGACAGCTGTCTCCTCGACCACTGTCCCATTTGTACAGGACTCCATCCTGAATTAGCACTCAATCCTTTGTTGCGGTCGCGAACTGTAGCTGCTGCGGTCTCCCTGACGCGATGGGAACGATGATCCTGCCGCACGGCTTCCACCTCCAGTGCATGGGCCAAGGCGTCCTTAAGTGTCTCGTGGTGCCCGAGCCTTACAGCAGCTCTGATTTCCAGGTCGCGGATGCCGTCGATGAATGTCTGCACCAGGTTCCCTTCAATGAGCGCAGGTACAGACCGGTATACTTTCCGCACCAGCTTCTCCACCTCTAGAGCACACTGCTGCAGGTTTTCGTTGATGCGCTGCACGCGATCTTTAAGCTGCGCACGAAAGACGTGTTCCAGGTGAGCGTCGCCATATCTCGCCTCCACTGCCTCAAGGAGTTGCTCATAAGTCACTTCATCACCGAGAGCTTCCAGAACTGTTAAGGCCTGGTCGCGCAGGCCTAGTGTGAGAGCAGTCATGGCCTGACTTTTATTCCAGCCGTTCGCTTTCATAACAGCCTCGAACTGGATTTTCTAGGCTGGCCATGAAGAAGTCCCGTCGAACGGTGGCACCTTGAACCCACGTAGTGAAGGTGTAGTAGCTACTACGGGAGCTGCAATTGCATCTCCAAGTTTGAGTTCATCCAGCGTTTTCTTAACTTGGTTGAATTGGGTCTCAGCTTCCGACAGGCGGTTATCATGTTGAGCAACCTTATCCTTCACCTCCCTTATCTCTTTCCCGAAGGTAGCGTGAAGGTCCATCATGAGAAGCTTCTGATCTCCCCTATCGCATTTGAGCTGGTCTTCTAAGCGACGGGCCTGTTCTTCCTGCTGCTCTTTCAACTGACGGGCCTGTTCCTCCTGTCCGCACTTCAGCTGCTCTTCCAACCGACGGGCCTGCTCCTGCAGCATCATCATCAGAGCACCTAAGTCAGGTGCTTCAGGTGTAGGAGCTGCTGACGGGCCAGCCTCCGTGGCTGGCAGTTGGCTCTCTGACGTCTGCGGCGTTGCACCACGGCACTGTCCGTCTCCTGCTGGCGTTGACTTCGGGTACGGACACCCTCCGTTTCCTCCTTAGGTAAAATCGGCATGATTTAATCCCACTTCTGACACCAATTGTTACGAGCTTGAGGTTCGTGACAATAAAAATTGCCGATAGAATTACCTAAATTAACACTTTAATTCACTTTACACCAATTAAAGTTAAAAACACCAATAATTAATCACACTGATTCACTTTATCTCGCTCCGAATCTTCGCTTGTCTCGCCAAATCCAATACTTCCTCGATCGCACCTTGCAACGCCTATAAATACACATTAGTACCGAATCATCCAGAACATTCAAGTAAATACGCGCACCGATCGACAAAGCGCCGAAAGTTCGAGAGTCAGCTTCGAGAAGCTTAGTTCTTCTGTTCGATACTAGATGGCGCTAGGGCCGTCGACTTCGGCGCGTAACAATATCTTTACCTTCGTAATTTCGTCCTGGAACGAGCAGCGCAATCTTCCGCAACTACGTTAGAAGCGCTACCAGCGGCTCTCATGCGACGATGCGGAGGCACTCCTCTGGAACATTTTACTGGGGATTTAGCTCGTAGTTATGTGACGCGCCACGGGAATCACTGTTTAATCTCGGATATACTTTTTATATAATTCGTAATAAAACTACCTTACACATACGGTATATTTTTTTATATATCAACAACATACCTGGTAGCAGTTAGACCACATTATTTATTTCATTTCGTTCATAAGTAAGAGCTCTGTTTATAAATCGTTCGCGAAATGTAAAGTGGACGCCCCAGGGTTATTAATATATGTAATTATAAATGTAATGATTAGACTTTTTGGATTTTTTTAGACTACTTTGTACCAAATTAGAGACAAAAACTATCGTGGCTCAGTTAGATCATGCATTATAGTAGCATAAAATTTTTTTTTCTAATTTTAGTACTATGGTTACCTTTTTTTTCTCCGGACAATATAAAATGATCCTCTCAAGATTCAACCAAAAATAAAATCAAGACATGATGTAGTAATTTACGGTGTCTTATTCTAACCTATTGCATCACCTCACCTCATTCTATATAAAATCAAACATTATGTAGTTTTGAAGTAAATATAAATAAGTTAATTTCCATATTGTCATTATTTAAATTCTAAGCAACTTTAATTAATCACAAATGTTTAGTACCTTCTCGCCAAAATTACGTCAGAGAAAAGCCGGAGAAAAGGGCAGTATATTCTCCAAGGCTCTAACATAAGTACACACATTGATAATTACACATCATCATCATCATCATTACAGCCCTTCACAAGTCCACTGCTGAACATAGGCCCCCCAAGTAACGCCACAAAGCACGGTCCTGAGCCACCTGCATCCATCGACTTCCTGCATGTCTTACCAGGTCGTCACTCCATCTAGTGGGGGTCGCCCTACACTACGCCTACCGGTACGAGGCTGCTACTCGAGATCCTTTCTTCCCCATCGGTTATCGGTTCTTCGAGCTATAAGGCCGGCCCATTGCCACTTCAGCTTACTAATCCGTTGGGCTATATCGGTCACTCGGGTTATACTGCGGATATCCTAATTTTTGAGTCTAACACGCAGAGAAACACATAGCCCTCTCCTAGCTCGCTGAGTGACCTTGAGCGTCCTCATACGGCCAGCAATAAAGGACCACGTCTCAGATCCGTAAGTCGTCACTGGCAACACGCACTGGTTATACACTTTAGTTTTCAGAGAATGAGGTATACCTGACGAGATGTGTCGTACTTTCCCGAATGCTGCCCAGCCGAGTTGAATCCGAACTGACGACGATTGACCTCTCGGTCGAAGTTGGACTTACCTAGTCAGACTATTTGTCCCAGGTAAACGTACTCGTCAACAACTTCGAGCATAGTGCTCCCAACAACTACCGGCATAGGTGTGACTAGGACATTAAACATGATCTTCGTTTTGTCCATGTTCATCTTAAGAACTATCCGTTGGGAGACACCATTGAGGTCATTGAGCATAGTGCTAAGGTACTCCAGCGATTCTGCCATAAGGACTATATCGTCGGCAAATCGAAGGTGAGTGATGTACTCGCCATTGATGTTAATACCGTATCCTTTCCAGTCCAGTAGCTTGAAAACGTCTTCCAATGCGGCGGTGAAGAGTTTCGGGGATATAACGTCACCCTGTCTTACACCTCTCTGCATTTGGATAGGTTTCGAACTCTGGTTCTGTACTCGGATAGCCATTGTAGCCCTACTGTACAAACACTTCAGCACTTCGATATACCGATAGTCAACTTGGCACCGCTGAAGGGACTGTAGCACCGCCCAAATTTCGACGGAATCAAAGGCTTTCTCATAGTCCACATATGCCAGGCAAAGTGGCAGATTGTACTCTTCGGTCTTCTGTACAATCTGCCTTAGGGTATGTATGTTGTCTATGGTACTAAAGCTTTTTCGGAAACCGGCTTGTTCGGGAAGTTGGAAGTCGTCGAGTCTGCGTGCGAGACGATTCGTAATGAATCTAAAAAATAGCATGTAGACGCGGCTCAGAAGAGAAATCGGTCTGCAGTTCTTCAAGAGAGCGTTGTCGCCTTTCTTAAAGAACAAGACCACCGCGCTTCTGCTCCACGCCTCAGGAGTAGTGCCACCATGGAGGACGGATTGAAGAGCTTCTGAAGGACTTCAAGTACCGGTGTTCCACCCGCTTTCAGAAGCTCCGTTGTAATTTCATCCTCGCCCGGGGCCTTGCCGTTTTTAAGGTGGCGGAGAGCCATTCTAATCTCGCTCAGACTGACGTCGGGGATATCATCGGAATAGTGTCGGATAAGACTTGCTCTTGGATCGTTACTCACACTTGCGTGTGGCTCCAACGATGATGTATACAGTTGCCCATAGAACATAGAACTTTAGACGTTGGCATGAGTCAAATACAAATAATCTTGCATTAACAATTAGGTGTAAAAAAGTTGTTTTCCCGATGGATACCGCATTCGCTCTGTGAAGAGCAAAAAGCGGCTCGCGTTACTTGGTTCGTCAGAAATCTCGAAAGATTCCACGCAGGATCCTAAGATGCTGTATACAACATCGTATCCTTAGTTTGGGTGTTCGAAAATGAGTTAAAGCCAACAAAAATTGTTCGTTCACGGAGTGTTGCAAAAAAAATAGTGGCCACGTTTGTCTCCAAAACCGGCCATGTTACGACTATTCCTCTTGAGGGACAAAGAAAGGTTAATGCAAAATGGTATGCTAGAATTTGTTTGCCACAGGTCATTTCTGAACTCCGTAAAGAGAACTGCAACCGCTGCATCATCCTCCATCACGACAATGCGAGTTCTCACACCGCACACAGAACAAAAGGGTTTTTAGAGCAAGAAAACAGAGAATTATTAGACCATCCGCCGTACAGCCCGATCTAAGCCCTAATGATTTCTATACTTTCCCTAAAATAAGGAATAAATTGCGTGGATAGAGATTTTCATCACCTGAAGAAGCTGTGGACGCCTACAAAACGGCCATTTTTGAGACCCCAACTTCCGAATGGAGTGATTGCTTCAATGATTGGTTCCATCGTATGGAAAAATGTGTCAAATTTCGCGGAGAATACTTCGAAAAGCAATAAATACATTTTTAAATAGTAATGTTGTGTCAGTTCCTTGATTCCCGAAATTTTCAGTGCCGTAGTAGCATAATTTTTTTTTCTAATTTTAATACTACGGGTACTTGTTCTCCGGACAACACAAAAAAAAATGAGCCTCTCAAGATTCAATCGAAAATAAAATCACGACATGATTTAGTAATTTACGGTGTCTTATTCTAACCTATTGCATCTTCCACTGATGTAAAATCAAACATTATATACTTAGTTTTAAGTAAATATAAATAAGTTAATTCCCATACTGTCATTGTTTAAATCCTAAGGAATTTACATTAATTACAGATGCTAAAATACGGAGTACGGGCAGTCCAATCTCCAAGACTCTGACATAAGTACACACATTGATAATTACACATATTATATATATTTTTTATTCACGGAAAACTTAACTGCTGCTTTCTGCATTCCTTCTCCACATAAACTTTAACTGCCCAAAATCCCACACCCCTCCATCAATATAATTAAAAATAGGTACAAAGTTTTCTATTCACGTATTAGTATACAAATATTCATTTAATTGAATAAAAACTAATAACATACTGTACATAATCCTTAATTACCTCAAGGATACGGATTTTGAGCGGGAAAGAAGGGCGTTGTTGTTAAGAGCTAACATAATAGCCGGCAGGATTGCTCGATATTCTGGGGAGGTAAAAGTTACGCTTTTTGGAGCTTACTGTATATAACTTTATACCTGCAGGCTGTAGGAGGACTACAGAAAGCAAATTTATAACGGACTCCGCATCCTGTTTAACAACGCCTTTAGGGTAATTAAGGGGCTACTCCAGTCTTACAGTGCCTTCGGAATGTTAACAGTTCACGGTTTGATGATTCAACACCGGAGTGCGTTCTTGGTGAGCAGACTGAGGGCCAGCCCCAATGTCTTGGACAGAGAGACAGCCAATCAGTCTTAGAGATTGGACTGCCCTTTCTCCCGCTTTTCTGCGAAGAAAATGTCACAGTAGCTATTTTGGCGCGAAGGTAATAATTATCTGTGATTAATGTAAATTGCTTAGGATTTAAATAATATCAATATGGGAATTACCTTACTTATGCTATTATTATATGTACTTGATAACTTTTGTTATGTTATTGTTATTGAATAAAACAATAGATTTAATCGCGTTTAATTAACTTATGTTAGCTTATGTTTTTTAATTCCCGACATTTAGGGTGTTCTACAGCACCCACGGTCGTTCTGAAATGATTGACGTGTCAATGTCAAAGTTAGCCCGGCTACCTTCATTTTTTTGAATATATAAATTTTTGGTCCAATCATAATATTCAAAAACTGAAGGTAGCTGGGCTAACTATGACATTGAGACTTCAAACATCTCAGTCGAACCCGAAATGTCGGAAATAAAAAATTGGTTAATTAAACGCGATAAAATCCGCATGTGTAGCTTTATTCGCGTACAGTTAAGACATCATTATGTTATTGTTACATACATTTATTAACTATTAACTGGTAATTGTTTATCATTTTATGTTTTTATTTTAATATTAAACGATTGCGATGTTTTTGCACAAAGCATGGATCCCAGTTATCCAAAATGAATAAATTTTAATTTTGATTTTATTTTATTAATAGTAATAAGGTCCTCCAGGGATTTTGTCATAATGACTATATCGTCGGAAAATATGTTATATGTGGCTATTATCAATGTAATAACCAAAACTGTTCACTTTCATAGTATATTTAATGTTACAAAAAACATGATTACAGTTCTCGAAAACTTTAATACTTCCAGCTGTAGATCATATAATATAACCAAAAACTAAAGACTACGATAGCAACAGTGTTGCCAGTTTCATACCCTTGATTACACCTAAAGCACGATATCCAAAGATGGGTGAATTATTCGCCATTTATATTAATGCCGTATCCTTTCTAGTCAAGTAGCCTTATAGGTATGTCTTGCAATGCAGCGGTCAAGATTATTAGAGATAAAACGTCACCCTGTCTTACACCTTTCCACAGTTGGATATGTTTAATTGCGTTTAATAATTTACTTCAATTTTATTATAATTACCTAGTTACAATACATATCAGTTAATATTGACCTTTTTAATTAATGTGAAATGTTGATGAACAATATGAAAAAGAACAAAATCAGCAAAATTCTCATTAATGTAATCTAGTAGCCAAAATAGTGTAAAAATATTTTTCTACGGTTCAGATTAACTTTATTCTCCCAAAGTTTTGTAATACTTTTGATAATTATTACGAGAAAAAAATATTTGAGAATTTATGGCCAAAGATTCAGAATCTTATTCTTGGAAATAAGTGCTAAACGAGCATTTTTATCCGCTGTCAAGTATTGTGAAGGAATATCTTGGATACGATACAAAATATTTTTACTGATAACCATAATTTTTTAATCCTTTTGAAAATTATTACCCCTGGACTACGAATATCCACAGTTTTGTGAAGGCACTTTTATCATCATCATAATGGCGATAGCCCATCACACGTAAACTGCTGAATTTATGCCATCCTAAGAAACGGTCATGAGCCGCCTGGATGTATCAACTTTGCATATTTTACCAGGCTGTTACCCCTTCTATTGAGGGGATGCCCTAAACATCGCTTAACGATACCCGAGTAACACTGAAAAACCTTTCTTCCCAACCGGTTGTAGGTCCTCATCATCACCATTACAGCCCTTCACAAGTTCACTGCTGAACATAGGCCTCCCCAAGCTATGCCACAAAGCAAGATCCTGAGCCACCTACGTCCATTGACTTCCTGAATAACTTACCAGGTCGTCACTCCATCTAGTGGAGGGTCGTCCTGCTCTTCTCGCCTACCTGTATGAGCCTGCTACCCGAGATCCTTTTTCCCAACGGCTGTCGGTTCTTCGAGCTATATGGCCGGCCCATTGCCACTTACGCTTATCAATCCGTTGGGCTGTGTTGGTCACTCTGGTTCTACTGCAGATATTCTCATTTCTTAGTTTATCACGCAGAGTAATACCGAGCCTGGCCCTTTCCATAGCTCGCTGAGCGACTTTGAGCGTCCTCATATGGCCACCAGTGAAGGACCACGTCTCAGTTCCATATGTCATTACTGGCAATACGCACAGGTTTTATAGTCCCATTTTCAGGTTTTGAGGTATAGCTGACGAGATGTGTCGTAATTTCCCAAACGCTCCCAGCCGAGTTGAATCCGTCGATTGACCTCGCGGTCGAAGTTAGACTTAGCTAGTCGGACTATTTGTCCTAGGTAAACGTACTCGTTAACAACTTCGAGTATAGTGCTCCCAACAACTACCCGCATAGGTGTGACACGGACATTAAACATGATCTTTGTTTTGTCCATGTTCATCTTAGCACCTATCCGTTGGGAGACATAATTGAGGTCATAAAGCATAGTGCGTAAGTCCTCCAGCGATTCTGCCATAATGCTACTATATCGTCGGCAAATCGAAGGTGAGTGATGTACTCGCTAATGATGTTAATACCATATCCTTTCCAGTCCAGTAGCTTGAAAACGTCTTCCAATGCAGCGGTGAAGATTTTTGGGTATATAGCGTCATCCTGTCTTACACCTGTCTGAAATTGGATAGGTTTCGTACTCTGGTTCTGTACTCAGATAGGCACCGTAGCCCTACTATACAAATGCATACATCGTAGCCTACTGTACAAATACTTCAGCACTTCGATATACTGACAGTCCTTTTGGCACCGCTGAAGGGACGGTAGCACCGCCCAAATTTCGACGGAATCAAAGTTTTTCTCATAGTTCACATACGCAACACAAAGTGGCAGACTGTACTCTTCGGACATCTGTATAATTTGCCGAAGGGTATGTATGTGGTCTATGGTGCTAAAGCCTTTTCGGAAACTGGCTTTTTCGGGACGCTGGAAGTCGTCGAGCCTGCGTGCGAGACGATTCGTAATGACTCTCAAGAACAACACGTAGACACGGCTCAGAAGGGATATCGGTCTGTAGTTTTTTCTTCAAGACCACCGCACTTCTATTCCACGCCTCCGTGGAGGACATAATTAAAAAGCCTCTTTAGAACTTCAAGTACCGGTTTTCCACCTGCTTTCAGAAGCTCCGGTATAATTCCATCCGCGCCCGGGGACTTGCAGTTTTTTACGTGCTGGAGAGCCATTCTAATCTCACTCAGACTGACATCTGGGATATCATCGGAATAGTGCCGGATAAGACTTGTTCTTGGATTGGACTCACACTTGCGTGTGATTCCGACAATGATGTGTACAGCTGCCCATAGAACCTCTCAATCTCACCCAAATCTCAGGTATCCCGGATCCAATGCTGTCACACTCATTCTTTAGCTTCGACAATTGGCTCTTTCTGACAGACAGATCCCTGTTAAAGGCTTTGAATCCTTGGTTCCGCTTAATTGCTTCTTCAATACGAATTGTACTGAAGTTGCGTAAGTCCCGCTGCATGTATTTGAAGATCAGTATATTCAGTTGCCTGTATGCTGCCAAATCTGCTGAAGACTGCAGTTTCATCTCCCTAACAGCTATGATATTAAGAGTGTGATCGATTTTATGTTCTTCTGCGTCGTGTCTTGCAGAACTTAGCTCTTACCACATGGACAGTATCCACAAGCTTCTTTACACGCATTGACATGCGCGGCTTTGGTCGATGTTTGGCTTACGCACTAACAAAGGGCCTCTTTTACTGTTTCGCCAGTTATTTTGCTGTGGACTATGTTCCAGTTCCCAACTTAATGTTAGGGACGTTAATTTCGAGGAAGTGCGTTGCTTCGTCGGCACTCACTGCCTGTCTACTTTGCCCAATTGTTTTTTGAAAATGGGAAAAAGCGTAGCACTTATTTCAGGTATTTTATATAAATATTGTGAGTGTTTTCCAAATGGGAAGAGATTAGTTAATAACGAATAGCTGATTTCAGATTAATTTAAAGATGTTAACCTGGAACGAAATGAATATGGACGATTTAATGTTCTTAACCATTTAGCCTTTCTTCGTGAACGGGGTTTTTTAGCATAAAATAATTATAAGGTACTCCCAACAGCTTTCGATTGCTCTGGTGAATATTCATTCTTCCAAGAGACACCTACAATCACATCGTTAATAAGGGGCCCAAATTAAGACGATTACGCCATAAATTTATTTTTATTTTTTTTACAGAAAAAGGATGACAAACGAGTACACAGTCCACCTCATGATAAGTTAATTCTATAGCCCATAGTCATCTACAATTATCCTCGATTAAGGATCAGAACGTTGTCAATGGAATGCCTTGTTTGCAGTTAAAAAGAATCTTCAGATCTCTACACTCACCATACGAAATATAGCAGCATTAAGCTGCTATTTTACTCTGGTATTCTGTGAGAGCGTGGTCCTTCCCCGGTCGAGCCAACCCATTCGTGCTACAACCATAATGTAGCTTCAACGTGACTCTACTACTTATTAAACGAAATATAACTAAATCTTAAGAAAGTTCCTTGGGATAAATTAATATTAATATATATATATATTCTTTGTTTACGTGGTGAAATAAATTTAAATATTTAACACGCAGCCATTTTATATTATACAAAAATGGAGGGGGAAGCGTTAAAATTACAGAGTAAGAGCTAAAGTGAAGATACCTAAATACTGAAGACCCGCAGACTTGATAACATTACTTATGTTATGTCAATCTATTTATTTTGTGATATTCGGGAACGTTTATATATTTTCAATGCAGAATATATTTTTCGTCGCATGATGTCAGCGGTCTCATTCAGTAGACCGCGGGCATAATATTAGGCAGCTTATGCAGGATAAAAGCAGATTGATTTTCACTTTGCGGCAAGGCTTCCAGCTAATTTGCTTTAGGTTAAATCGCCACACAATTTAAAGGTGATAAACATCGCTTACAATATGATAAATAAGTTTGCCGATATTTGATCAATTTGTGATCATTTCAATTTTCCATTAAAGTTCCCGTCACAATTACCCATTAACCTGTTACGATAATCGTAAGCTTTTATTTTAAGTTTATCACTTGTGGTTTAGTCACCTGGGCCTAATCTTTTTCGTTCCAAATTTGAGAGTTATAAAATAAAAAGTTGACTATTAATAAGCTAAAAGATATTCTGAAAGATCTTATGGCCTTAGATAGAGGGCGACATAAACAACTATTTACGTATTCATTCATAGTTCCTATCTAATGTTTGTTGAATTTATAATAGACTATCTAAAACTTGTTGAACATAAGCCTCCCTAATAGATTGTTTCATAGGACAGATATTTGAAAAGTTGCCACACTTTAAATAGTGCTGTTGGCAACTGCAGATTTTTTATTATTTTGAGCTGTAATCAACAAGATACTATTTTCCACCAGTTTTCTTCTGTTACTTACGACACCCATAGGATGATATAGCATAATGGATTCTCCTAAACTGGCACACCAACGCATCACTTATGCAGCAGAGCATGGTATAATATACGATATGAATTACTCATAATAGATAGATAAAAAAATCTTATCGCACTCAAACAAAAACTATTTGGTACAAAGGTGAACTTAATGCCGAAACGACATTCTCTTCCAGCTAACCTTTGCCTTATTTACACATATTATTCAAACTCATCACAAAAATAAATATGCTGGTTTATACATAACTACACTTTATAGCGACATGAAGTAGTGTTAACTGTGCGAGATGCTTGATACTATGACTGTATCTGTGACTTACTCGCCAAGCGTGAACGATTTGGATATCCACTGGAAACTCTGACACTCTTCTACAAAAATGCTAAAAATTAAAATATTGTGTTTGTCAGCAAGCGCAATAAGTAACTAAACAACAGTAAATACCAGTAAGCAAATATTTCTAGAGAAACATTTCTATTTAAAGGAAACAATATTTTCCAAGTGTTTGCTTGACAATTGGTAACCACAAATTTGGTCACAGTTGAAAAATGAGAAGAAAATATTATTGCTCACCAACACAGAAATTTAAATAAGTTGACAATTCTTAATTATAACCAGCCTTCCACTAAAATGGAGTATTGACCTGGTAAGAGATGCAGGAAGACGACAAATGTTATAGATGTTAGCCTGCTACTTTCACTGTGCTTTGTGCAGAAGAGCTATGATATATTCTGTAATAATGATGATGATTATTAATAAATGACTTAAAAAAGATAAATGAAAATTATAAATTTATTTATATTTACTTTTAAAATTTAATAAATGTGGTTCTTTGTCCGTGTTTATTATTATTTTATTCTTCCTTCTTTGAGTAATGGTGATAAATGAGCACACAGCCCCCTGGATAATAACTTAATGCTATACCCCTTAGATAACTATGTCTACCGTCGATTGATAATCAAAATGCAAATACGTTGTCACCCCTGAGGACTAGAATGCTTCATTTTCGGTAAAAATATATTTCTCCCCGGTTCTGACAGAAAATATTAACAAAAGATGAGGATACCTACATTTTAATACTGGTTATTGCCATTACTATTTCGACTCTGCGCAACATAGTGAGTAGAAGGCAGAAATGCATGTATTCTGTTCTCGTCTAGTTTCTGTGATGCAGGCAGAACAGTCCAGGCACGCGGGCATTTTATATGAGTGTTAAGATATGTGTTCACTACTTATAAAAATATACATATAAGTTATTATAGTAATCACTCTAAACAAAATTAAAAAACACATATTTCGGTACAAAAGTAATGTTATTTTAATTGTGGTTTACTGAAATTCTAAAAACACATTCACTTGCCATGTTCTGCGGAATAATTGGTTTCAAAAAGAATGAATTCATTATTTCAGTCCTCAAAATTGCGTGCCCGTAATGGATTTTACAACGTATTAGATGTTAATGAATTCTGAATAGGCACGTCTTTAATGAAAACATGGAATAAAGGGAAGACGATGTTAATTAGATACCTTTGTTAAGAAAAGATAAGGAAAATAGTATCGTCAGTTATTTAATATTAGAAGAATTAATTTTCTTATCCAAGATAAAATCTTAATAAAGCTTGTTATGTTCAATATTTTTTTAATAATTATACTAATTATAAAAAAATATTGAACTTTAACAATTTTGAAAATGACCCATGAATAATATATGAGTATTTATATTGATTAACCATTTTGTCATCACGTGGAAACTGTTAGGTTAAAAAGCATCGTAATAAAACTGAATAATAATTTGTGACTAATAAATAATTTATAATTATTATAATTAAAATATATAACTAATTAAAATGATCCCATCTCCTCTTACTACTACTTGATATGAAGTAGTAGATATTCTTACACTGCCACTACCTGGTAAACTTTGTACAGAAGATATCAGTGAACGCAGCTTCTCTATTAAATGTAGCTTCATCGACTGCGTTTAAAAACTTAAATAAACTAAGTTAGTGCTTTGTAGAGCAATTCATTCAACTGCATCTAGGGACAAAAATAAAACAAAACAAGACACATTTTGTATTCAACAAGTTGCTCAATATAACTTTACAATACCAAGTGGCTTGTTAGTTAATCCAGACATGGATCCCGAATAAATGACTGGCATAGTAGATAGACAGTATTAATGGTACATATATTTATGTGTAAAAAGTTTTTATTACTTGTACCAAAGGAAATATGCAGTCTGTTTAAGTATCGTAACGTAGTTAAGCCAATTTAACTTGTGTACTAATTGTTTATACCCTTGATGTTTTTGAACAATGCCCTGAGACAGAATACGTGTTTCTTTAATGATTAGACTGCTGTGTTGTTACTCTGCAGAAAGGAGTATTATTTTTCCTTATGTACTAATTATAAAATATTATTTTTATACCCTAAATGAATCCAGTAAAAATAAAAAGTCAGATAACTGGTACACAGTTAAATATTTACAACTTCTTTATTTGACAAGCTTGAGCTAATAGATTGTGTATTTTTATTAACGCAAAAATAGAGTTAACAAAATGATAACAACATAATATGGAAATATAATTTATGGATATTGGAGAAAACAGTCTTATGTCACATTTCTTATCATTGAAAATGTGCTCTTGATTCCTAAAAATATCAAATATGGACATATTTTTTAGGCTTAATGGTGTTTGAAATAAGAACTTTTTAGTAACCAAACATACATTAACAATTTCCCCACACGCTATTTAGATTGCAATAAATATAGAAAAAATAATATATTAATAACAATTATTATTTAGTATGTATACTCTTTACAATAGTCATTAACTGTTTTCAGGCGGACTGCTTAGAATAAATCTGTATGACTTGCAGGCTGAAAGCTTGCAGACCTGTACATAGGCACAAACAAAATAACAAGAAAAATATGGAAATGCAATTTGTGGATATTGAAAAACAACATTTTTATTTTATGTTTGTTATTATTAGAATGTCCTTCTGATTCAAAACAAAATCATAAGTAGACATGTTATCATCAAGTTATTCTAGCGTTAACAATGTTTGTAATTTATATACCCTCCACACTGTTCTTGTCTTGCTGTGATGCCTTTAAGAAAAATCTTTTAATATGATAATGATCAACAATCATAAATATAATCATATTATAAATGTGTGTTTATTATCGTTTTACTGCCACTTTGAAATATCTTACTTCCCCACTATGTTTGGTATGGTATGGTTGGAGATGCATAATCGTCGCAGAATCTTGTTTATTCATGGTGTATCCGAAGATAAAAATGAATATGTAACCGAAACTGTCATTAAGTCGCTACAGCAGACCAAAGTGTTCATAGCCCAGGAAAATATAAGCCGATGCCACAGATTGGGTAAAATTAAGGACAAACCCGGACCTTTATTAGTGGAGTTTAGGGATCTTGGTCTTCGACATAGGGTCTGGAGTTCAAAAACATATCTTAAAGGCACTGGAGTGACCTCGTACAAGTTCCTTACAAAAGTTAGGCATGAAGCTTTTCTAGCAGCTCCCAACCGCTTCGGGGTATCGAAATGCTGGACGAGGGAAGGCTGTATCTATGTTTTGACAGAAGATGGTTTACGGCATTCAGTGTTCACTATTGCTGATTTACAGTCCATCCCATTATCGTCATCATTAAAACAAAATCAGGATGATGCTAAACCTGCTGAAAAAACCAAGCCAAATAAAATTCGGAGTCGCGTAGCATTATTTTTGTGCAGTGTTCTTGTTATACGTCAATGTTTTACTACCCTTTTATTTTTGTTATTGTTGATGTTTAAGCATATGACGGAGTGAAGAAGAAGAACTGTCTGAATTGTTTTTATTTGTTATCGTCCATAGATTACTGTGTATAGACTAGACTGTTACCGTCTGTCAGATCAAAATAAATCTATGTCACACATATGTCACCTTAGCATGGACATGTCTTTTAACTTTATTTTAATTTTTTTGTAAACTGCCTTTACGGCTCTGGGTTCTAGCTGTCTTTAAACATTCCTTCTGATGAACCACAAAGTACTTTTAGTTTGAACTTAGATGTACATAGTTGCGTCATGATTTATTTTGTACATTTTTAGTTCAACTTTATTTATTAAATATTAGTCATATTTTTGTGTTGCTGGTTTGTCAGCATAAGTATTAGTAGAAGTCTCCAAAATGGCCGTTTTGTAGGCGTCCACAGCTTCTTCAGGTGATGAAAATCTCTGTCCACGCAATTTATTCTTTATTTTAGGGAAAGTATAGAAATAATTAGGGCTTAGGTCGGGGCTGTACGGCGGATGGTCCAATAATTCTATGTTTTCTTGCTCTAAAAACTCCTTTATTATGTGTGCGGTGTGAGAACTCGCATTGTCGTGATGGAGGATGATGCGGCGGTTGCAGTTCTCTTTACGGAGTTCAGAAACGTCCTGTGGAAAACAAATTCTAGCATAACATTCTGCATTAACCGTTCTTTGTTCCTCAAGAGGAATAGTCGTAACATGGCCGGTTTTGGAGACAAACGTGGCCACCATTTTTTTTTCAACACTCCGTGAACGAACAATTTTTGTTGGCTTTAACTTATTTTCGAACACCCAAACTCATGACTGGTTTTTTGTTTCGAGTTCGTACGCATATATCCAGGATTTGTCACCTGATACGATGTTGTATACAGCATTTGAGGATCCTGCGTGGAATCTTTCGTGAGTTCTGACGCACCAGGTAATGCGAGCCGCTTTTTGCTCTTCACAGAGCGAATGCGGTATCCATCGGGAAAACAACTTTTTAAACCTAATTGTTCATGCAAGATTATTTGTATTTCACTCATGCCAATGTCTAAAGTTGCCTGAATTTCGCGGTATGTCACATGTCGATCTTCCTTAATCAGCTTACGCACAGCATCAACGTTTTCTTGGGTGACTGCAGTTTTTGGATGACCTTGACAGGGATCATCACTGAGCTTGACAGGTCCACGTTGAAATTCAGCAGTGGCTTTGGATGGGGCTTCATCACCAAATGCAGAAATCATCCGGTCAACACACTGTTTTTGTGTTAAACCACTTCGAATATCATAATAAATCATCGCTCTTGAATTTTCTCGAGTCAATTCCATTTTCTCAACGACTAAAAAAGTTTGACAGAACCTTGTGACAAGACCGAGAATCTTTTTTTTTAATAAATAAATGGTATTCGATTTTTTAAAACCAAGGAGTTTTCAATTAAAAAGATTTTAATATGACAGGAACAGTGAAAATATCGTATTCCATTGATATACGAGTGTTAATAAACGATTATTATTTTTGTATCATAAGTGCTGCTGGTGGGTGAAATATTATATTATTTTAAATTTATTATGATGAATACTTCTCTAATTGATATTAACTTAGGCTCTAGCTCTTTTGAGACTTGCTCCTCGGGTACTTCAGATGACGGAGATGACAGTTTTCACAGGACTGTCTCTACCTCAATTCTTCCTTAGATTCTTGCTTCTTAGATTGTGCTAATAATTTCAATGTAATACACATAAATGCACAACGTATTTTCTAACCTCTATCCTGATATGCAGACAAGTTTAAACAACAAAAACATTCATGCAGTTCTGGTCTCTGAAACTTGGCTTAAGCCTTGTTTACCATCCATTTCGTATGCAATCCCAGGTTTTCATATGTTGCGTAATGACCGACTCATCAGAACTGGTGGTGGGGTTGCCATATATCTTCGTAAAGATATTCGTTACTCCACAGTCAGCATATCGTCCACCTCAATTGTTGAAAGTGCAGCAGAACATCTTTTTATTGAAGTCACACTATCTTCCTTCAAAGTTCTCTTAGGCGTTGTTTATAGTCCCTCTATCTCTGTTAATTATTTTTCTGCCTTTGAACAAACTTTGGAAGAATTGATTCCGACATATAAATATGTTATCATTATGGGTGACTTCAATGCGTGTCTTCTTAAAAATGATGTTCGGTCAAAGAAATTAAAGTCCGTAGTTGACTCATGTAATCTTTACATTTTGCCTTCTAATCCTACCCATAATAGTACTCCTTTTCTTCTTGATTTAATAATTGTTTCCTCTCCAGATTATATATTCAAACACGGCCAGTATAATGCAGATGCTTTTTATTACCATGATCTGTTGTTTTTATCTTATAAATTACGATCACGAAAAGTCAAGTCCCGTGTTCTTCTGCTACGTAATTTTGTTAAAATGGACGTAGACTGTCTTAAAAATGATGCTGCCAGCATAGACTGGTCAATAATTGATGAGACCTCTGACGTTAACGAACAAGTGCATCTTTTAAATTCCATTTTAATGCAGCTTTACGAAAAGCATGCACATTTACGACCAATTAAACTTAAGCATCCGCCGTGTCATGTCAAGAAGGAACCCAGCCAAATCAAAATTTAAAAAAGACCCCTGTGATGTAAATCGTGAGAAGTACAGGATACTTAGAAATTGCTGCAACATGATGTGTAGAGATGCGCAATGACGTCACATTCATAAGACAATTGATGAATCTGATACTAATAAGGTTTGGAAATTTCTAAAAAACTTGGGAATGGGTAAGAAGCAAAATGACTCTTTTCGTCCTGATTTAAACATTGAAATGCTTAATCAGCACCTTTGCTCAAGTTCTAGTCACGTTAACAGTTGTAAATCTAGAACCTTAAATCACCTTCATTCTTTGCCAACTCCCGATTTTTCTGAATTTGTTCTACGTCAGTTTGCTGACTGTGACGTTAAAAAGAATATCACAGCTGTAACTTCTAATGCAATTGGTAGTGATAATGTCAGCCGAAACATGATTCTCCCGCTATTAGATATCTTGACTCCTATTATAACTAAAATTTTCAACAACTCTATAAATACAGGTACTTTTTCTACATTATGGAAAGGTGCACATATTATTCCATTACTCAAGAAATCCAATCCCAAGTCCTTCTCTAATTATCGTCCTATTTCCATATCACCTTTTCTTTCTAAAATTCTTGAGCGTCTTGTTCATCAGCAACTTAGTCTATTTTTGAATCTAAATAGCCTCTTAAATACATTTCAATCAGGTTTTCGCCCTGGCCATAGCACCGTTACTGCTTTGGTTAAAATTACAGACGCCATTTGAGCAGGAATGGAGAATCGACAAGTTACTATTATTACTTTTCTTGATTTTAGCAATGCTTTCAACACAGTCGATTTCGACATACTTCTAGCTGTGCTCCGTTCTATTAACGTATCTCCGGCAGCAACCGACCAGTTTCGTAGTTACTTGTTTGGACGCTGTCAATGCATCCGTAATGAAGACACTTATTCCTCGTGGTGTTCTCTAGATGCAGGCGTACTACAGGGTGGCGAGTTGTCTCCTCTCCTTTTCTCAATTTTCATACGCTCTATTACATCAGGAATTTCTTTGCTCTACCATTTTTATGCAGACGATCTCCAAATATATTCTCAAACAAGTATTGAAAATCTCCCATCTACCGTGCTATCAATAAATCGTGATCTCATAATTATTTCAGAATTTTGCACATCTTATGGAATCAAGGTTAACCCTAGTAAAACACAGGTAATAGTGATAGGTAGCAGCAAACTACTACAAAAAATTACATGGCATACGCTGCCCTTTGTGTGTTTTGAGAATTCTGTTATTCCTTTTAGTAAGGTTGTAAAAAATCTAGAGGTTCTAATTGACAGTACAATGTCTTGGGCACCTCAAATTGAACAGATAAGCAAGAAATGTTTGTAGCTTATGGAAGTCTTAAGAGACTCCGAAAATTTCCTGCCCATTTCTATCAAAATTGCGTTAGCACATTCCATTTTGTTACCTATTTTAGCTATGCTGACATATACTACACTGGTAATATCATGGAGCAATTAAACAAGCTTCAGCGTCCTCAGAATTTATCCATTCGATTCATATTTGGTTTACGCAAATATGATCATGTTTCCCAATTTCGAAATCAGCTCAAGTGGTTCCCTATCCGCCTTCGCCGGAATGTTCATATACTCACTTTACTTTTCTGTCTACTGTTTGATCGGAAATCTCCAAGGTACCTTAAGGAACAATTTCAATATCGACATGAATTTCATAACCGCAATTTGCGTTCAGTGTATAGCTTGGCTTTAAATACTCCTTACAACGTAATTTCATTTTATAATAAATCATTTACTTCACTAGCAACGCGACTTTGGAATTCATTACCACTTAACATTCAGAAAGATAAATCTTTACAGTCTTTTAAAAAACTACTTAAGGAGTATGATTTGAAATTCCCGTCTTAATAATAAATTATATGTATATTTCCTCTTTTCATATATTATACTTGATTTTTTTTTGTTAAATTTTCTCTGCAGTATATGTTTGAGTATATATGTATATATCTATGTATGTATATTTTAAGTAGGTATATATATATATAAATAATCATTAAATATTGTATATATTATTAATGTTTTTATAAATATTATTTTTAATAATTTTTTTCATGTTTATTTCATATTGCACGTTGCACGTATCCGTCAAAATATAAAATTATAATGTCCTTTTATGTTCAGTTTGTCAGGCAGAAATTGCTTAAAGCGATATGACCGCCGTTTGTAGTCATAAGTTTTCCGTTATTGTAATAACTTTGTTCAAATGCAATAAAGAGTTATAAATGAAGGGTACAGGAGCAAAACAAGAAATGTCACAAAAACAAAAAGTTGTGTAATTAACATTCCTATATTTGAAAGTTAACAATTTTCTTAGGTATGGCTTAAACTTATACACTGCTAATAAAAAGTTAAGTTTACCTTTTTAAGTGTTAATTTAAGAAAGAATACTTTTATGGAAATAAAAAAAATTGAAAATAATAATAAAATTATAGTAGTTCACTTTTACAACATACAAAAACTGGAAATGTCCAGTGTGTCCCATACAAGGAATGTCCAACTACCTAAATGCATTGCTGATTATGCATGAGGAATGCTTTCAAAGTAGGATTGGGCCCCCTCAGAACAAAATCTTGTTAAATCCATTAAATCCTAGTACTTTTCTGCACTAATGGGTAAGAAATTGATATAGGCAAAATCTGGCAATTCGAATTCATTTAATGTGTCATTTGACCCGGGTTCCTTTTTTGTCACAATAGGTGATTTCTCCCATAAACCATTATAATTACTTTTGTGTAAAATAACTCTAGAGTGTTCTCGTAAACACTTCAATTCTCTTTGGGACTGAATAGGAAGGAGCATTTTTTCATGTATAGATTTTTTAAAAAAATTGTAAATTTTCTTATGTGTTCACCTATTCCTACCTCAATCACCTCAAAGGGTTTGCGTCTTTGGCGACTTACTCTCAGCAAATCATACCACTGGTATGGAACTTCAATGTGAGCTTTTAGATTGATTAGGCCCATATTTTTTATCGCATTCTAAATACGAATGTCCTCGTATTGGATAAGTAATTTTGATAGAATCTAAAAGTTTCATTTTATGGACAACAAAATGAATAAACCTTATCACTGTGTAGTTCTTGTTCTGTCCACCTGCTGATCACAAAATATTTCTAAATGCTTTACACGACTATCCAGGTGGTTTGTTAAATATTGAAACAGAAATGAAACCACTTCATCTGAACCCTTACGTCCACAGGTTTCTGGATAGGTGTAAAAATAGGAGCTTGCATCACCTAATGCATGAATATTAAAAGAGTACATTGATAATTGACATTTGTAATACACATCGCTTGTGGTGATGTTTGGCAACGATACATTCTTCTGGTAGTCCATGACAATTGCTTGAAATTCCACATCTGTTTTGCTCTTGATTCTTGCATTTTTCTTATGATCATAAAATGTTTGAGCCTTTTTCTTGAGCAAATTGTTCAGAATAGTTAACCGATTCAGTTTTACAATATTTCCTTCAGCTCTCAATGCCTTCAATCAGTCCTGGGATAGCCAAATGATATATTAAACTCTGTATTAAAGATGGTTCTGTAAGTTTCATAAGATACATGATTTTGTGACTCGTATGCATCTAAGTACAACTTATACATTTTCTTTATGTTTAGGTCCTCAGGTAGATATTCTTTTTTTGTATCATTCAAGCTGTAGTGACTTTACCGTCCTTTAAAGGATTTTATATGATTACATATCAAATCTTTAATGTTATTGTCTAATCTCTTGTTTGAACCTGACTTGCCTCTTTTGTCACTTGGTGCAGTACCTGACATTTTCAATGACTTTTGAAGATGTTCAAGTTTTCCTTTGGTAATGCCAAATATGGATAAAAATACTTTGTAGCAAACAGGTTCTTCTTTTGTCTCATCATTTTCTATCACCCTCACTTTGTAAGTGAAATGCGTTTGATGGAAATTAGCATCCATTTCTTCTGTTTTTCTACTTCGCCTCCTTTTTTATTGAACACACATTCATCAAGCCACATAAGTATATATTTTGTTCATCTGTGTAGTTCATGCTGTTGAAGTCTTTAAGTAGTTTTGCACATTGCTCTGATGATATTCTATCAAAACATTTCAATCTTTTACACCTGCAATCATCTCCTGGCTCGTGCGTAGAAACTCTTAATTTTTTCATCACTTCACGCATTCTTCCTGTTTTCTTTCGTTTTTTTGTGTTATGCACAAAAGTGTTATTGATTTCTTCATCACTATTACTCATTTTTACAGCGGTAAATCGAAATAACAATTAATATCTATTCAAATCACAAACAGCAACTCCGAACAAATACTCGAGATAACCTCAAAGTTGACTTAAATATTTTGACAGCTAGGACATTCCTTCTTACGTTCCGTTACAACATGGACCTTCCCTGTTTTGTTCCTGCACACAATTTTGAAACTCTAGTAATACATCTGACAATGCTTGTTTTTACGCTTTTTGTATAATGCCAAATAAAAATACGCTGAGAAATGAGAATGTTGCCATCATAAATTAACTTTTGGATTTTTTGTGACATTTCTTGTTTTGCCTGTAACCTTCATATCTATCTATCTATCTATCTTTGTATCAGTGTAAAGAAATATATATTTATATATATATATATATATATATATAAAAGTATGTTATTACCAAGTCGTTTTAGTTTTAATGATGTTTGGGGTATGATTACTAATCTGTCAACACATTTAAAACCAAAGATCATACCCTGCGCCTGTCTATGTTATTTTGTGACAGTGGCAATAAAAATTGTGTTTTTTCACCCTTACAAAATTAGTTTGAAAGATTTGCTTTATATTTATTTTGTCAGCAAAACCTTAGCTTATACTATTAAATCGAGTGCTACCTGGCAAGCGTTCAATATTATTGATAAACTTTACAACTTCTTAACCTGCATCATTTTTACTACTAGAAACTCACTCTCAGGAAGTATACGGTATATTAATGCAGCTCACAACTAAAAGTGCTCCCGGATATATCGAGCGAATTCATTAAGATGACACTTAAATTAGTTGTACCAGTGATCTCTTACTTGGCTAAATTGTGCTTTAATATAAGAATATTTCCAGATGCCCTTAGAAAGCAGTCATAGCACCCATGTACAAAACCCCACCCATTTCTGTTTTACCAGCTATCTCCGAAATTTTGGAGAAGTTAATAAATGTAAGGCTAATAAATTATCTCAACGATTTAGATAAAGACTATTTTAAGGATCGCAAGCATAAAGTAAAGATAGGTGAATACTGAGCGATGAATCAGATATAACATTCGGAGTTCCACAGGGCAGTGTCCTGGGTCCTACTTTGTTTTAAATCTACATAAATAATCTAAACAAATAATCTAAACATGAGGGCAACATAATCTCCTATGCAGATGATACTGAAGTAATATTTACTGATGACTCCTGAGATTCTGTTCGTAGATCTGCTGAATAAGGCTTTGCTAAAATCGATAAGTGGCTGAACACTAACCTACTTACTTTAAATACTTTGAAAATTAATTATTTATATTTTACTAACAATATTCGAATTCAGCCTAACATTAATTTTCAGATTAAACTTCACACATGCTATCATCCCTTTAGTACTAGTTGCAGCTGTTCATTAATTAGTAAAGTCTCAGAGACTACTATTGAGACTACTATTTAGGAATCATAGTTGACCAACATTTGTCATGGCTTAGACATAATGAATTAATCATGAATGACTAGGAAACTTACATGGACATTTAAAACACTAGGACAAAAAAGTTACTTAACCAAATATGTATTGCTTTGGCTCAATCTATCTTAATATATTGTATTCCTGAATAGAGTGGAGCTACAAAAACCAAATTTGTAGAAGTTGAAAGGGCATAGAGGAAATTATTAAAAGTTTAGCAAAAAAGATTCCCTACAGAGGATCTTTATGCCATAACATCTTATATTCAGTTCTAACACTGCATAAAGGTAAAAAGTTTAACCATTGTATTGAAGCCAAAAGAAGGAAAAACATAGTGGCTACAGCTGTCGCCGTTAAAACTGTTTTAGCTACGAGGCAATATGTATAACATTCAGCGACTATATACAATGCCATTAATAAAAACATAAATATTCATCACTTTAACTACCATAATTGCAAATATGTTCTAACCAAATGGCTACATAATAAGAGATATGATGATACTAAGGCTCTTTTAAGCAATATCAAATAATGAAGTAATATAATTTATTTGTACCACACACACACACACACACACACACACACACACATTCATGCACTCGCTCAATAACCCAATCAGGCATTCACACACACACACACAACACACACACACACACACACACACACACACACACACACACACACACACACACACCACACACACACACACACACACACACAGGCGCATGCGTGCGTGTATATACGCTATTTTACGTTGGTATTCTGCGAGAGCGTGGTTCTTTCCGACCCGTTCGTCCTACAAAAATAAAATGACTGCAACTTGGCTCTATCACGTAAAAAACTTTGAAAAAATGAAAATAATAATAAATACAGTGTTATTATGCATTGTGTTACGCAGCCCTAATCTAGGCAATCTGCAGCGTTGCATCAGTTTACAACAATCACGAGGCACCTCATCAGCATAACGTGTGTACTGTCTTATATTACCTGGTTCTGATATTTTACCGTGTGAATTCATTCTAGATTCAAACTTCAAATTGGAGTCAACTCTCTTAGTTGTAATAATTAATTGTAATAATTATAATAAACTACTGATGATGATACTGATGATGATACGGATGATGATTTAATAGCTGACTAGAAAAAGTTGAATGAATTTATATAAATAAATTCCGATTATTTTTATAAACTAACATTTTTTACTTATTTTATTTGACTATGTTTGTTAGATTGAATAAATATATTTACGGATTCTATTGCATTTAATTCACATATTTTAACTTATTTTTATTTTGTTAATAAAAGAGTTTTATTCAATATATAGTGTCAATTAATAAATAAATTATATATAATAAAAGGTAAATTGAAGAAATCATTATATGTTTGTTAGTATAAAATTCTTCTTTTTTATAGAATGAGGGCGATAAATGAGCACACATTCAACTTGGTTTTCAAATTCGTTTGACACTTTCCCAACCCAGTGAGCTAAAACGGCTGCCGCTGCAAATTTTAAGATCAAAACCAAATTTTTTTTAAAAGTTTATAATGACCAACTTATTAAGGTTATTGATTATGAGATGAAATATCTCAAATGTAAGCTGCCAACAGTTTAAATGTGTGTTTACAATATATTAATGAAGATTTTTGAGTATACATATATTAACTAATTATAAAATATATGCTAAAAGTTATTGTAATTGGCATTTAAAATAAAATTTTAAAAGATGTACATTCTGCTATAAATGTGGTGTTATTTGAATTGTAGTTTACTGAAATATAAAGTCACATTCAGTTGCGATGTTGTGCGGAATAATTAGTTTTAAACAGTATAAATTCATTATTTCATTCTTCAATTCTTCAAAATTGCGTGCCTGAATGGATTTTATAACATATTAGAACGACAATATTATTTTTAATTAGAGTGTGGTGGAGTGGCAGTATTTATTTATTCTAAGAATTATAAAATTTATTTTCCAATATAAGAATTATATAGGAAATAATTCCCTATAATAATTTATAAAATTATATTTTTATTTAAAACAGTATCAAATTCCCTGTCCAATAAAATATGAGCATTTTGGTTGATTAACTATTGTGTCATTAAGTGGAAGCTGTTATATTCAATAATTAAAATATCAGACTAACAGAGATAGATAGGCTAAAACATTTAAAAAGACGTCAAAACCATGCTAAACTTCCAAACTGTTCTCACGCACACTTTCTTTCTTTAACTGGGGGTAAGTCTATTGCTGGACGCACAAAGTGAGTCTTTGAATACGATTTCAGACGCATAATTTGTTCGTGTGTTCTTTGATTAAATATGGTTTTGGTTTGGTTTTGGCATTAATTTAAATCATGCTTATTGATCCCGTTAAAATACTACGAGGAATGTCACTATAATATATCTTGTAAAAGAATAACTATCGCGCAAAGTGTTCAGATTTTCTAAGGAGTAGGTAGTACCTATTGGAAATATTTTATAGACATTCAGATTTCCTCACGTTGTTTACCTTCACTACTGAGTACGTAGTAAAGCAGCACCTAAAATTTTATTTGACATTTTCATTAGTACAAGGGGCGCTCGCTGTAAATTTCACAGTACCCGAGCAACTCGGGTTCCATACTAGCCAACATCAATGACATTGTGAATTACAACTTTAAGTGATTATTTACCACGTACTAGGCGGTGAAGGAAAACATGGTCAAGTTCGCTAGCATTCATTGGGAAAGCGCGGTGGATATTTCATTGCCCTACAACCCTCCCAGAATGAGTCGAGGCATGTGCCCAGCAGTGGGACGTATATAGGCTATAAATTTAACTTTTAACCTCTCAGTCCCAAGCAAAAAATTGGCAAATTGAACATTATATTCATAAAAAGCATACAATCAGTTAAAAACCGCCTCTTATTCAAGTCGGATAAAAAGCGTGTCAAAGTAACAACTTTATATTATGATAAGCAAATTTTCTCAATATCCGGTAGTAAAAACGCTGACAAAGATGTTTCCTCAGTAACAATCTTTTATGAGATCCACTAAACTTGAGTAACACTTTGTTTAGGAAAATATTTTCACTTTTGTCTTTTGCGCTGACACTAAATTTTTTGCTGTCTCTTGAATTCAAATGGTATATTCTTTTGTTATATATTCTTTTGTTATATATTGTATATTTATGATATGTGTTACTATCGATACACTATACTAAACATGATGTTTTTAAATATTTATATCAGAAGTTATAACGAATAAAGCCTCAAATCCATAAACATATTCAATTTATATTGATATATATGAGTATATTATATATAAGCGAAACTGACTCACTTGGCACGAGGACGCCAAAACAATAGGCCTGATTGACTTAAAGTTTAGCATAAATACCTCCTCGAATCCTTTCTCGACTTGACATACACTATATAAGAATTCTGGAAAATTTAACAACTGAAGAGGTGAAATATGGTACTATCTACTTTACTTACTTACTTAACTTTAACTTACGCACTTACCCCACCTCTCGTACTCTAGACTACTACAAAGCAACATTTTTTTAACTTCTAAATGATTTTCAAAAAATGCGTGCGTGCGTGTCTGCGAGTGTGTTTGAGTGTGCGTGTTACAGGTTGAATCCTAGATACAACAATCAATATCAATATATTATAAACAAATTATATAATCATATTGAGCATAGATATCTCCTCAGTCCTTAGTCGAATGGCTGTCAAAGGATATATATAAAATGCAGGGTTAATAATTATAGTCCTGTGAGTTAATTTCAAAGTCGAGACGACGAGTGCTAGTTGGCGGCAGATTGCAGGTTGTGGAAACGACTGTTAAGCAGAAACCACCAAAATAATTTAAGATAAGTGGGTCAATTCTTAGACAGCACAAATCTTTTGATGTTTTTCGCGCATTATAGATTATTTGCGGGTATATTCTTTTATATGAAAATCTGAGCTCTTAGAATTCGTTACCATTACGGAATGTAATACACAATTCCACTGCTGAACATAATATGCTTCCATCAAGGAATGGCAGATGGTCAAGTGAAACGGTCTTAAGGCACACTCATCCATCGACTTCCTGCATGTCTTACCATATCATCACTTCAATTGGTGTTTCGACGCTATCCACTTCGCTTACGAGGCTAATTCTTATCTTTTCTCACCAGGTTTTAACTAGCCAAAAAATAGACAACTTATTATTTATGGCTCTTAGATGGCACGCACAATTCTCTTAACAATTTCTGCTATCAAATAGCTGTTTCTACCTGTGTTATAAAGAAAGCCTGTATAATTAGGACTGTGAAGCATACAATCTTAGTCTTCAGATGTCACAACGCACTTGTAGTCGTCTTTGTTTGAAGTTGTCTGCAGGTTTCTATGGACTGCAGTAGCCACTTACCATCGGGTGGACTGTATGTTCATTTGTAACCACAATTTCCTTAAAAAGAAATTGCAAACAACTCTCATTATCACGTCAAATAAACGGAACAATATCTACTACAAAATCATAATATTATGTTTTATATGTTATTGGGGTATATATGGTAAGAACGCGAGCTCTCTAAAATTCTTACTATAATACCCTATTCCCGAAATCTCACAAACATGAATGGAATGTGTATTATAAGGAATGTAGCCCTGGAAATTTCAAGATGTCGTCGCGGTCGGGTCACTAAATATTTGCATTCCTATCAATATTACAGGCATTTGGCCATGCAGTTCGTAATATAAATAACATGAAAAATTCCATTAAAATAAAAAATATTTTCAAGATGTCCTAAAATTCCATGGACACTTAATTATTTCCATCAATAAATATTTACTTTTTTTGCATAATTAAGCAGTATTTTGAAAAATGATCTTGATTGTACTTTGTGGAGGTCGGAGTACCCACCTATTATTATAGTAGCAGATCTTAGGTTTGAATTGCAACCATGTCCAACATGCTTGTAAAAATATAAATGGGTAGTTAGTGTTCGGGTGGAGATGGTTTCAAAGTCAATAAAATGGGTCAGTTTTATTTTTTTCTTTAAAGATTTTTATCGCATTATGGGCTGAAACCCATATTAAATTCTTACTACTTTTATAAGTCGTAATCAAATACCTTTCTTTCCGGTTTACCGTTACTGTTGCCATTATAGCCTACGTCAGTAGTAAGTACTACAGTAATATTAAAGTTCAGTATTGATCATAGGCCTTCCAAAAGAAACGCCACAAAAACGGTCGGGAGGCAACTGCATCTATCAATTTTCTACATCTTAGTTACCAGATCAGTTACCAGATCATCACCTCATCTGGAGGGGCAGCCCGACTTTCAACTTTCCATTACATTTATTCTTCAGCCATTGCCGGTTTTTCGAGCTATAAACTCGGCCCTTTACCTCCTTAGCTTACTAATCCGTTGAGCTCAATCGATTACTGTAGTTCTACTACGGATATGTCATAATCTCCTGAAAGCTGACCAGCATGGGTTGAGTTCATCGATTGATCAATGATTCAATTCTTCAAAATTGCGTGCCTGAATGGATTTTATAACATATTAGAACGACAATATTATTTTTAATTAGAGTGTGGTGGAGTGGCGGTATTTATTTATTCTAAGAATTATAAAATTTATTTTCCAATATAAGAAGTATATAGGAAATAAATCCCTATAATAATTTATAAAATTATATTTTTATTTAAAATGGTATCAAATTCCCTGTCCAATAAAATATGAGCATTTTGGTTGATTAACTATTGTGTCATTAAGTGGAAGCTGTTAAATTCAATAATTAAAATATCAGACTAACAGAGATAGATAGGTTAAAACATTTAAAAAGACGTCAAAACCATGCTAAACTTCCAAACTGTTCTCACGCACACTTTCTTTCTTTAACTGGGGGTAAGTCTATTGCTGGACGCACAAATATGCACCCCAATGGTGTGAGTCTTTGAATACGATTTCAGACGCATAATTTGTTCGTGTGTTCTTTGATTAAATATGGTTTTGGTTTGGTTTTGGCATTAATTTAAATCATGCTTATTGATCCCGTTAAACTACTACGAGGAATGTCACTATAATATATCTTGTAAAAGAATAACTATCGCGCAAAGTGTTCAGATTTTCTAAGGAGTAGGTAATACCTATTGGAAATATTTTATAGAAATTCAGATTTCCTCACGTTGTTTATTTTCACTACTGAGTACGTAGTAAAGCAGCACCTAAAATTTTATTTGACAATTTCATTAGTACAAGGGGCGCTCGCTGTAAATTTCACAGTACCCGAGCAACTCGCGTTCCATACTAGCCAACATCAATGACATTGTGAATTACAAATTTAGGTGATTATTTACCACGTACTAGGCGGTGAAGGAAAACATGGTCAAGTTCGCTAGCATTCATTGGGAAAGCGCGGTGGATATTTCATTGCCCTAAAACCCTCCCAGAATGAGACGAGGCATGTGCCCAGCAGTGGGACGTTAACAGGCTATAAATTTAACTTTTAACCTCTCAGTCCCAAGCAAAAAATTGGCAAATTGAACATTATATTCATAAAAAAGCATACAATCAGTTAAAAACCGCCTCTTATTCAAGTCGGATAAAAAGCGTGTCAAAGTAACAACTTTATATTATGATAAGCAAATTTTCTCAATATCCGGTAGTAAAAACGCTGACAAAGATGTTTCCTCAGTAACAATCTTTTATGAGATCCACTAAACTTGAGTAACACTTTGTTTAGGAAAATATTTTCACTTTTGTCTTTTGCGCTGACACTAAATTTTTGCTGTCTCTTGAATTCAAATGGTATATTCTTTTGTTATATATTCTTTTGATTTATGATATGTGTTACTATCGATACACTATACTACACATGATGTTTTTAAATATTTATATCAGAAGTTATAACGAATAAAGCCTCAAATCCATAAACATATTCAATTTATATTGATATATAAGAGTATATTATAAGCGAAACTGACTCACTTGGCACGAGGACGCCAAAATAATAGGCCTGATTGACTTAAAGTTTAGCATAAATACCTCCTCGAATCCTTTCTCGACTTGACATACACTATATAAGAATTCTGG
Source organism: Parnassius apollo (assembly GCA_907164705.1). Lineage (NCBI taxonomy): Eukaryota > Metazoa > Arthropoda > Insecta > Lepidoptera > Papilionidae > Parnassius > Parnassius apollo. Next base: position 3,668,305 of record CAJQZP010000644.1, read on the forward strand.
AAAATTTAACAACTGAAGAGGTGAAATATGGTACTATCTACTTTACTTACTTAACTTTAACTTATGCACTTACCCTACCTCTCGTACTCTATACTACTATAAAGCAACATTTTTTTAACTTCTAAATGATTTTCAAAAAATGCGTGCGTGCGTGTCTGCGAGTGTGTTTGAGTGTGCGTGTTACAGGTTGAATCCTAGATACAACAATCAATATCAATATATTATAAACAAATTATATAATCATATTGAGCACAGATATCTCCTCAGTCCTTAGTCGAATGGCTGTCAAAGGATATATATAAAATGCAGGGTTAATAATTATAGTCCTGTGAGTTAATTTCAAAGTCGAGACGACGAGTGCTAGTTGGCGGCAGATTGCAGGTTGTGGAAACGACTGTTAAGCAGAAACCACCAAAATAATTTAAGATAAGTGGGTCAATTCTTCGACAGCACAAATCTTTTGATGTTTTTCGCGCATTATAGATTATTTGCGGGTATATTCTTTTATATGAAAATCTGAGCTCTTAGAATTCGTTACCATTACGGAATGTAATACACAATTCCACTGCTGAACGTAATATGCTTCCATCAAGGAATGGCAGATGGTCAAGTGACACGGTCTTAAGCCACCCTCGTCCATCGACTTCCTGCATGTCTTACCATATCATCACTTCAATTGGTGTTTCGACGCTATCCACTTCGCTTACGAGGCTAATTTTTATCTTTTCTCACCAGGTTTTAACGAGCCAAAAAATAGACAAATTATTATTGATGGCTCTTAGATGGCACGCACAATTCTTTTAACTATTTTTGCTATCAAATAGCTGTTTCTACCTGTGGGATAAAGATAGCCTGTATAATTAGGACTGTGAAGCATACAGTCTTAGTCTTCAGATGTCACAACGCACTTGTAGTCGTCTTTGTTTGAAGTTGACTGAAGGTGTCTATGGACTGCAGTAGCCACTTACCATCGGGGAGGACTATATGTTCATTTGTAACCACAATTTCCTTAAAAAGAAATTGCAAACAACTCTCATTATCACGTCAAATAAACGGAACAATATCTACTACAAAATCATAATATTATGTTTTATATGTTATTGGGGTATATATGGTAAGAACGCGAGCTCTCTAAAATTCTTACTATAATACCCTATTCCCGAAATCTCACAAACATGAATGGAATGTGTATTATAAGGAATGTAGCCCTGGAAATTTCAAGATGTCGTCGCGGTCGGGTCACTAAATATTTGCATTCCTATCAGTATTACAGGCATTTGGCCATGCAGTTCGTAATATAAATAACATGAAAAATTCCATTAAAATAAAAATATTTTCAAGATGTCCTAAAATTCCATGGACACTTTATTATTGCCATCAATAAATATTTACTTTTTTGGCATAATTAAGCAGTATTTTGAAAAATGATCTTGATTGTACTTTGTGGAGGTCGGAGTACCCACCTATTATTATAGTAGCAGATCTTAGGTTTGAATTGCAACCATGTCCAACATGCTTGTAAAAATATAAATGGGTTGTTAGTGTTCGGGTGGAGATGGTTTCAAAGGCAATAAAATGGGTCAGTTTTATTTTTTTCTCTAAAGATTTTTATCGCATTATGGGCTGAAACCCATATTCAATTCTTACTACTTTTATAAGTCGTAATCGAATACCTTTCTTTCCGGTTTACGTCAGTAGTAAGTACTACAATAATATTAAAGTTCAGTATTGATCATAGGCCTTCCAAAAGAAACGCCACAAAAACGGTCGGGAGGCAACTGCATCTATCAATTTTCTACATCTGTTACCAGATCATCACCGCATCTGGAGGGGCCGCCCTACTTTCAACTTTCCATTACATTTATTCTTCAGCCATTGCCGGTTTTTCGAGCTATAAACTCGGCCCTTTACTTCCTTAGCTTACTAATTCGTTGAGCTCAATCGATTACTGTAGTTCTACTACGGATATGTCATAATCTCCTGAAAGCTGACCAGCATGGTTTGAGTTCATCGATTGATCAATGATTCAATTCTTCAAAATTGCGTGCCTGAATGGATTTTATAACATATTAGAACGACAATATTATTTTTAATTAGAGTGTGGTGGAGTGGCGGTATTTATTTATTCTAAGAATTATAAAATTTATTTTCCAATATAAGAAGTATATAGGAAATAAATCCCTATAATAATTTATAAAATTATATTTTTATTTAAAATGGTATCAAATTCCCTGTCCAATAAAATATGAGCATTTTGGTTGATTAACTATTGTGTCATTAAGTGGAAGCTGTTAAATTCAATAATTAAAATATCAGACTAACAGAGATAGATAGGTTAAAACATTTAAAAAGACGTCAAAACCATGCTAAACTTCCAAACTGTTCTCACGCACACTTTCTTTCTTTAACTGGGGGTAAGTCTATTGCTGGACGCACAAATATGCACCCCAATGGTGTCAGTCTTTGAATACGATTTCAGACGCATAATTTGTTCGTGTGTTCTTTGATTAAATATGGTTTTGGTTTGGTTTTGGCATTAATTTAAATCATGCTTATTGATCCCGTTAAAATACTACGAGGAATGTCACTATAATATATCTTGTAAAAGAATAACTATCGCGCAAAGTGTTCAGATTTTCTAAGGAGTAGGTAATACCTATTGGAAATATTTTATAGAAATTCAGATTTCCTCACGTTGTTTATTTTCACTACTGAGTACGTAGTAAAGCAGCACCTAAAATTTTATTTGACAATTTCATTAGTACAAGGGGCGCTCGCTGTAAATTTCACAGTACCCGAGCAACTCGCGTTCCATACTAGCCAACATCAATGACATTGTGAATTACAAATTTAGGTGATTATTTACCACGTACTAGGCGGTGAAGGAAAACATGGTCAAGTTCGCTAGCATTCATTGGGAAAGCGCGGTGGATATTTCATTGCCCTAAAACCCTCCCAGAATGAGACGAGGCATGTGCCCAGCAGTGGGACGTTAACAGGCTATAAATTTAACTTTTAACCTCTCAGTCCCAAGCAAAAAATTGGCAAATTGAACATTATATTCATAAAAAGCATACAATCAGTTAAAAAACCGCCTCTTATTCAAGTCGGATAAAAAGCGTGTCAAAGTAACAACTTTATATTATGATAAGCAAATTTTCTCAATATCCGGTAGTAAAAACGCTGACAAAGATGCTTCCTCAGTAACACTCTCTTTTATGAGATCCACTAAACTTGAGTAACACTTTGTTTAGGAAAATATTTGACACTTTTCTTTTGCGCTGACACTAAATTTTTCAATTCAAAGAATTCAAAGAAACATGAAACGATATATTTTTTGTTATATATTTTTTTGATTTATGATATGTGTTACTATCGATACACTATAGTAAACATGATGTTTTTAAATATTTATATCAGAAGTTATAACGAATAAAGCCTCAAATCCTAAACTCAACAAACAGAACACGGCAACATGAGGCTGCTATTATACGCTGGTATTCTGTTAATTTACACATGACTTTTATTTTCACCATGTTTATCTTAATACCTTTTCGTTGATCACACTATTGAGGTCATTATACCCTCATGACACAATCAAGCATAGTTTTGAGGTCTTCTACCGATTCTGCCATATAAACCATATCGTCGAAGGTGAGTGATGTACTCGCTATTAATGTTAATATAACATTTTTTCTAATCTAGTAGTTTCAAAACGTCTGAAGAGCGGTGAAGAGTAAAGAATATAACGTCATCATGTCTTACACCTTTCTACATTTGAATAAATACTCTTTTTCTGTACTAAGGTAGCCATCGTAGCTCTACTGTAAAAACACTTAAGCATTTAGATATATCGTCAGTCCACTTGGTACGATTGTAGGGACTGTAGCACCACCCAAATTTTGACGGAATCAAAGGCTTTCTCATAGTCCACATACGCGAGACAAAGTGGCAAATTATAGTTAAACATGTTTGTCATCAATAATGTTGTACCTGTTTGTGATGAGAAAATAAATATAAATTCTATTCTATTCCATTCTATACTCTTCAATCTTCTGAACAATTTACTGAAAGTTATGTATGTGGTTTATGATGCTAAAGCTTTCTAGCTCTGCGTGCGAAACGATTTATAATAAAAAATATCTTTCACTAACACACACACACGCACACACACACACACATACACACACACGCACGCACGCACGCACGCACGCACGCACGCACGCACGCAATCACACACGCTCGCACGTACGTACGCCCGCACGGACGCACGCACGCACGCACGCACGCACGCATGCAAGCACGCTCGCGCGCAGGCGCACGCACGCATGCACGCTCGCACGCACTCACGTACTCACGCACGCACGCACGCACGCACGCACGCACGCACGCACGCACGCACGCTCGCACGCACGCACGCCCGCACGCACGCACGCACGCACTCACGCACGCACGCACACACGCACGCACGCTCGCACGCACGCAAGCACGCACGCACGCACGAACGCACGCACGCACGCACGCACGCACGCACGCACGCACGCACGCACGCACGCACGCACGCACACACACACACACACACACACACACACACACACATTTATAATACGGCCCTGGCGAATTACCCTGGAAATATATTACAAATAATCGATTATTAGATTATCATGAAATCTATTGATATTGCGAGTTATTTCTTCGCTTATTAAATATCTTAAGTAATAATTAAGCGTAATTAACTTAAGTAATAATAAAACTTGGGCATTAAGGCAACATGGGGCATGATTGTCATTGTTCATAGTTGATATTTAAATGTGATAGGAAGGTAAATTCCAATTATATTTTTGTCATAATTAATAAAATGACACTGATACTGATAAAAATACGGATAACTACAGAAGAGTTAAGTTTTTGGTATAAACTTGAAAAAAAAAGTACTTTCTGCATTAATTGATTGCAGCATAGATTAAGAAAAATAAAATAATAAATTTAAAATAAGAAAACCCAAGTTTGAAACTGAACTGAAAGTTTCGCATAGATTGCCTTATATGGGGAATATTTGCCATAGCTCTCACGATTATCCAGCTGGTTGGCAAATCGAGTAGGCTTCCCTATTTATAGTAGTGGACATTTAAGGAGGGATGATGCTAATGGTAATCGTAAATTAATTTGTAATCACGAAGATACTGCTACCAAACTCTTGCTTTGGTTGCCTTCTGTCGCCTTTGACTACATCCACGAAATAAAATGCAGTATATTCCTTATTTCCACTTCACGGTGAATAGGAAATAACAAATAACGTAAATTAAAAAAATTATAATAATTTAAATAACGATAATAATAAATATAATTATAGTAAATTAAAATTAAATTGTCATAAGCAGTTGCTAATGAAATAATCATTCAAAAGTTGTTGTACAACTTTTATCACAGGTAGCTGTAATCATGTTATTCGAACAGTTTGAGCGCTTTTTATTTGTTTTACTCTGTGGACAGAAATTTAGCAAAATAAGAACACGTGACAAGAATATAACTGAGGTTTATGTTCGTACGGTCTGCGGAGGAAGTTGTCGCTTTCAATTTTCTTGCTGAATGATGTATACGAAATTTATGAAATAGCACGGTACAAACGTAGGGTACTAAATGATTAGTTCTGAACCAAGAAAAAAAATATTGTAAATTTTCTTCTAAAATATCTTTATTCAATACCAATTTCGGTACGAATTTTTTGTATAGATAAAGCATACAATGAAAGTCGACTATTGTCTGACTGTCTGACTGTTGGACATGTGAGTATATCGTTAAATAATTTATTATAATAGCAACGTGTAAAAAATGTGCTACAGACCGAATTTTAGTTACAGCGGTCGGTCTCAACGGAAACTAGCCATCTGCGTGGGATAGGATTACAGCGTCCGAGAGTATGCGCAAGTACAGGTGCACTCTCAATTCCTTCACTCCTAAAGTCTGATGGGAATATATTCCGACACGAACATAGAGACATCAGACGTAGAACCAACAGTTTTATGTACTTTTAGATGTACGGGGCAGAAATAACACCAACTTCCTGATTCCGAGCTGTTACTGATAATTTTTCAACAAATAAACCCAATAAATAATTTTGGCACGACCCGGGATTTGAACCTGGGATCTCATGAATACCAATTACATTTAAGACCACTGAACCAACGAGGCAGTCAAGTCAAGCTTAACAGACGGATTAGGATCTACAGTATCATGCAAGTGATAAACGAGCATACAGTCCACCAGCCCATAAACATCTGCATCTATCCTCGATTAAGAAATGCGTTGCCACTCCTGAGGACTAAGATGGAATGCCTCGTTTCCAGTAAAAAGGGTCTCTGGTTCTCTACACTCACCATATGAAACACAGCAGTATTGAGCTGCTATTTTGCGCTGGTAATCTGTGAGGGCGTGGTTCTACCCCGGCCGAGCTAGTTCATTAATGCTACAACCATAATATAGCTGCAACATGGCTCAACCACGAGAAATATGTTCAGCAGCAAACTGGATAGGTTGTTATGCATGAGATGTTAAAAATAAAACAAAATATACCAAATATCTTCTTAATATAGGGCACTAATATGTAAGTTAGTCGTAAGTTAACTTAATATAGTAAGTTAAAGGATTGAATTCTTATTTACTCGGTTCAGTTTTATTACAGTGATTTTCATAAGTTTTATAAATATTTGCTAGAGTGTTTTATAATATTCTAAGTTTATAGAAGAACTTTTATATGTTCTCCCAATTCTAATGTAACGAAGTTTCAGGACATTTCAGGAAAAATTTAAATATCATAATCATATTAAACTTAATAATTTTTTAGACTCCCAACAATCACTAAAATTGAAGCCTTTAAAAAAATCTCTAAAATTTCGCGATGCATCTAGTGAATTCACACATGCAGATACAAGTGGATTAACTGCTAAATTAAACACAATGTGCATCGTTAGGACATACTTTTAATCAAATTGAAGCAAAAAAAAAAAATCGATTTAAAAAAGTTTGGCGCCTTTTAAATTTTTGATTCAAGTCAAGGTCGAAAGCGATTCAGCCTCTCGCGTTCATGTCGACGTCAAATAGGTAATAATTTAAATCCAAACACGAACTCTTAATCGACATTTCTTTCGGTGTATTTTGTTTAACGATATTTCTCTTATTTTTTCTGGAAAAAAAAGAAATATATAATTCATCGTCCCTTATTTATTCACTTTCCACCATCTTGATTACGAATATTAAATCTATTTTAGTTAACACGTTCGCAGCGGCACTGATTTATCTGTACTTTCCATTACTGCGTCACGAGACGTTTGAAACCTCGTTCTGAACCAGAGGTTATAGTGGCACGAGGCTTATTAAACCCCACCGCCCTTCAGAAGACAAAAAACTTGTTTTTGGCGCCAAATAAGGCGAATTGTACGTTTTTTGTCGCGATTAGTATTATCAATTAGTTGATTAACCTAAATCTGCCGCCGCCCGTGGGCGGATTATTTAGTTTAGATTCTATATGCAAAATAAAATGTAGGGTCTTATGTACCCCATACCGCACTGAAAAAGGGCAGTTTTTCATATTGTTTAGTGATAGTAAAAAAATATCGATTTTATTTAATTGTACTTATGGATGTTTTTTATTAAAACATGTTAAACAATAATATTTTTTGCAACCGATACATTCTGTGAGAATTTTCTTTGCTTTTTTGTCAGTCTCACGACTTGATAAGAAGGTGCGAAGTTTTTCGTAGCATCCTATACATCTCATTTTCTTTGATCCTTTTTCGAGATGATGTGGATTGTTTGGACGGGTTCTGAAAAAAAAAACAAACTGATAGTGTATTTTTGAAGCGGGTTGATTAGGTGTGTGCGATTTATTGGCGCATTTCTACACATAAGTATGGGATCGTTACAGCCTGTGTGTGTTTTGCTTTTGTCAGTTGATATTTGTTATATTTCTACATAATTATTTCACTTAGACTGAGTATAATTTGTAAATATTGATTGGAAACTTACCTGTTTTTCAAATATCGTTAATTTAGAATTAGATTTACCACCCAATTCCTCTTCATCATCAATAATATTATTAATTAACTTTCTTCGGCAACGTTTTGACATCTTACTATATCATCGCGGGTGTAGCGTTCAACGTTTTGCACAACACTAACTGCGTAAAGCTAGCGTAGGGTGCGGTACAAGGTGTGTGGGGTACGAGGTGTTCGCAACCTCGTAACGCACTGTTTTAAACTTTAATTAATCAGTGCCGTACGAGGCCCAAAAAGTCCGGTATTAAGGTAGATATACCAAAAAACTCGCCATTAATAGCACATCTCAGATATATAGTTATCTCTTTCCTAGACCGAAGCAAACGGAAGTTACGCCTCTCGCACGACAGAGAAGTTTAAGTTTTTCCTTACCGCTATAACGACGAGACACGGACGAGGTGTTTCAAGCCTCGTTTCGCAGTCAACGTGTTAAACATCCAGAACGTGTTATTTCAATTTTGTTTTTTTTTATACTAATGTTTTTTACCTCTAAATGACTCGTCTGAATCCGATATACGAGTAAGTAGTTTGTTTTAGAAGTACCATAAAAATATTACAATGACAATAAAAACAATGAAACAATTAGAAGAAAATTGTAAATTTTCTTAAAAAAAATAACTAAATATTATTTTTATTTTTATTTTAATTAATCAAAACTTTCAAAATAGGTTTGATTTTCTTTCGATAAAACTATTATTTTATATAAGAATACACTCCAACAATTTCTCTGTTGATCTGATGAGCACTGTGACAAAATTACCAATGACATTGCGCGGGTAAGTCTAGTCCATTGCTTTATGCCTTAAAATATAGAGTAAACTAATTTCTAAGAAACGAATACTAGCTAAACCGATGTTTTGCCCCCTTCAACCACGACCTCGTAAGTTTGACGTCAGTATAATATTTAGTTTTTAGAACTAATATTATTTTGCTATAGATAGCTTTTGTATAGCTTCTCTGTAGAACCTATACATACTGTTACGAGCTTGAGGTTCGTGACAATAAAAAGTGCCGATAAAATTACCTAAATTAACACTTTAATTTTCTTTACACAAATTAAAACTTAAAACAATAAAACACTAATAATTAATCACACTAATTCACTTTATTTCGCTCCGAAGCTTCGCTTGTCTCGCCAAATTCAATACTTCGCCGATCGCAACTTGCGGCGCCTATAAATACACATTAGTACCGAAAAATCCCGAACATTCAAGTAAATACGCGAACCAATCGACAAAGCGCCGAAAGTTCGAGTCTCAGCTTCTAGAAGCTTAGTTCTTCGTTTCGACAACAGATGGCGCTGTCGGTTGAAAGATTAGTGATGTCATTTTCTGGAAAGCTCTCTCCTCGCTCTGTTACCCGACACTAGATGGCGCTAGTGCCAGATGTCAACTTAGCCGCGCAACACTGCCCCCTCCTAAGACATGCTCGTCCCGAGCATTATCGGCCCTATAATAACGCGCCAGGCGATCCACATGGACGATCTTAGGAGTCCCTCTTGCGCCTTTCTGTATCCGGTAGGTTACATCGTTAATCCTGGTTACAATCCGGTACGGGTCATCCCATTTACCTTGAAGCTTAGGAGATTTCCCTTTGCTGCGGACAGCAGTCATTTGCATAATTGGTTATACTGCGTGGAGCATCAGGTGGTATCCCGGTGATCAGGTCTGCAGGCAGCCGTAATTCTCTTCCAAAGTTTGCGAAAGCTGGTGTCACTGATGTACTTTCGTGAACAGCGCTTCGATATGACAACAAAAACGGTTGTATGTGCTTGTCCCAATCTCATTGCCGATTGTCTAAACTTTTGCTAGGTACCTCTCCAATGTCTGATTAAATCGTTCCACCATTCCATCAGATTGCGGGTGATAAGAAGTCGTTCTTGTTTTATGAGTACCCATAACTGTCAGTGTGGTCGAATGTAGTAGTGTGTGTCTCACAGCAATTAAAGTGTTCCATAGTAAACGAACTTACATAATATTCTCGGTTTATATGCCAACGGATTCAGTAGACAATTTAATAGAATTTACATCGTGCATGAACGAGATAAGTTCTATTATTGAAAATGAAAATGTCGACTCTGTATTTGCGTTAGGTGACTTTAATTCGCATCCCGGTACATTATTTTGTAACGAAATGATGAATTTTTGCACGGATTACCAGTTGATTTGTGTTGATTTGGAGGTCCTCCCAACGCTGGTTGGATCATTGCGTTGTAACTGAAGCCGCAAGGCGATCAGTCATAGATGTCGCTGTCCTGTATGATACCTACTGGTCGGATCATGTTCCATTGCTGATCGAGTGCAATATTAACTTATTAGGATCAAAAAATGTGGTAAGCTATTTCTATAATAATAAAATAATTTGGGGTGTCAGAAATAATAACCAAATAGAAACTTATAAAAAATTGTGTCACTCTAAATTAAAAGACGTAAATTTTCCACAGGAGTTTATGAATTGTTGTAATAATATATGTATTAATGATAATCACAAATTAATTTTAGATAATAAGTACAGTAATATTGTTACTATTCTTAGAGAATCAGCTCAGGCCAGTTGTAATAACAAAAGGAATAAGAAATATGTTGTGGGGTGGAATAAATACGTTAGAGACGCCCACGAGGAGGCTCGACTTGCCTTTCAAACGTGGGTCTTATACGGTAAGCCATCTTCGGGTTATTATTATAATAAAATGTGTGAAATAAGATGGAATGTTCAAGTCAAAGTTAAAATAGTGTCAAAATCACGCAGAGCAATTAAGAATGGATAAGGTCGCATCAAGTCATTCGCAAAAGAAATTTAAAGAATTCTGGAAACTTACGAATAAACTGAATCCCAAGTCGAGCCTTCCGGCTCGGCTAATATTCAGGGTCACAACCAGCCTGGAGACATAGCCAATCTATTTAAAGAGCATTTTAAAATAGAGTCACCGCGGGGTCCGTCATCGAGATTAATCGATGGTGGACGTTTTGCAGGTGGATCGTGTGTAAGGATCTCTGCCAAAGAAGTTTTTGAAGTAATAAATTCTATGACTAGAGGTAAATCACCAGGGCATGATGGGCTTAGCATTGAACATCTGGTACATGCTGGTGCCCATCTGCCAAGAGTGTTGGCTATGTTTCTAAGTTTGTGTATAGCTCATCAATATCTTCCGACTGATCTCATGAAGACAATTGTGGTGCCTATCATTAAGAACAGAACAGGAGATATATCAGATTTAAATAATTACAGGCCAATCTCACTAATATATCATACACATAATCTCACCATAGTGGCTAAGGTGCTGGACGGTCTGCTTGACAGGAAATTGAGAAAGCTCATTCATCTGCATGATGCTCAATTTGGGTTCAGACCTGGACTATGCACAGAGAGTGAAATTTTGTGTCTTAAGCAGACTGTTAGGTACTATACAGATAGAAAAACGCCGGTGTATGCCTGTTTTTTAGATCTATCAAAAGCTTTTGATCTAGTCTCTTTTTATGGCGAAAGTTACAGGAGGAAACTGACTTGCCCCAGGAAATTGTCTCCGTATTTAAATATTGGTATAGTAACCAAATAAACTATGTTCGATGGGGTAGCAGCTTTTCTGAGGGGTATGGGCTGGAATGCGGGGTGAGACAAGGAGGGTTGAGTTCGCCTACGCTTTTCAACTTATACATAAACCAGTTGATTGTGGAGCTCAGCAGCACTAAGTTCGGTTATTCTATAGACGGAGTTTGCATAAATAACAAAAGCTATGCAGATGACATGGTGCTGCTGCCCACGATAGGTGCACTCAGAAAGCTGCTAGGGATCTGTGAATCCTACGCAAAGACCCATGGGCTCAACTATAATGTAACGAAGAGCGAGCTCATGGTTTTTAATTCAGGCACTAAAAGGAATGAATAGAGTCGTCAAATTTAAGTACTTAGGCCAGCCACTGGGTAACAGAGGACTTAGAAGATGACTTGGATATAGAAAGGGAACGCAGGGCGTTGGCTGTTCGCTGTAATATGCTGGCCCGCAGGTTTGCACGATGTACTAAAGAAGTTAAAGTTACGCTTTTTAAAGCTTATTGTCAGTGCTTTTACACATGCAACTTGTGGGTCAGATACACGCAGCGGACATACAATGTCCTGCGTGTACAATTCAGTAATGCGTTCAGGGTGCTGTTAGGATTTCCGCGTTATTGTAGTGCCTCTGCCATGTTCGTCAAGGCACACACGGATGGCTTTCATGCCATAATACGTAAAAGGTCCGCTTCATTAATGAATCGACTACGTACCTCTACCAACAGAATCCTGAATACACTTGCTGATAGGTGGGATTCTGCCATTATGAAGCACTGGTTGAGCCTACATATAAAATTGAATAAATAAGATATTTGTAACGTAGGAGCGATAGTTTGTTAAGTTTAAAAAAAGAGTTAAATACTAACATTAGTTCTAAGTAGTTATTGTTCTACTAACATCTTTATGGACAAAGTCTGAAAATAAATTATTATATTATTATTATTTATTTTTATCACATATATTATCACAAAACTATAATATTATAAGTATAAATACAATCTATATAAATAATTATTATTTCGGTTATTATCCACCGCGGCGAGGAATTCTAAGCCATCGGTGAAGTTAGGCATCCAAAGATAGGAACCTTCTTACTATTCGAGCCGTATTTAATAAGGCCGATTTTTGAATTAATGCCTTCAGCCATTTACCCAAACCTAACTTGGACAGATAATCGTCCATATTTTTACCAATAAGCCCATTGACTGAAACAACTATTGGTACAATAATAGTTGAATCAACGTCCCACATAGCGACAATCTCATGAGCCAGGACGATATATTTATTTTTTTATCATTCTCTGCTTTTACGAAATTCTCGTCATGAGGAACACTGATATCCACTATTATTGCCTTGCGTGTAGTTCGGTCTATCACCACAATGTCAGGTTTATTTGCCACTATAAACCTGTCTGTGATAATTGACCGATCCCAGTACAGTGTGACACTTCTATTTTCAAGGACTGGCTTTGGTTCATACTTATAATATGGAACGTCCTGTTGAGTAAAGCCAAATTTAATGGCAAGCTGTTGGTGTATTATTCTAGCTACTTGGTTATGTCTGTGCAAATACTCACCATTTGATAGTTGTGAGCAACCGGAAATAACATGTCTGAGGGACTCTCCAGGGTGGTGACATGCGCGACATACGTCAACTGTGCCGTCCCTCAGAATGTATCTCCGGTAGTTGTTCGTTTTAATTACTTCATCTTGTATTGCACAGATAAAACCTTCAGTTTCTGCAAAAAGGTCACCAAATTGTAACCAATGTACTGATGCAACCATGTCTACACAAGGATTAGTCAATGCTTTAAAAAATCGACCATGCAGTTGTTTGTCATTCCAAACCTTTTTTGCGTTCATCCATAGTCATAGTATAAGGCCTCTGCCAGTCCTTTGCCGACATATTAAGCGGGATTAATGATTTGTCATTAATCACTACGTCATTATGAATGTGTGATGTGTCTTTTTTTAATAAAATAGTCTCTGAGATTGTATACTTCACGGTTTTGCAGATTTTTAATGTTTAATAAGCCCCGTCCACCATCTTTTCTTGGAAGATACAACCTCATGACAGATGATCGTGGGTGGTGCATTCTGTGTGTAGTCATTAATGTACGGACTCGTCTATCTAAGTCATCCAATTCTGTTTGAGACCACCTTGTAACACCAAAAGTATATAGAAGGCTAGGTATTACCCAGGAGTTATATGCTCTAATTTTGTTTCCGCTGGATAAATGACTTTTGATAACTTTTTTTAATCTTGACATAAATTTTACTTTTGAATTTTCTTTAATATTTTTGTCATTAATTCCTAGTGCTTCCGCCATGCCCAAGTATTTATAGGTTTCTGTTTCAGAAATAGAACTGAAGTGTAAGTCATTTGTAATTGCAAATTTATTACAATCTTTAATTTTGCCCCTATTTACGTTGATGACAGCACATTTATCTATTCCAAATTCCATTCTAATATCATTGTTGAAACTATGTGTTAATTTCAACAATAATAGTAGATTACTCTCTTTTGATGTGAATAGTTTGAGATCATCCATATAAAGTAGATGTGAGATCGGTGAGTTTTCTTTTCGAAACCGAAACCCTAATCCGGATTCCTCAATAGCAGTGCTTAAAGGATTCAGGGCTAAACAAAACAAAGTTGGGCTCAAACTATCTCCCTGGAATACACCCCGTTTAATATTTATAGAGTCTATCGAACTACTTTGCCACTCACCTGGTAGATTTAGGATAGTGTCCCACTGACCCATTAATTTACCTAAAAACTTACAAATTTTGTCATCTATTTTATATATTTGTAAAACTCTCTTTAGCCATGAATGTGGAACAGAGTCATATGCCTTTTTGTAATCCACCCAAGCAGCGGACATATTTTTGCGATTACAATAGACTTGTCGGCAAATAGCAGTGTCAATGAGAAGAAGTTCTTTACAACCACGTGACCCTTTCCGACATCCGTTCTGTGCAGTTGAAAGAATGTTACTATTTTCCAAATGTTTATAGATCTTGTTATTCAAAATTGCAGTTATTAATTTATATACAGTTGAAAGGCATGTTATAGGTCGGTAGGACTTTTATATAGTAAGTGGGTAATACCAGTTGTAAGAAGTCTCGGGAGCTCACAACACTCAATGGCTTCTTGAATCTGTGCAGCCAAACGCACGTGGCTACTTGTTATCCATTTCCGCCAAAAGTTATGTATATCATCTGGTCCAGGTGATTTCCAATTGTGTAATCTACGAGTAATTGAGTGTACATCTTCAGCAGTAATTGAAATAGAACCCATGTAGCCAAATTAGAAAACTTATGTTCGGTTGCACGAATCCAATCACCTTCATTATGAGAAACTTCGTTAGACCACATACTTTTCCAAAAATTTAGACATTCATTTAAGCTTGGGCTGCCATGAGTACAACTATTAGTTGTAGTGTTCTCCCAAGACCGATACACCCTCTTTTGGTTACTTTCGAGTGTGCGATTCTGGAAGTACCGTTTAGATCTTTCTGAATATCGTCTAATACGGGTGGCCCATGCTTTTAACTTTTGTTTTTGTGTATCAATGAATTCAGTAATTTTATCCGGAAAATGGGGATCTGATTGGCTAATATCATTTTCATTAGCGATTTTATTTACTAAAGTAATTATTTTTTTACGTCTGTTACCTGTTTGGTAGCTTATTAATTTTCCTATAATTTTGCGAGTATTGTCAATTCGTTTTTAAATTCTTTGTTTCCATTTAGGTTCTGTATTATTTTTCTTAAAATTTTGTACTGAAATGACAGGAATTTTCATTATCATACATATAGCACGGGCACAACAGTATAGAAGAGACAAAGTTTCCAAAATAGAGTTACTTTTTACAAAATAATCTTTACATAGAATATTCATTGATGCTACTGTTAAAATAGTTTTTTTGTTGTTAGGAAGTTTAGGTAGTTTCGGTCTATTTTCTATAGGTGTATTTTTATATTCCAGAAGGGAACATTCGAAAGTCCTTTTCATATATTCGCTGTCTTTGGAACTCACATCTATATCAAAACAATTATGCTCTACTTTTTCATTATTTAAATTAGTAATATTTATATTATGGTTACTGATATTTACATTTAAGTCATCAGTCTCACCTGGAAGTGTTCGTTGGGAATCAGGAATTGAATTGATAGTAGATGTTGAGTACTCACTGCAAAGTTGTTCAATTAATCTGTCGTCCAAAATCTTACGACTTAGAATGACACGTACTTGATCTGAAAGTCTTTGCGCAGTTAAGTTTGTTAGGTTGGGTTGTAGCTGTTGGAATTCAGACAGCATTTTAGGGCGATAAGATGTAAGATTGGTTCCTCCTTTGGTAGCCTTATAGTACGCGCGCATAACACTTATATTTAATTCTTTAGTCCAGCGCATGCGTCGTCGCACTACACCATCAGTAGCGGGGTCCTCATGTAGGATGGTATTTCCTGCAGGTCCCAAGCCAGCCGCTGGTGCTCTTCGTCCCCTCAAAGATGGTACGGGGGTTCTTCTTGTGCGTCTTGGATTATATTCCATGGGTGTGTAGTCCTCCGTAGGCGATGTTACGTGTGCGATTGTGGTATTGGCGGTATTTATTCGTATTTGTCGTCTCGTTCGATGCATAATGTAACGTTAAATTAAATATTTTATAAATCTGTTTGTAAAATTTCTTAGATGACAGTTGTCAATTTGAAAGAAATACATTTTTCTTGAAATTAGTTTCTTATCCACAGATTTTCAAAGTTTTATTTATATTGATATTGTAAAACCTATTTGCCTTAAGAGTTTGTTATTTGTGAATTTGAAACATATGCCATAGACTAATATATAATACTGGAGATAGACTGGCAACTGACGTTTTCAGATTTAGTTACCGTTCAGCGCCCTCTTAACGCCAAGCAATGAACTAAAATATATATATATATATATACGTAGTTGCGTATATGGCAATATGTATAGGTACTTACGTATAAATTGCTGTTTCATTTATAGATAGAATAGAATATTTTATCTATAAATAAAACGGCAATTCATACGTAAGTACCTACACATATTATTTATATTTCGTTTTAGATACTTAAACAGTGTTTTGAAGTAAGCATATTTTTAGGGATGTTTTTAGACACAAGTTTAAGTATCTTTGGGTATTCGGGTAAAGGTAATGAGATTCAATGAGATTAATAATACAAAAATATATAATTAAATTAATTTATTAATTACACATTAATTTCGATGCTTTTTTGCCTCTCGTTTTGCACCCTTTGTTTTATTGAAATCTCTTGCCATTAAGTATATTGCTGACTTCTTTGCACCAAGTAATTATGAAGAACACAACACTTTTATGGACCAAATATTTCTTTAAATTTTCTTTATGTTTTTCACATTTCATAAAATTTAATTCAATGTGGACTGATATGATCAGCATTATATATTTAACAATGTTTTCTATATGTGCATATTTGTTTAAAATATTCCATGTTATGTGTTCTACTTGTGCAAAAAAGTCAAACAATGATCGGGTAGGATAGCATAACCATCTTTTGCCACAATATTCTTTTTTTATTATAAAATTGTGGAAATCTTCATTATTTGATGATGTTAAATTATTTTGGCATGTTATACATTTTTTAAATATAAACTTTTTTGCTTTGGTTGCTATCCACCCACTACAATAAGCTATGGCCGCACACTTCTCTACATGAACTCGAGAACGGCTTTCTAGAATTAGTTGTGTATTTATTAAATCAATATTTAAATGTTCATCGATAATTTCCATTATGTCATTAACATCCTCCACATTACAATTTTGGTATATTAAAGATTTTAATGATTTTAAACATATACTGTCATCTTTTTCACAATTTCCCTGTAAGGATTGTGGGGATGTTATATTATTTATTAATAAAGTTTTAAATGCGGTTTCAAAAGCTGCCGAGTTGGGCATTACATTATTATAGCCATGAGCTCTTATTGCCCCGAAAAAGTTTTCCAAAGGGTCTTGGTTTATATTACGTAATAATAATGAATTTACTCCTTCTGCCCTTAAGTTATTTGTTATTAATTTAAAGCCTTCTATAGTTTTTACCCAACTGGTTAAAGATGGTACAGTTACCTCTTTGCCATTGTTATTTATATATTTCATTGACCTTAAAATGGGTAATGTTTTATTCCAAAATTTTAAATGGGGTGAGTTTGGTGTGACTGCAGATCTGTATATTTTCCCTTCTTCTTTATGATAATTCACATTGACGGAGTCGAACAGGTTGTCGAACAGCATTATCAAATGTGCAGTGTCCACACTTCCCTCTGGCAAGCACCCACTTTCTAGAAATGAAAGTTTTATGTTAAGTATATATAAGTATTTAATTATTGTATTTGCTTTTTTTATTGGGGCATCTTAAACTACTGGAGAATGTTTAGAGGCATTTCACACCAAGTATATATTATGTGTCTCATAAAACATCATGCAAATCATTTTTCTGTTGCTAACATTTGGTATCTGTAAACTACTCTAAAGATTCTAAGATCGTAACTGTAATAAATACTATATAAATTATAATATCGCTAGCACATAATACAAAAAATTATAAAATGTTTTTAAAACAAATTATACTAAGTTGTTAAATAATTTATTTTTGTGTACCTGGACTAATAAAAGAAAAATAGCAAAATCATCAATTGTTGTAAAGTACCAAGTAGTCCAAGTAAAAAAAGAGTGGTAACACTGCAATAAAATGTTTCATGTATGCGGGGTAGATGGCGCTTTTCATAATATATAAAAAATGTTTTAAGTTACCAGGGCATGACATATGCTACAAAAATTCATTTTTATGATTTTGTACTGACTGCATCATTTACTTTCGACAACGTTCCGCCATTTTTTTTATTATTATTATTTATTTTTTTATTATTTTATTATTATTATTTTTAATATTATTTTTTTTCATGTTTTTGTTTATATTTTGTTTATATTATGTTTATCTCTTGTACATGTATATTAATTATCAATTTATTAATAGAAATATTATGAAAACTTGTACTGGATAATTATAAAGTTCTTGTACTGGCTGATTGAATATATAAATAATTTAACACTAAAAGCTATTTGTAATATAATCAGTGATGTACGCGTACTGTTATACTCTAGCTCACTAAGTAGGTATATGGGTGCTGACAGAATAACAGCGTTGTAGATTCTCTGCAACACATGCTGAGTCAGAACCCTTTCATTGTCCTTCTAAAAATATCATTTTTGTATTAGTTTAACTTTTAAATATTTTATTACATTTGGTCAATGAATAAATATTTTATTATTATTATTATTTGGGGTATCTATATAGTTTTCTCATCTGGTTGGGTTCTATAAATATATAATTATAAATGAAAATGAAAAGATAAATATACATAAATATCAATAACATAAAATAAATATAAAAATACATAAATAAATAAAAGCCCAACCAGATGGAGGCCCTCGGCAGGGGAGACCAAACGGCCGAGGGTTAGGGGGAAAGGGAAAGAAACCGGCGGACGATGCGGGCGGTATCGAGGAGCACCGCCTTCTGCATTTGAGCCCGGAGCGGTCCGCCACGTAGTCCCAGTCGCCTCAGATGACCCGAGAGGCTGACTGGGATTAGCCCGTATGCAGAGACGACTACAGAAATAATTTCGGTCGGCAGAACACCCCACATGTCGGTCACCTCGTGAGCCAGGTCCAGATATTTTGTTTGCTTGTCTGTTTCGGCTTTCACGAGGTTCTCGTCATACGGAATGGTAATGTCGACCAAAAATATCCTTGACTGTGCCCGGTCCATCAGCACAATATCAGGCTTATTCGCAAGAATAGTCCTGTCTGTGATGATGGCCCGGTCCCAATAGAGCCTGGCGCGATCATTTTCGAGCACGGCTTCAGGCAAGTACTTGTAATACGGCAATTTCCGATCCACGAGACCGTATTTCAGAGCGAGCTCCTGGTAAAGAATTCTGGCTACTAGGTTGTGCCTGTGCAAGTACTCAGAGTTAGAAAGCGCCGAACAACCGGAGATGACATACCTAAGTGACTCACCGGGTTGGCGACAAGCTCGACAGATGTCCACGGTGCCATCCTTTAGGATGTATCTCCGATAGTTTTTGGTCTTAATAACCTGATCCTGTATTGCACAGACAAAACCCTCGGTTTCCCCCGAAGAGATCACCAAAGCGTAGCCAGTGGAGGGAGGCTACTGTGTCTACGAAAGGCTCATGTAGAGCCTTGTAGAACCTCCCGTGGAGCTCCTTCTCCTTCCATACGGTCTCCCGGTCGGAAATGCTAAGCACTGCTGGGTCCTGCCATTGCTCGTTGGCTAAGGATAGAGCTGTTAAGCACTTTGGTCAAGCGTGCATAACACGTCGCAAACTGACTGTTTCATACCAGCCTCATCGATACCGATGTTCTGTGACATACCCAGGTATCGGTATGTTTCAGCCTCGGAAAGTGTCCTTAAGTTGACGGGCATAGATAAGTCTATGCTCTCAGAGTTACCAACCCTTCCCCTTTCAACATGGAGGACCGCACACCTATCCGTTCCCAGCTCCATTCCAATAGAACTGCTAAATTCACAAGTGATGTTTAGCAATTCCATAAGATGGGAGCGACTGGAGGCGAATAACTTGAGGTCATCCATATAGAAAAGGTGGGTCACTTTTGTACCTCCTTTCCGAAGCTGAAATCCCCTCCCGGAGCCCTCCAGTAAAGTACTGAGAGGGTTCAGGGAGAGGCAAAACCAGATTGGACTCAGACAATCGCCCTGGAAGATACCCCTTCTTATCCTTATGTGGTTCTCCGCAGCCATCATCCGCTCGCCCAGATAGCAAAGCATCGTACTCCATTGCCCCATACACTGCTCGAGGAAGTCTCCAACTGTACAGTCAATTTTGTACAGCTGGAGGACTCTCTTTGGACTCTCTTATTATTACTATTATTATAAGGATTATGTTACACGAAAACACGATTTCGTAAAATTTTCTCGATAGAAAAAAGTCCAAAGTTACCTCCAAAATAAACAATAAAAAACAATAACTCGGCAAGTTTCCTGGAATATTTGAGACTCAAAATTCCTTCCTTGATCGCTGCGAATCTCTAAAGGCACTCCTAAACGACAGAAGACTTCATGAACTAGTATATCTGCAACTGTTGAAACTTCTTGATTCGGAATGGCGAAGTCTTCCGGCCACTTAGTGAAGTAATCTATCACAAGTATGAAACACTTGTTACCGCTTTTACTCTCCGGAAACGGCCCCGCCACGTCAATGGCTATTCTCTTCCATGGTGCACCAACATTGTACAATTTTAATGCACCACTACTACGAGTCTGAGGTCCCTTTATAGCCGCACAACTTGCACATTTGCGACACCAGTCCTCGACATCGTTTCGACAGTGGACCCAGTAAAACCGTTCTCGGAACTTCAGTAGAGTTCTTTTTTTTTTTTTTTTATAGAAGAAGGGGCAAACGAGCATGCGGCTCACCTGATGTTAAGTGACTACCGCCGCCCATGATCAACCGCAACACCAGGAGAATTGCGGGTGCGTTGCCGGCCCTTTAGAAAGGAGTAAGCTCTTTTCTTGAAGGTCCCCAGGTCGTATCGGTCCGGAAAAATCGCCGGTGGTAAACTATTCCACAGAGAGGTTGTACGTGGAAGAAAACTCCTTGTGAAACGTACAGTGGTGGACCGCCAAGCACCCAGATGGTGTGGATGGTATCGGGACGTTTGACGTGTAGTGCGTTCACGAAATTTGGCGGCTGGCATTAATCCGAACAATTCCTCAGAGCACTCCCCGTGATAGATGCGATAAAATACGCAAAGAGATGCAACATCTCTTCGCAGCGCCAGTGAATCGAGCCGATCGGAAAGCACTCGGTCGTCGACGATTCGAGCCGCTCTGCGCTGGATGCGGTCAAGTGGAAGAAGCTGGTACTGGGGAGCCCCAGCCCAGAGATGGGAACAGTATTTCATGTGCGGCCGAACCTGCGCCTTATAAAGTTGCAGGCGGTGTGCCGGCATGAAATACTGTCCCGCTCTGCTGAGCACGCCAAGCTTTTTAGAGGCCAATTTGGCCTTCCCTTCCAAGTGACCACGAAACTGTACGCCACTCGATATGTCGACGCCGAGGATTCCGATACTGGCTGAGGCAACAAGGGGGAGTGCCTTGAAACTGAGGGGATACGACAAAGGGGTTCTTTTTAGCGGTTAACGCGCAAACTTGTGTCTTCTGGGGGTTAAACTGGACTAGATTTAGTCGCCCCCAATCCGAGACTCTGTCCAGCAGAGACTCGACTTCAGACACAAGTTAGTCCCGGCACTCAGAGACGTTTTCCCGAGAAATGTTGGCTCGGCCGGTGTAAAGAGCATCACCAGTGCTGTCATCCGCATAGCAATGAATGTTACGGGTATGCAACATGTCATTGATATGCAGAAGAAACAGCGTTGGCGATAGCACGCAGCCCTGTGGAACACCAGCATTAATAGGCTTGCAATCGGAGCTTGCACCGTCTACAACGACCTTGATGCTCCGATCTGCAAGAAAGCTGGTGATCCAATCGCACAATTTCTCGGGAAGCCCATAGGAAGGGAGCTTCGAAAGAAGCGCTTTGTGCCAAACCCGATCGAAGGCCTTCGCAATGTCCAAACTAACGGCCAATGCCTCCCCCTTGAACTCTACTGCCTCCGCCCATCTGTGAGTTAGGTAGACCAGAAGATCACCAGCTGACCTACCACGGCGAAAACCGTATTGGCGGTCACTAATCAGCTGGCGATCTTCAAGGTACCTCATGAGCTGGCAGTTTACAATGGACTCCATTGTTTTGGAGAACAAGGAGGTGATGGCGATTGGCCGGTAGTTGGACGGGTCAGAGCGGTCGCCTTTTTTAGGGATCGGGTGGACGTAAGCCGTCTTCCATGATTTTGGGACTACGCCTAGGGAGTAGGAGTACCGGAAAAGACGCGTTAAAACCGGTGCCAACTCTGGAGCACACGTCCTCAGCACAATTGGGGGGATTCCGTCAGGCCCACTCGACTTGTGGATGTCCAGGGAGAGGAGTGCTTTGCGAAACGAGCGCTGTGTGAAGTGCACTTCCGGCATGGAGCACTCACACCGCGGGATGGTCGGCGGAGTACTCCCCCCGTCATCGAGAGTCGAGTTAGACGCAAAGAAAGAGCCTAGAAGATCGGCTTTCTCCTTTGCGGTATGGGCCAGTGAGTCGTCCTCCCTGTGCAGAGATGGAAGAGATGGCTGACAGAAATTCCCCTGGACAGCCTTGGCGAGAGACCAGAATGCACGGGTTCCAGAAGGAAGGCGAATTAGTTTCTCGCCAATTCTGCCCATGTGCTCTGACTTTGCCTTGGCAATGACTCTTTTGTTCGTTTAACTCCCAGATGGCCTCCTGAATAACCATTATGGTAAAGCTGTAGAACATCCAGTACTTTAGCTTTAGGGATAACCATTTGCAAATGACAGCTGTATCCCCGAACATTTTCCCATTTACGGCACATAACTCCATCCTGAAGCAGCAAGCTGTCCCACTGGGCCCAATAGCTTTTAGTGGTTGAACTCATTGCTGAGATGTCGCTCCACTTGGGCTTGGGCACTGGCCTTCATGCATTCCAGAATCGGCTTGATGTCCGGATCTTCCTGCTGTGCATGTTGTAAGCTGTCCTTCCATTCGTTGCTGAGGTGGTCTGCCCTGAACATCCTCACGGATACCACTTCCTTACTCTCTTGCCTAGTACAATGTTTGCAATGTTCAGGACAAGGTCTTCTTGACAATGCATCTGCGTTTCCATGAGATTTCCCGCTGCGATGTTCGATCTCAAAGTCGCATTCCTGCAGTAGTTCAATCCACCTCGCAACTTGTCCTTCTGGATTTTTAAACTGCAAAAGCCATTTTAGTGCAGCATGGTCAGTTTGTAAGTGAAATTTTCGCCCCAGAAGATATTTTCTAAAATGCTGCAACGACTTTACCACAGCCACCAATTCGCGTCTTGTGACACAATAGTTCCTTTCCGGTTTTGACAACGACTTGCTGAAGTACGCTATCACAACCTCTCGATCACCGTTTCGTTGAGACAACACACCGCCTAGTCCTGTATCACTTGCGTCTGTGTCAACTATAAATTCTTTGCTTGCATCAGGGTATCCCAAATTAGTTGTTTTGCACAGACGGTCCTTGAGCTCCTGGAATGCGATATTGCAACTTTCATCCCAGCAGAAATGTCGCTTCTCCTCGGTTAGCTAATGCAGAGGTTTGGCTATATCTGCAAAGTTTTTCACAAATCGCCGGTAGTAAGAGCACATACCCAAAAATGCTCTAACCTGCGTCTTGTCTTTTGGAACCGGCCAATCCTTGACAGCGGCGATTTTCTCTGGATCCGTGCGGATAACTTCTTCCGATACATACCCCAAAAAGTTAACTTGCCGTTTGAATAGTGAACATTTCTTCGGACTCAACTTGAGGTTGGCACTCTGAATCTTCATGAGCATGCGTTCCAGGTTTTGAAGGTGTTCCTCAAACGTACGGCCCACGATGATGATGTCATCCAAGTAGACCAGACAGGCATCGCCAATTATCCCGGTAAGTACAAGCTCCATCAGTCTTTCAAACGTTGCTGGAGCATTGCACAATCCAAACAAATTACTTTAAATTGCCACAGACCCTATCCCGTCGAGAACGCAGTTTTCTCCTTGTCATTAGGGTCAATTTCAACTTGCCAGTAGCCACTTTTTAGATCCAGCATGCTAAACCACCTTACTCATGTAAGCACGTCCAGCGTGTCATGAATTCTTGGCAAGGGATAGCTGTCCTTCTTCGTAACGTCGTTCAGACGGCGGTTGTCAACACAAAACCGCATGCTGCCATCCTTCTTCTTTACCAGATCTACTGGTGAACACCATGAACTAGAGGAAGGTTCAATAACACAATCCTTCACCATTCCTTCAATCATGGTTTCCACTTCCTTTTCACGTGCTACCGGCAATCTTCTTGGCCGCTGACTGATAGGCAATTCTTCTCCTGTGTTTATTTTGTGTTGAACTAAGCCAGTCTTTCCTATGTCAGCATCGTATGATGAGAATACATCGGCGTAGAAGTCAAGGTCAAGGTCAAGGTCAAGGCGAAGAAGTTGTTACACAAGGTAACAACAGTTCGTTCGGGGAGAGAACACTGCGACAGTCTTCCAAAAGTGTGGTCACTCTCGTTTCTGAATCCTTGCTGGGGTTCCCATTCGATATATATTGGCACCGACGTAACCAATCCACTTCCTCACAAGTACCAACTAGTGTGCCTTTTTCTATAATCTGTTCCCGGTCACAAAGGTTCAGCACACGTACTCCTGAGATGTCAGTGGTCCTGACCAAGGTTCGAGCTACTTTCCATAGAAGGTCATTGTTTACCCTTTCCACAAGTACACAACGGTGAGCTTGCCCAGCGTTTCGAGGAAGACTAGCCGGAACAATCGTTTCCGATCTCGGCGGAAGACCAATCTTCTTAATGCTGTACACGATCCCTGGTAACGCACATTCCATAAAAAGTTCCTCCTGTCCACATTTCAAAACACCTTGCTTAACGTCGATCTCACAACAATTATTCCTCATAAAGTCTAGGCCTAGGGTGCAGTCGTCCATTATATCAGCCACGATGACATTATGCAGGTAGATCACGTTGCCTAGCTTCAACTCTATCTCCTTCTCTCCACGGACGGATATATGCTGACCGGTAGCTGTTACCAAATTAATACTGTTACGAGCTTGAGGTTCGTGACAATAAAAATTGCCGATAAAATTACCTAAATTAACACTTTAATTTACTTTACACAAATTAAGACTAAAAACACTAATAATTAAACACACTAATTCACTTAATTCCCCTCCGAAGCTTCGCTTGTGTCGCCGAGTTCAACTCTGCCCCGATCGCATCTTGCAGCGCCTATTTATATAATTAGCAAAGAAGCGTCCCGAACATACAAGTAAATGCGCGCCAGGCAACGAGTATTCGAGTGTAGATTTTCCAGAAACTTAGTTCTTCGGGTGGCGCTGTCGGTCGAGTGATTTGTGATGTCATTTTCTCAATGCTCCCCTCGCTCTCGTTCCTGACACTAGATGGCGCTAGTGTATCGTCGACTTGAGCGCGTAACAATACGTTCTCGGTTGTATGCGGAGTCCCCAAGGAACTGACTTATAAGTTGGGAACTAACAACCGTACGAGAGGCTCCAGTGTCTATGGTCAGTTTACACGGCATTCTGTTGATCTCACCCTTGATGATTAGGCTGTTCCCATCATGGGTTTGTGAGATCGAGATCCTTGGGGCTCTTTTAACATCAGCCAGCACCCGCCCCGCAGTTCTGGCTTTTATTCGTTTCCCTGCTGCTGCTGGCGGGGGGCTGGTAGCCGCACTACCTTCCTGATATCGTTCACCTTCCCTTTCTACGGTTCGCTTAGGGCAGCTGGATCGAAGATGGCCCCTTTCCCCACAGCCATAGCACCTAGGGCTGTATCCTTTATTGCGGTCGCGTACCGTAGCTGCTGCAATCTCCCTGACGTGATGGGAGCGAAGATCCTGTCGCACGGTTTCCACCTCCAGTGCATGGGCCAAGGCGTCCTTAAGCGTCTCGTGGTGCCCCAGCCTCACAGCAGCTCTGACTTCAAGGTCGCGGATGCCGTCGATGAATGTCTACACCAGGTTTCCTTCAATGAGCGCAGGTACAGACTGGTATGCTTTTCGAACCATCTTCTCCACCTCAAGGGCACACTGCTGCAGGTTTTCGTTGCTGCGTTGCACGCGATCTTTAAGCTGTGTGCGAAAGACGTTTTCCAGGTAAGCGTCACCATATCTCGCCTCCAATGCCTCAAGGAGCTGCTCGTGGGTCACCTTTTTACCGAGAGCTTCCAACACGGTTAAGGCTTGGTCGCGCAGGCCTAATGTGAGTGCAGTCATATCCTGGCTTTTATTCCAGCCGTTTGCCTCCATGACGGCCTCGAACTGGATTTTGTAGGCTGACCAGGAATAAGTCCCGTCAAACGGCGGCACTTTGAATCCACGTAGCGAAGGTGCTGTAGCTACTACGGGAGCTGTAGTTTCATCCCCAAGTTTGAGGTCGTTCAGCGTTTTCTTCACGTCAGCCATCACATTGTCAACCCGATTGTTCACATGGTTGATTCGGGTTTCATGTTCTTCGATTCGGGTTTCAGCTTCCGACAGGCGGTTATCATGTTGAGCAACCCTATCCTTCACCTCCCTTATCTCTTTCCCAAAGGTAGCGTGAAGGTCCTTCAGGAGGAGTTCATCTGTTCCTCCCTGTCGGCGGGACTGTTCCTCCTGTCCGCTCTGCAGCTGCTCTTTCAACTGACGGACCTGTTCCTCCCGTCGGTGGGCCTGTTCCTGTAGCATCACCATCAGAGCACCTAAGTCAGGTGCTGCAGATGTAGGAGCTACTAACGGGCCTGCAGCCGGCGGCTGGCCTTCAGACGTCTGCTTCGTTGCACCACCAAATCTTCTTTGGTCCGTCTCCTGCTGGCGTTGATTTCAGGTACGGACACCCTCCGTACCTTCCTTAGGTAAAATCGGCATGATTTTATCCCACTTCTGACACCAATTGTTACGAGCTTGAGGTTCGTGACTATAAAAATTGCCGATAAAATTACCTAAATTAACACTTTAATTTTCTTTACACAAATTAAAACTTAAAACACTAAAACACTAATAATTAATTACACTAATTCACTTTATTTCGCTCTGAAGCTTCGTTTGTCTCGCCAAATTCAATACTTCGCCGATCGCACCTTGCAGCGCCTATAAATACACATTAGTACCGAAACATCCAGAACATTCAAGTAAATACGCGCACCAATCGGCAAAGTGCCGAAAATTCGAGTCTCAGCTTCTAGAAGATTAGTTCTTCGTTTCGACAACAGATGGCGCTGTCGGTTGAAAGATTAGTGATGTTATTTTCTGGAAAGCTCTCTCCTCTCTCTGTTACCCGGCACAAGTGGCGCTAGTGCCAGATGTCAACTTAGCCGCGCAACAATACTATATACTAATATATAATATACTAGTTTTAAAGGTCATACTAGTATTGATCGGGTTTTTATTTATTGTATTTAAAATAAGCTTGAACGACTTGACCGATTAAGTTCATATTTACATAATTTACGGAGTGAACGTAATAATACTAAGTCTCAAAATGATTAAACATATTTAAGCTGTAAACATATTTCATATCAAACATTTTTATGTGATTTCTTATACTATACGTCGCTTCTCGATCGCTTCACTTTAGTATGGATTTATTTTGAAACAGCCAAACTATCGAATGGCGTTGTGTTTCTGAATTGTATACGTTTGTTAATATTGTGAGTCAGTTCATCCGTCGAGTTCAGCAGTAGACTATTTACAGATTGATTAGACAGATTAGAAATTTTACTTAAGTATGTTATATAACTTATACCGTAGAATATTAGTTGTGTAATTATTTTTACTAAATAATTTTGGATTTCTCATAAAGAAAAATTTGCAACGTCAATTTAGTTAGTACGGTAAGGTATGTATAAAAACTATAGAAGCATAGTAATTATTTTGAAGCTGGAATTTACGCTTTGAGAGATCAAACGAATTGGGATACAAAACAATTTAAAATTAGGGGCAAAATAAAATAGAGAAAAAGTCGAATAAAGAAAAAGTTGCTAATTCTATCTAGTATTTACAGTTCCCCAACTTTGTAGAAATTTGTGATCATTGTTTTCTTAAACAATATCAAAGGATTTTTAATTAAGCTCATCACTATTGAATTGCTTTAGTTAGGAATCTAGAGCCTGCGCAGTAATTGAGAGCCATGTAACGAACGTCATAACAAGAGGTGACAAATTTACACTGGCATTTTTAATCTATGATAGATTTAGACCATAGATTTCAGTTAACATCACACTGTGTGATGCTGCACGCAGTGAATACTTGTCTGTTACTTCAAGCGCCGATTTTTCAGTTGAATGTTATCCATCAAATAACATAATAGAGCTATTTTAATCGTGCATTTATATATATTTTTTATTTTTTTATTTTAATCCTTCAATAACTCCACTAATCTCTACTAATTATGGTTTCATAACAACAATGATAAAATAAATATTTTTGTAAACGTACTAAGTGGCAGAGGCTCATAATTTTTTTATAATAATCGCATTTGATCGAATAAAACTAATTAAACCTATTTTATCACGTTAAATTAACTTAGTTTTGGCTCTCGACGTTTCGGGTGCTTTACAGTACTTATGGTCACTGGGCGGACTGAGATTTCCGACTTCTCAATTTCAGGTTAGTATCTTGAAGTCTTGCAGTGGTATGGGTTAGGATTAAATTTTATTAATTATGGGATCCCGAGTAGATGGTAGTACCCATCCATTTTATCTATGGAGTTTAGGATGTTTTTCATTTCAATATGCTCGCGCATCATCCTTGGTAGGAATCGATGTTTTTGCAGGGAATTTCTGGTCTAACAAATCTGATGTAATGTGATGGCAGAAGTGAGGGCGATCTTGAACATGTTCACAGGCTACAGATTTCTCGGAGCGTCGGGGATACACGTCAGATGTATGTTCTTTCACGCGGGTTTATATAGATCGTTTTGTGTGTCCTATATAAGAGAGACCACATTCACAATCTAGCTTGTACAATACTGCATCTCGTAAAAGAATATTAAACTTGATTGATAATAAATATTAAACTAATCTTCTTCGGCAGTATGTAGTATGTTCTAATGGAAGCTCGCTTCAAGATCTAGTCAACCTTGTCTGTTGTTGCACACTTCACTCGGTCACTGGGTCGTAGGCACGGGACTCGTAGCTTGTTGTCTCGCAATATTTTCCTGAAGAACATGCTGGAGCTGCGCGGCCATATATTTTCTGTCACAAAATTCGTATGAAAAGTTTTATTCAATGTGTAGTGTTTACGTAAATATAAAGAATCATTAATCGCAGTTGAGTTTTTAAGACGGAAAATATGTTCGTGTTTATATTTTCTGACTTTTTAACGACTAGAATCTACCAAAGCGAAGATAGTCAG
Source organism: Parnassius apollo (assembly GCA_907164705.1). Classification (NCBI taxonomy): domain Eukaryota; kingdom Metazoa; phylum Arthropoda; class Insecta; order Lepidoptera; family Papilionidae; genus Parnassius; species Parnassius apollo. The sequence continues at coordinate 3,698,015 of CAJQZP010000644.1, forward strand.
AATAAGAGCAGAGAAGAGACTCTACAACCTGTTTGTATCCATCGAAGGTAATATGAGATGTTTTGTACTGGCTACAACGGAGTCAAACTAAGCGTTGAGTGTGGAGCTTGGAAATGGGCCATATCACACAATGGCACAAAGCAAAATGATCAGTTTTGCTGCAATCCACTCATATTTCTCGTCTCCGCTGCAACATCTCCGTATTGACCGAGCCATAAAACCACGAAATATACGACATCTACCATCTCCAATGAAACTATGTGTTTGCGCCTAACTCTTTTATTGAGCTATGCATCGGACTCACTGTCAACACACAATAATTTTTTCGTCTTCCAACGAACATCGCTCTCACCTATTTTCTGTATCAAAATGTGAATCTACAAATATATTAAATATTTGATCAAATCTCGTGTTTGTTTTTATTTCCAACGCTAAATATAAAAATTTGGCAATCGTGACAGGACATTATAGCAAGAAATAAGACGATTTTTCAAAACGGGTAGGACGCCAGTCAATCATTATGTCGCATCCACCTATCTTCTCAAAAACTTCATCACGGAATATTTTAAAGAATAAGCCATTACAGTTATCGCCCGACAGTGATCAGTCATCAGCATCGCTCCGCAGCCAGACCAATGCAGCTAAGTGTATTCCTATCAATTCTTGTCTATACAACCCTAAATTTCCGTTTTATCCTCATTTCTAATCATCATCATTACAGCCCTTCACAATTCCACTGCTGAATATAAGCCTCCCCACGAAATGTCAAAAAGCACGGTCCTGAATCACCTGCATCTATTAACTTCCTGCATGTCTTACCAGGTCGTCACTCCATCTAGTGAGGGGTCGCCCTACACTACGCCTACCGGTACGGGGCTACCACTCGTGAAAATTTCTTCCCCATCGGTTGTCGGTTCTTCAAGCTATATAGCCAGCCCATTGCCATTTAAACTCACTAATCCATTTGGCTATGTCGGTAATTCTGGTACTGCGGATATTATCATTTCTAAGTTTATCATGCAGATAAAGTCCGAGCATAGCCCTCTCCATAGCTCGCTGAGCGACTTTGAGCGTCCTCATACGGCCAGCAGTGAAGGACCACGTCTCAGATCCATAATGATTACTTGCAACGCGTGAACTTGGTGGTATGGTTGAACAATCTAGTTTTCAGATTTAGAGGTATGCCTGACGAGAAGATGTGTCATAATTTTCCAAACGCTGCCCAGCCGAGTAGAATACGTCGTACGTGACCACTCGATTGAAGTTGGACTTACCTAGTCGGACTATTTGTCCCAGGTAAACGTACTCCTCAACAACTTCGAGCTTATTGCTGTCAACAACTACCGGCATAGGTGTGACATTAAACATGCTTTTTTGTTTTGTCCGTGTTCATCTTAAGACCTATCCGTTGAGATACACTACTGAGGTCATTGAGCATAGTGCTTAGGTCCTCCAGCGATTCTGCCATAAGGACTATATTATCGACAAATCGAAGGTTTACTAATCAAGGTTTTTAAGCAATTTAAAATCACCCGTTATTTAAAAAAAATATTTTTTAAATTAATTCTTTTCCATGTACTTTAATAAAAGTTCTACAAAATCCTGTATTATATTATTTCTTAAGTAAAATGTGGCACAGCCTTACTCTGAATAACAAATGAGTACTTACTGTCAAGGAAATGCCGTGCGTGGGCTATTTCATAGCGATGAAAAATATTGAAACACTTTTTTCCGCTTAACAGTACGATTATTTTAGTAAAATTTCTTGTCGCTGATGGTGAATAAGTTTTACACAACTCTATATCAATACGATATGGTTACGTAGTAACCACCTATCTCTTAATATTGAAAGAAAAAACTAAATATATTACCTTTTCCATGACAAATGATCCTCAATCAACTATCAACTATAAGTTAACTGCTCACACTTGTTTAAATTTAATAAAACCTTTAGGATTACCGTGTACCTGCCCATCTTTATCCAAAACCAACTGTGTTAAGTATTTAGGTATTCTTATTGATAATCAACTGAATTTTAAAGATCATTTAGAAGTTTTAACGTCCCGAGTTCGAAAACTTATTTATGTCTTTAAAATTCTGAGGCATGTAGCTAAACCTGAACTAGTGAAACAAATATACACTGCATTGTGTCAATCCATTATAACTTACGGTATAAAAATATGGGGCGGAGCCCCAAAAACTACGTTAGCTCCACTGGAAAGAGCTCAGAGAGCTGTTTTAAAGGTTTGTACTTTTCTACCCATTCTCTATCCAACATATGAACTATATGAACACTGCCAAGTATTAACAGTCCGACAATTATACATTTATCTGACGATTTTAAAGCAACATGGGTTATTAAATTTTACCTCATCTCAATTAATAAAGAGAAGATCCGACAAAGTGTGCCTTACTGCTACCTTTAAACATTCGTATGCATATAAATATTTTGGTTTTCTTGGTCCATTCTTGTGCAATAAAATAAATAAGCAACTAAATTTATACATTTTAAATAAGAATCAATGTAAAAAAACCATATTCTAATGGCTTCAAAAACTAGATTATGATGAAACAGAAGTATTAATGAAATCCCCAAACAACTGATTTACTTCTATAACGTATAATTAATATACCATTAAATAATATTTTCTTATTATAATTATTACTTTAATATATACTACTCACCCTCTCCCTCGCATACACACTAAAACACACACACACACACACACACACACACGCGCACGCGCACACACACACACACACACACACACACACACACACACACACACACACACACACACACACACACACACACACACCACACCACACACACACACACACATACACCAGCACGCACCCACATACGAGAGGAACAATTTACACACAACAATATATTTAGTTATATATGTAGGTTTAATTTTCATACTTTAAATATTATTATTGTTTTATATAATGTGTTTACGTAAGTTTCTTAATCAAAAAGAGTTCTGTTAAATTTTCCCATAAGAAAGAGCACTGTTGCTTGAGATACAAGCTTATTGCTTAGTTCAGGCGCAGATGCAAATATATATTGTTAAAATTTTTCCTGAATAAAGAAATTATTAAAAAAAATCTATACATTTGAGCTGCTGCTGCCTTTTGTCGAGTTCAGTGGTTTATTTGCATGCCATTAAGGCATTACTAAATTTGTAAAATAGAACCAGTCTGCCTGTGGCTATAATCTTCGGAATGGCTCACAAACTGATAGAGAGTTGCAATGCCAGGAGTGTAAAATTTAAAATTGACAAGAAATGGTCATTAATTTTTGTTTGGAAAATTCTAAATGACTCCACATTAATACTCAGGAGCTGGGGTGAGCCGCTTGATATTAACAGTAAAGTACGTAATGATGGCCGTGTAGTGGCGGTTGAGAATATCCACTACTCCATATCTTCCCGTGGGTGTCGTAATAGGCGACAGAGGGAGAAAGGTAGGAGATGGGCAGCAGCATCTTCCTAATAACAACAATAATATAATAAAAAACTGCGGTTGCCAACCCGCTTGCCAAGCGTGGCAAATATGACAAATATCCCCCCATGAGCAACGACGCAAACAAATGGCCCCCAGTCCCTGGAGGCCCCGCTATTCCTGGCTACGGTGGCGCCCATGGTAACGTCGGGACAGAGGGTGCTAAGAATCTCCGGTGGAGGTTCGGTTGCCAACTACGACGACTCGACCTGGCACATATAACCCTGAAGACTGACGAGAGGATACAGGAGCTGGGGGAAGAGGTAGACAAGTTGCGCTGGCATATTATTGGATTATCCGAGGACCGAAGAGAGGGGGGATGACACGGTAATCCTCGAGTTCGGCAACTTGTTCTATCACCGAGAGGGCGACCATCTATCCCAAGGAGGTGTCGGATTTATCGTCTACAAGTCTCTCATCAACAACGTTGTAAAGATTGGGAGTGTGTCGATGAGGGTCGCGTACCTGATACTCAATATCACCAAACAGTAATCGTTGAAGGTCATACTGGTTTACGCACCAACCTCGGCACATCCAGATAAAGAGGAGGAGGAAATTATGAGGATATTTCTAGAGCCATGAATTCCTCCAAAACCCACTATACGGTGTTGATGGGAGACTTCACCGCAAAACTAGGCACAAGAGAAAGCTTTGGAGCAGCAAGCAGCTTTGGAGTAGGGCAACTGAACCGTAGGGGCCAAAATCTGGCCGACTTTATGGAGAAAGAGGGACTCTTTATGATGGACTTTTCCTTCCAGAAGCGGCCCCACAGGAAGTCGAGCCCCGACAGTTCGACAAAAATGAGATTGACTTCATTATGACGACCAGACGCCTACTTTTCAGTGATGTCTCAGTGATCGCGAGGGTGAAAATTGGTAGAGATCAACAAATGGTTAGGGGCACACTGAACTTAAACGTTAAGTTGAAGAGGTCTCGTCTAGTGAAGTCAACGCTCCGTTCCCTTCGTGCGCTAATCCAGGGTCCCGAAAACTTTCAGCTCGAATTATAAAACCGTTTTCAGTGCCTAGAAGACTGCAATACATTGAAAGATATGAATGACAAGCTCGAAACTGTCCACGCAGTCGGAGATCAGATCTGAAAGACCCGCCGCAAAAGAACACAAAAACTATCCGATCACACTCTTAATCTCATGGATGTTAGGCGTGCGATGAAGCTGCAGTCGTCAGCAGATTTGACAGCATACAGGCAACTGAACCGACAGATCCAAAGTCTTTGCCAGAAATCTGTCTGCCAGTAAGAGCCAACTGTCAAAGCTGAAGACTAAGTGTGGCAGCATCGTTTCCGGGACACTGAGATTCTGAGTGAGATTGAGAGGTTCTATGGGCAGCTGTACAAATCATCGTTGGAGCCATAGGTAAGTGTGAGTAACGATCCAAGAGCAAGTCTTTTCTGACACTATTCCGATGATATCCTGGACGTCAGTCTGAGCAAGATTAGAATGGCTCTCCAGCACCTTAAAAACGGCAAGTACCTGGGCGAAGATGGAAATGCAACGGAGCTTCTAAAAGCGGGTGGAAAACCGGTACTTGAAGTCCTTCAGAAGCTCTTTACTTCTTTCCTTTATGGAGGCACTACACCCGAGGTGTGGAGCAGAAGTGCGGTGGTCTTGTTTTTTTTAAGAAAGATGACAACGCTCTTTTGAAGAACTACAGACCCATATCCTTTCCGAGCAGCATCTACGTGCAGTTTTCGAGAGTCATTACGAACCGTCTCGCACGCAGACTCGACGACTTCCAGCCTCCTGAACAAGCCGGTTTTCCAAAGGGCTTTAATAACATATACCGCATACATACTCTTCGACAAATTGTACAGAAATCCGAAGAGTACAATCTTCTTGGCGTATGTGGACCATGAGAAAGCCTTTGATTCCGTCGAAATTTGGGCGGCGCTACAGTCTCTTCAGCGTAGTCAAGTTGACTGTCGGTATATTGAAGTGCTGAAGAGTTTGTACAGTAGGGCTACGATGGCTATTCGAGTACAGAACCAGAGTACGAAACCTATTCAACTGCAGAGAGCTGTAAGACATTATGACGTTATTTCCCCGAAACTCTTTACCGCTGCATTGGAAGACGTTTTCAAGGTACTGGACTGGAAATAATACGGTATTAACATCAATGGCAAGTACATCACTCACCTTCGATTAGCTGACAATATAGTCCATATGTCAGAATCGCTGGAGGATTTAAGCACTATACTTATTGACCTCAATAGTGCCTCCCAACAGACAGGTCTAAAGATGAACAAGGACAAAACAACGATCACTTAATGTCCATGTCACACCTATGCCCGTAGTTGTTGGGAGAACTAAGCTCCAAGTTGTTGACGAGTACGTTTACCTGGGGCCTATAGTCCGACTAGGTAAGTCCAACTTCGACCAAGAGGTCAATCGACGGATTCAAATCGGTTGGGCAGCGTTCGGGAAATTACGATACATCTTCTCGTGAGGTATATCTCAAAACCTAAAAACTAAGTTGAAAAACCAGTGCGTGTTGCCAGTGATAACCTACGGAACCGAGACGTGGTCCTTCACTGCTGGCCGTATGAGGACGCTCAAAGTCGCTCAACGAGCTATGGAGAGGGCTATGCTCGGGGTTTCTCTGCGTGATAAACTTAGAAACGCGGATATCCGCAGTAGAACCAGAGTGACCGACATAGCCCAACGGATTAGTAAGCTGAAGTGGCAATGGGTCAGCCATATAGCTCGAAGAACCGACAACCGTTGGGGAAAAAAGGTTCTCGAGTGGCAGCCTCATAGTGGTAGGCGAAGCCCCTTAGATGGAGTGACGACCTGATAAGACATGCACGAAGTCGATGGATACAGGTGGCTCAGGACCGTGCTTTGTGGCATACCTTGGAGGAGGCCTACGTTCAACAGTGGACTTGTGAAGGGCTGTAATGATGATGATGATGATGACGTTATGATGTAAACATCGATAACTTATACAAATAAATTACAGCCCATACTTCTCACGGTCGGGACTGTGACCTCCCATTTGCTATATTGTTCATTTTTTTATTTTATATTTTATTTATTTGTTATATACACCTGAATTTAATAAATCTAAATATACGATGAAATAAAGCTTTTTGACTGGTTTTGATATGATATTACAATGACAATTTATTTAAAATCTTAAAAACTAACGTAATTTAGTATAAAGTGTATCTGCTACGGCAACGTTTATTCAGCCTCAGTCTACAGCAAAGGCAAACAGGACTATTTTGACTTATAAGAACAATGTTCGTTAAGTACGTAGTTTTGTGCGAATCTTAGCAAGTTTCTGAAAGTTATCTTACTAGTATAATGAAAGAAAGTCTAGAGTGTAAAATTAAGTTTATTACTACACCGCTGTAGTAATATTAAAATTGCATGTTAAAATATTCTTTAACAGTGCGTGGAAAATCAAATGAAATAGATAATGATGCAGGATAGCGTGTATGCGTGTTTATGATATGCATAAAATAATTATAAGGCACCACCAACAGCTTTTGATTGCTCTGTTGAATATTCATTCTTCCAAGAGACACCTAAAATGACTAAGTTACTAAACAAACACAACGTAAATAAGGGTCCCAACTAAGAAGATTACGTCATAATTAAACGGTCTATAACCTTAAGAAAGGTCCTTGGAAAAGATCAATATATTCATTCTTTGTTTACGTGGCTACGATAATTATAATATTTTAATAAAATCAGATTTATGTTATACAATAATAAAGCGGGAAGTGCTAAAATTACAGAGTAAGAGCTAAATAAAAAATACCTACATACCGAAAATCCACAGACCTAATAATCCTCACTTATGTTATGTCGCCCTATTTATTTTGTAATATGCGTGATCGTTAATATATTTTCAATGCCGAGCATATATGTTCAGACAGCGGACATACATAAGCTCGGAAACTACGGCATCCAAGGCTGCGGTAGTTTCTGTACGATTCTGGCTGACAGTCCGTCTAATAGCACACTGAAGAGAATGGGGCTTAAGACGGAGCCCTGATGCACGCCTACGGTTATGGGGAAGGGGGTGGTATCACCAACAGCGGTCCTTACTATTGAATTGGAGTTGCGGTACATATCACGTACGATTTCCACATAGGTCTCTGGTACCAACTTCGGCCAGAGACCTATGTAGAAATCTTACGTGATATAAATAGATTTAAGCACTGCAACAAACTAAAATTATCATCTAATTTTAAACTAAATGTACCAAAAATATTATTGTTAAGGTTATATTCTTGTCGAAAGATTATTTATAGATTTATCTATGTCGTAGAACCACATTCAAGCGTAATATATCTTAGGATCACTGTCACACGAATTATCTATACATATACAAAATACTATAAAACTGAAGATCCTTTTAAGATTGACTGTTTTTTTTTGTTTTTGTTTTTTTTTTAGTACCATATTGTTAGCAGCCGGAATCTATAAGAAATTATCTGGCCTTTCATATAGTTTCACAGAACAATATGGTGACGGATATAGTAAGCATACATCTTTAATTATGCAGATCCTAATAGCCTGGCCACGGGACATTCGCCGTAGCGAAAATTCGCGCGACGCGAACGGCGAGGCGTCTAGCGAATAAAAAAAATGTACAGAATGCATGGATCAAACCAAGCGTAAGGAACAAAATATTTTAGTTGTTTTTGCCGTGAAAAATGCCGGGCCGACAAAAACAACTTAAAATTCTATCCACGTTAACTTTTATCTCTAATTCTGGTTGAATATTAACAAGAATATAATCGCAGGTTTCGACACTCTTTCTGGTATTTATTCGAATTTTTTTTCTAGGTGCATTCTATTTGTTATGGAATTCTCCATCTATAACACGATTCTTATTCAAATCATGTACTCCGCAATCTCTCCAAACATTATGTCTTGAATCAAAATCAATTACTTTCTAAGCAATATCGAGATAACTTTCATAAAGACATTTCACTCTCGGCACAGAATAAATAATCGTACTACGTACAGAAGTTTCACTCTTTTAATGTTGACTGCTTGCCGACGTTTAATAGCCTATATAATTATTATTAATTAGATAAATCGCGCTCGCAAGCTAAATAAAAGAGTGTCCGTATTACTTTGCATATTTTCCTCTTCTTACGTTACGGTGGACTATTCGTTGTTATGGAGGGATGTCAATAAAGAGTTACAAAATACATTGCGAAATATTAATTAGGTTAATTAGGTGAAATACCTATTCTGACTATGATCGACAGAACATGTTTTCGCACCTACGTGAGTTCTGAGATGCCTAACGCATGCAACTTGCAAGGCCATTCGTCGGGAATCGCGACGCTTGGCTCGGAAGGAAAAGGTAGATAGTGTAAAATAGAAATAAACTTGAAATACGATTCCTAACAGAAATGTAATCGTATTCAACTTAAAAATTTTTGTTGGTAAATAAAGTTTTAATTTCAGTGTTTTGTGTCATTTTAGATTAATATTTTAAGCTAAAATAACAGTTTAAAATATTTTAATACGTAAGTAGATACTTGGATAGTGAAGTAAATTTCCACGAAATTTTGTAATAAAGTTCGTAGATATTAAATAAATTATTGCTTAATTCTTTTTTGCTATAAGTACCTATCTAACAATAAAAAATAAATACATTCATGTTTCATAACTTCCTATTAAAATCATTCGGTAATAAAGAATGATATATCTGAAATATTTTGTTGGTCATTTAGCGTCTATCCACGCAAAAATTATAGTAGGAACGACGTTTTGCCATATTAAAACTTATTACATAATGGGTAATATACATAATATATAGTTCTTAATTTAAATTTTACATTACATTAAAACTTTTGAACAATTTATTTTATCCTATAAATAAATATACTAAACACTAAAACAAAAACTATTCCAACAATATTTACAAAAAGTTATATACGTAAACAGCGTTAAAAACTTTAACATTCAATCGCCTCCAACGCGCTGACTGCGTTATTTCCCCGGGCGCGCAGCCTGCTCTCGGTCTATCTGGTCGCGGCGACAAACGTCACTTCCCATAGCCCTGAAATTGCGCCTCGCGAATTGTCGCCCCGCCTGTCGCTTCGCCGTTCGCGCCGCCAATCCCCGTGGCCAGGCCGTAAATCTACTCCGTCTAAACTGTAAGTTTAAGCAAATATTTTAAGCTGTACGTGGCAGCTAATAAATAAAAAAACGAATAAATAATATAGATAATAACAAGTTTTTAAACATTTTATCGGTTTGGTATAAATTGCTTTCTATAATAGGAAGCGTGAAAATATCCATCACCCTATATGAGCCCGTGGATGTCGTTCTTACGACAGGTGACAGAGCAAAACTTATAGAGAAAATAGGCAGGTCAAAACAGACCCCACAACAAACACGCTTAAAGCTACTGGCGATTTAATAAAGAAATACTCCGAAAAATTAAATCTCGACGTGAATTCGCTAATACCATCATGTACCAAATCACCGAGGTTGTATAGGTTACCGAAGATACACAAACCAAACGCTCCATTACGTCCTATAGTGAGCCAGATTGATTCAGCAACTTAAAAGCTGGCACAACACTTGGCAAAAATACTGTCACGCCTGAGAGGACATACCAGAACACAAAGAAAAGGATGTGTGTGTTCTGGTATGTCCATTTTGTTAGTGAGATAAAAGACCTACATCTCGCTGAAAATGAAACTATGGTCAGTTTTGATGTTCAGTCGCTATTCACATACCTACCTATTGAAGACTGCATCTCAATTGTAATTAGGAAGCTAGAAGATAATAACATGCTTGCTGAATATGCATTATTACTCAAACACTGCCTCACATCTGGCTATCTATAGTGAAAGGAAGAGTTCTACAAGCAAGTAGATGGTGTGGCGATGGGCTCACCTGTATCTCCCATAGTCGCCGACATATTTATGGAGGACCTCGAGGAGAAAGCCCTTCTTACTGCTCCCGTAAATCCAAGACTTCACATACACCACACTTTTACAATTTTACCATCTGACAAAGTAACTGCATTTTTAGACCACCTTAACTCTATAAATTCTAAAATACAATTCACAATGGAGTTAAAGGCAAATAATTCTTTAGCTTCCCCAGATGTTTTAGTCATTCGAAATCCTAATAACACTATTGGTAACACTGTGTATAAGAAAAAGACCCATACCAACCGATATTTAAATGGTGAATCTCACCATCATCCTTCACAGTTAGCTACCGGGGGTAAATCTTTGTTTCAGAGAGCACGAGGGATCTGTAACAAAAAACATCTGGCCGCCGAGCTTCAGCATGTCAAGCAAGTATTGCAAGACAACAAGCTTCGGGTCCGGGTCGGGTTCGGGTTCACCATTACATTAGAATTAATAAACCACAAATCCTCGCAAAAGAACACCGATTCTTACCAAGGATGATACGCGAGGCTATTGAAATTAAAAAACATCCTAATTTCAATAGAGAGGATGGATGGGTGCTACCATCTGCTTGGAATCCTATAATTTAACAAAATTAAACCCAAACCCAAGCATACCACTGCAAGACTTCAAGATACTGTAAGCTCATTTTGCGTAAATCGGACCGAAAAATTAATATTAAAAAACTGAAGGTAGCCGGGCTAACTATGACATTGGGACATCAAATATCTCAGTCCCCCGTGACCATGGGTGCTGTAAAGCACTCGAAACGTCGGGAATTTAAAATAAGTAAAATCAGTTAAATAAACGCGATAAAATCCGTAAATTTAGTTTTGTTCAATGTGTAGTGTTCGCGTAAATTTAAGAAATCATTATTTACTAGTTCAATCAAAATCCTTTCCTTCGCTCCCAAGTCTTTGCTAGTGTCGCCAATTCAATACTGTCGGTCACGCTCCTTACCAAATTTATATAGGACCTTTTCGAAAACATCTCGAATGTTCGAGTAAAATGTCGAAATTTCCCGCAAAGAATCCTCCAGAAAGCCCTAGCCACTCGACACTAGGCGTTGGTGGGAAAGTTCTAGAAAGACCTTGATGCTCCTATTTCTGCTACTTGATACTAGATGGCGCTAATAATCGCATGCCATATACCGGACATTAATTATGGCGCGCAACAATATCATGACAATTTTACTTAAGAACGAAACGGACGGTGTCCGTTCCCGAAGTCAACGCCAACAGGAGACGGAAAAGAAATGATTTGGTGGTGTATAACGGCACAGACGGCAGTTGTCCAGCCTCCGGCCACGGACGCTGGTCTGTCAGCAGCTCCTGCACCTGCAGCAGCTGACTTATGTGCTCTGATAATGATGCTGCAGGCACGAGCCCGCTGGTTGGAAGAGCAGCTGCAGCGTGGAGAGAAGGAACAGGCCCGTTGGTAGAAAGATCAGCAGGCGGAACAGGCTTACCGACAGGAGAAACAGGCCCGTCAGTTAAAAGAGCAGTTGCAGCGTGGACAGGACCAACAGGCCCATCACTTGAAAGTACCTGCAACATAAATAAAATTTATTTCAAAAGTAATAATGAGTTTATAAACTTTGTGGAGTAGCATTTTATTTAACATTGTGTGACTATTGCAAAAGTCCTTTTTAGATACAATCAGTCACTAAGAGTAAATTTTTGAATTGTCCCATATAAGTTATTCATAAAATAAAATAAAACATAAATAAACGAGATTTACAGTTGAATGAATAAAATAGTTCAATTGTTTGACTTTCCATCGGCTTCTATACAATCTACTATTATACTTAGCAGATTGGCATTCACATTTTTTTTTTTTTTTTTATAGAAGAGGGGGCAAACGAGCATGTGGCTCACCTGATGTTAAGTGACTACCGCCGCCCATGATCAACCGCAACACCAGGGGAATTGCAGGTGCGTTGCCGGCCCTTTAGAAAGGAGTAAGCTCTTTTCTTGAAGGTCCCCAGGTCGTATCGGTCCGGAAAAATCACCGGTGGTAAATTATTCCACAGAGAGGTTGTACGCGGAAGAAAACTCCTTTTGAAACGTACAGTGGTGGACCGCCAAGCATCCAGATGGTGTGGATGGTATCGGGACGTTTGCCGTGTAGTGCGTTCACGAAATTTGGCGGCTGGGATTAATCCGAACATTTCCTCAGAGCACTCCCCGTGATAGATGCGATAAAATACGCAAAGAGATGCAACATCTCTTCGCAGCGCCAGTGAATCGAGCCGATCGGAAAGCACTCGGTCGTCGACGATTCGAGCCGCTCTGCGCTGGATGCGGTCAAGTGGAAGGAGCTGGTACTGGGGAGCCCCAGCCCAGAGATGGGAACAGTATTCCATGAGCGGCCGAACCTGCGCCTTGTAAAGTTGCAGGCGGTGTGCCGGCATGAAATACTGTCCCGCTCTGCTGAGCACGCCAAGCTTTTTAGAGGCCAATTTGGCCTTCCCTTCCAAGTGACCACGAAACTGCACGTCACTCGATATGTCGACGCCGAGGATTCCGATACTGGCTGAGGCAACAAGGGGAGTGCCTTGAAACTGAGGGGATACGACAAAGGGGTTCTTTTTAGCGGTTAACGCGCAAACTTGTGTCTTCTGGGGGTTAAACTGGACTAGATTTAGTCGCCCCCAATCCGAGACTCTGTCCAGCAGAGACTCGACTTCAGACACAAGTTTGTCCCGGCACTCAGAGACGTTTTCCCGAGAAATATTGGCTCGGCCGGTGTAAAGAGCATCACCAGTGCTGTCATCTGCATAGCAATGAATGCTACGGGTTTGCAACATATCATTGATATGCAGAAGAAACAGCGTTGGCGATAGCACGCAGCCCTGTGGAACACCAGCATTAATAAGCTTGCAATCGGAGCTTGCACCGTCTACAACGACCTTGATGCTCCGATCTGCAAGAAAACTGGTGATCCAATCGCACAATTTCTCGGGAAGTCCATAGGAAGGGAGCTTCGAAAGAAGCGCTTTGTGCCAAACCCGATCGAAGGCCTTCGCAATGTCCAAACTAACGGCCAATGCCTCCCCCTTGGACTCTACTGCCTCCGCCCATCTGTGAGTTAGGTAGACCAGAAGATCACCAGCTGACCTACCACGGCGAAAACCGTATTGGCGGTCACTAATCAGCTGGTGATCCTCAAGGTACCTCATGAGCTGGCAGTTTACAATGGACTCCATTGTTTTGGAGAACAAGGAGGTGATGGCGATAGGCCGGTAGTTGGACGGGTCTGAGCGGTCGCCTTTTTTAGGGATCGGGTGGACGAAAGCCGTCTTCCATGATTTTGGGACTACGCCTAGGGAGTAGGAGTACCGGAAAAGACGCGTTAAAACCGGTGCCAACTCTGGAGCACACGTCCTCAGCACAATTGGGGGGATTCCATCAGGCCCACTCGACTTATGGATGTCCAGGGAGAGGAGTGCTTTGCGAACCGAGCGCTGAGTGAACTGCACTTCCGGCATGGAGCACTCACACCGCGGGATGGTCGGCGGCGTACTCCCCCCGTCATCGAGAGTCGAGTTAGACGCAAAGAAAGAGCCTAGAAGATCGGCTTTCTCCTTTGCGGTGTGGGCCAGTGAGTCGTCCTCCCTGTGCAGAGATGGAAGAGATGGCTGACAGAAATTCCCTTGGACAGCCTTGGCGAGAGACCAGAATGCACGGGTTCCAGAAGGAAGACGAACTAGTCTCTCGCCAATTCTGCCTATGTGCTCTGACTTTGCCTTGGCAATGACTCTTTTGAAGGACCTAGAGGCGGAATTATACTTCTTTTTTAGAGCGCTGGTGTTTACATCCCTGGACGCTGATGCGTTAGCCCAGGCTCGGTAGCACTCCTGCTTATAGCATGATGCTATTTTACAGGAGCGACCAAACCATGGCTGAGATTTGCCTCCAATGGGCACCACAGAGGAAGGAATAAAAAGTTCCATACCCTGAAGTACCACATCAGCGACAGAATCCGCAACAACGTTGGGATCATCCGGCGAGAAGCAAACCCGCCCCCAAGGGTAGGATGCAAAGAAAGACCGCATCCCATCCCAATCGGCTGACCTATAGTGCCAAACACGGCGGCAGCCTGCAGAATGCAACATTCTATTTTTGTCGCCAGTCTAGAAATTATATATGGCTATATTTTTAGATATTCTACAATCTCTTGTTTACGTGGTAGATCCAGGCTGCAATTATATTAATTATATAGTTGTAGCACGAATGGGTCGGCTCGACCGGGGAAGGGCCACGCTCTCACAGAATGATGCTATTGTGTTTCGTATGGTGAGTGTAGAGAACCGGAGACCCATTTTACTGGAAAAGAGGCATTCCATCTTATTCTCATTCAGCATTCCTCAAGGCTGACAACGCATCTGTATTTTGATTTGCAAACGAGGATAGATGTAAACGTCTATGGGCAACAGCAACCACTTACCATCAGGTGGACTGTGTGCTCGCTTGTCATCCTTTTCCTATGAAAAAAATATGTCGAACATACTTTAATTTGCTTTTTTGTATAATAAGAAAAATATGTGAGAAAAGTACAAATGCATATTTACATATATTGATATTCATTGTGTGTTAACCCTCCTTATTTTCAATAGTTCCGCAAATAGATGGCAAAAAAAATTGAATTAAAATATTAATATTAATATTGTATAATATACATGGAAATTTTTGCATGTATAAAAATATATATTATTATCAGGAATACTGAATATTCAAAACGTCATCGATTAGACGCTGGTTACGGCAATGATGGCCAAGTCAATCTATGTATTTATTTAAAACATAAAGGATTTTTAATATTGATATGGTCACCATAGGATGTACTTAGGTTAGCTAATTACGTAAAGGACACATTTCCGTTTTGTCAGCGCCATAAAGTCATGAAATATGCGATTCATATACCTTATCGAATGAAGTTGTGCGAAGAAAAAAATGGACAAATAACGTAATTTTATTGGTGGTATACACCTCCTCTTCTCTACGCTCATCTCCGGTTAAGTGGTTTTTGGTCCTAACTCATTTTTATTTTTGTCGAACAAAATATGAAAAAATATGGAATTTTTACAAAACACTTTTTTTAATTTATTTAAATAAATTTACACAAGTTTCAAATTTATTATATTGAAATATAATGAAGGTTATATTATACCGTATATACTTCATATTCTTTGATTTATGGAGAACAAAGGATGCTTTGTAGTAGACAAAACGTTATTAGACCGTACTCATTTACACACAACCTTATTTGCTCCGTTACATAAAAGAATCTTTCTCATTTCGAATAATAATCTAAAACTATTTTCTTCGCTTTTTTCACATTATTATGTGACAAGGCGCTTTTTCTGCCTAAACCGCAATCGGGTAGATTTGCAAGAATTACTATATCTGATACCATATATACATAATTACTATAAGATCTCATATCCAATACCTTAAATAATTACATACAAGATCTCAGTTCTCAGAAGTTATACACAGTAACTGTTTACGTTTAGATGTACTTTAAAATTTGCACATCTTAACGTAGAGTTAGTTTTGTATTTAACAAGAGAAATATTAATTTGACCCTAATATTTTTTTATATATGTATTATAGTACTATAAGAATATTTTAATTCAAATTTTTGCCACCATCATCATCATTAAAGCACTTCACAAGGACACTAATTATTATTGTAATCATCATCATCAAAGCACTTCACATGTTCTCTAACGGACATAGGCCGTCTTTATAACATTCGATTTACTAGTAGGTTTTTTCGTCGCATAATATATATAGTATATGTATAAAATATTAATTTGCCCCTAATATTTTTATGTATGTATATTTTTTATATAATATTATAAGAATATTTTATGATTAATTAATCTTTGTTACAGAGAGCACGAGGGATCTGTGACAGCAAACACCTGGCCGCCGAGCTTCAGCACGTCAAGCAAGTTCTGCAAGACAACAAGCTTCGGGTCCCGCGCCTACGTCACAGTGACCGAGCGAAGCCGGCAACAGTCGAGCGGGCACCTGCTGTACTACCATATGTCAGAGGAGTCACAGACAAGATTGGCTACATCTTGAAGCGAGCTTCTATTAGGACATACTACAAGCCGCCGAAGAAGATTAGTCAATTCCTACCATCCATCAAATGTAATATTCCTCTACAAGATGCAGGAGTGTACAAGCTTGATTGTGAATGTGGTCTCTCTTACATAGGACAAACAAAGAGATCAATTAGAACCCGCGTAAAAGAACATATAGCTGATGTGAAGCATCGACGCTCCGGGAAGTCTGCAGTCTGTGAACATATTCAAGATCGACCCCCACCATTACATCAGATTTGATAAACCACAAATCCTCGCGAAAGAACACCGATTCCTACCAGGGACGATACGCGAGGCTATTGAAATTAAAAAACATCCAAATTTCAATAGAGAAGAAGGCTGGGTACTACCTCCTGCTTGGGATCCTATAATCAATAAAATTAAACCTAAACCCAAGCATACCACTGCAAGACCTCAGGAACTATAAGCTCATTTTGCATAAATCGGACCAAAAATCAATAATTAAAAAAGCTGAAGGTACTCCGGACTAACTATGACATCGGGACGTCCGACATCTCAGTCTCCCCCCGTGACCATGGGCGCTGTAAAGCACCCGAAACGTCGGGAATTAAAAATAAAAGTAAATAAAAAGTAAAAATAAACGCGATAAAATTCGTAAAAGTAGTTTTAATCATGTATAGTGTTCGCGTAAATATAAGAAATCATTAAGAATATTTTAATTCAATTTTTTTTGCCACCATCATCATCATTAAAGCACTTCACAAGTCCACTAATTATTTTTGTCATCATCATCATCAAAGCACTTCACCTGTTAACTAACGGACATAGGCCGTGTTTATAACACTCGATTTACTAGTAGGTTTCTTCGTCGCATAACTTCTTTGTAGAATTGTTTTCCATGGGAATTTTTTAAGGACCGATACGAATTATGGACCTTCAAGAAACGAGCTTACTACTATTGAAAAGGCCGGCAACAAACTTGCAATTCCTCTGGTGTTGCAATTGTGCATGTGCGGCGGTCAACACTTACCATTAGGTGCGCGGTATACTCATTTGCTTAATCTTTTACAAATAAAAATCTTAGTGAAGCCCTCTAATTTGACTCACTAGCTTTACCATGTCGTCTATCTAGAAGAGATATTGCTTATACTCCACTGACAGTTAGACGGTTGCCACTAGAGGACCTTTCTTCTCCATGGATTGTTGGTTCTTCGAGCTATATGGCTGGCTCATTGCTACTTAACCTAATAAGTTCGTTAGCCTATCAAATTTCACAACTGAACATAGGCCTTACCCAATGATTGCCTCCTTAGTTTGCCTTAGTTGTCACGCTTTGGAGGCGGGTTGTCAACCGCAACTTTCAATTTTATCAGCAAGATGATGCCAGCTCGTATGAAACCGACTGGAATCAAAAGCACATGTCATTAATGAATCATCATCATCATCATTACAGCCCTTCACAAGTCCACTGCTGAACATAGGCCTCCCCCAAGTAATGCCACAAAGCACGGTCCTGAGCCACCTGCATCCATCGACTTCCTGCATGTCTTACCAGGTCGTCACTCCATCTAGTGGGGGGTCGCCCTACACTACGCCTACCGGTACGAGGCTGCCACTCGAGAACCTTTCTTCCCCATCGGTTATCGGTTCTTCGAGCTATATGGCCGGCCCATTGCCACTTCAGCTTACTAATCCGTTGGGCTATGTCGGTCACTCTGGTTTTACTGCGGATATCCTCATTTCTGAGTCTATCACGCAGTGAAACTCCGAGCATAGCCCTCTCCATAGCTCGCTGAGCGACTTTAAGCGTCCTCATACGGCCAGCGGTGAAGGACCACGTCTCAGATCCGTAAGTCATCACTGGCAACACGCACTGGTTGTACAATCTAGTTTTTAGAGATTGAGGTATACCTGACGAAAAGATATGCCGTAATTTCCCGAACGCTGCCCAGCCGAGTTGAATCCGTCGATTGACCTCTCGGTCGAAGTTGGACTTACCTAGTCGGACTATTTGTCCCAGGTAAACGTATTCGTCAACAACTTCGAGCATAGTGCTCCCAACAACTACCGGCATAGGTGTGACATGGACATTGAACATGATCTTTGTTTTGTCCATGTTCATCTTAAGACCTATCCGTTGGGAGGCACTATTGAGGTCATTGAGCATAGTGCTTAAGTCCTCCAGCGATTCTGCCATAAGGACTATATCGTCGGCAAATCGAAGGTGAGTGATGTACTCGCCATTGATGTCAATACCGTATCCTTTCCAGTCCAGTAGCTTGAAAACGTCTTCCAATGCAGCGGTGAAGAGTTTCGGGGATATAACGTCACCCTGTCTTACACCTCTCTGCAGTTGGATAGGTTTCGAGCTCTGGTTCTGTACTCGGATAGCCATCGTAGCCCTACTGTACAAACACTTCAGCACTTCGATATACCGACAGTCAACTTGGCACCGCTGAAGGGACTGTAGCACCGCCCAAATTTCGACGGAATCAAAGGCTTTCTCATAGTCCACATACGCCAGGCAAAGTGGCAGATTGTACTCTTCAGTCTTCTGTACAATCTGCCGCAGGGTATGTATGTGGTCTATGGTACTGAAGCCTTTTCGGAAACCGGCTTGTTCGGGAGGCTGGAAGTCGTCAAGTCTGCGTGCGAAACGATTCGTAATGACTCTCGAAAACAGCAAGTAGACGCGGCTCAGAAGGGAAATCGGTCTGTAGTTCTTTAAGAGAGCGTTGTCGCCTTTCTTAAAGAACAAGACCACCGCACTTCTGCTCCACGCCTCTGGAGTAGTGCCACCATGGAGGACGGAATTGAAGAGCTTCTGAGGGACTTCAAGTACCGGTGTTCCACCCGCTTTCAGAAGCTCCGCTGTAATTCCATCCTCGCCTGGGGCCCTGCCGTTTTTAAGGTGCTGGAGAGCCATTCTAATCTCGCTTAGACTGACGTCCGGGATATCATCGGAATAGTGTCGGATAAGACTTGCTCTTGGATCGTTACTCACACTTGCGTGTGGCTCCAACGATGATGTGTACAGCTGCCCATAGAACCTCTCAATCTCACTCAAAATCTCAGGTGTCCCGGAAACGATGTTGCCACACTCAGTCTTCAGCCTTGACAGTTGGCTCTTTCTGGCAGACAGATCTCTGGCAAAGACTTTGGAGCCCTGGTTCCGCTCGATCGCTTCTTTAATACGAGAAGTATTAAAGTTGCGTAAGTCTCGCCGTATGCATTTGGAGATCTGTCTGTTCAGTTGCCTGTATGCTGTCAAATCTGTTGACGATTGCAGCCTCATCTCCCGTCTAACAGCCATGAGATTAAGAGTGTGATCGGAGAGTTTTTGTGTTCTTCTGCGGCGGGTCTTGCAGAACTTAGCTCCGACCGCATGGACAGTTTCCACGAGCTTGTCGTTCATATCGTCCACTGCATTGCAATCTTCTAGGCACTGGAAGCGGTTACGTAACTCGAGCTGAAAGGTTTCGGGATTCTGGATTAGAGCACGAGGGGGGACGGAGCGTTGACTTCATTAGACGAGACCTCTCCAACTTAACGTTTAGGTTCAGTGTGCCTCTAACCATTCGGTGATCGCTGCCAGTTTTCACCCTTGCGATCACTGAGACATCACTGAACAGTTGGCGTCTGGTCGTCATAATGAAGTCAATCTCATTTTTTGTCGAACCGTCGGGGCTCGACCAGGTCCACTTCCTGTGGGGCCGCTTCTGGAAGAAAGAGTTCATCATAAAGAGTCCCTCTTTCTCCATAAAGTCGGCCAGCTGCTGGCCCCCTTCGGTTCCGTTGCCCTACTCCAAATTTCCCTACCTTCAGCTCACCGCTTTCTCTTGTGCCCAGTTTTGCGTTGAAGTCTCCCATCAACACCGTGTAGTAGGTTTTGGAGGAATGTATGGCTCTGGAAATATCCTCATACATTTCCTCCACCTCCTCATCGGGATGTGTCGAGGTTGGTGCGTAAACCTGAATGACCTTCAGCGAATACCGTTTGGTGATTCTGAGTATCAGGTACGCGACCCTCGTCGACACACTCCCAATCTTTACAACGTTGTTGACGAGAGATTTGTGGACGATAAATCCGACACCTCCTTGGGACAGATGGTCGCCCTCCCGGTGATAGAACAAGTTGTCGGACTCGAGGATTGCCGTGTCCTCCCCCTCTCTTCGGACCTCGGATAATCCAATAATATGCCAGCGCAACTTGTCTACCTCTTCTTCCAGCTCCAGTATCTTCTCGTCAGTCCTCAGGGTGCGTGCGTTATATGTTGCCAGGTCGAGTCGTCGTAGGTGGCAACCGAACCTCCACCGGAGATTCTTAGCACCCCCTGCCCCGCCGTTACCATGGTCGCCACCGTAGCCAGGAATAGCGGGGCCGCCGGGGACTGGGGGCCGTCTGTTTGTGTATTTATTCATTGGGGGGTATTTGCCATAGTTGCCACGCTTGGCGAGCGGGTTGGCAACCGCAGTTTTTTTTATTACGTCACAGTTGTCATCAGGAAGACGCTGCTGCCCATCTCCTGCCTGTCTCCCTCTGTCGCCTCTTACGACACCCACGGGAAGATATGGGGTAGTGGATATCCTTAACCGCCACTACACGGCTAATAATCATTAATGAATATTTACTGTTATTATAATTAAAAATAAATAAAGTTTATTTAAGGCAGTTTGTTTTGACTAAACCGCAGTTAAGTTGTTTGTAGTAGAACTTATGTTTAGGGAATAAACGTGTGGTACACATGCTTGAGGTTGCCCCGTGTTTCATTAACGAGTAAACAAATTGAAAATTACTTGTTTGCTGGTAAACAACCAGAATGTTTCCAATTTACATGTAGAAAAGCAATTTTAATTGTTGTAAATCTTCATTATAAAGCAAGAGAGGGCATAAGAAACAATCAAGCTTAAATATAAATAATTTGAAATGCATATTAATTAACCCACGTTTAATTTTTTAAAAACATTAAAATAGAGTAAAATTATTTTGTCTGATTGTATATTTTGATCCAATATTTTTAGCATAAGAAACCTATTTAAGCATAGATATATTTCCATGTTTTTTTTTAATTTTTCTCTTAAGCTATAAATTGCTCCTGTTATTGTATGTTACCTACATGCAATAACAGGAGCAATTTATAATTTAAGAGAACATAATTTTCTACATACATAAATTTCACCTGGACAAACATCTAGATCCAGAGCAATTATTGGCAGATGACCCTAGAGAAAACTACCTGGTAAGAGATGCAGAAGGTCGACAGATGTAGATGGCGCATGGGCGTGCTTTGTGGCAATCCTTGGGAAATACCTATGTCCAGCTGAGGATTTGTGAAGGGTATGTATGTAGTAGTGATGATGATATTACAAAAATGCTTTTATATGTAGCCCCATTTAATCCGCACAAATATCTATTCACTGCACTACTAAGCCGTGAACTTTTTTTTTTTAATTGTACGTTTATCTTTCATTATATTAATTGATCAATATGCTGATTCGTAGTGTTTTTATTAGTAGTATAATCATCTTTCTCGCATATTTCAAAAAAATATTGCAGTACTAATGAAAAAAATATAACATGAAGACTTATTTTGCGAATTCTTGACTTTGTTTCGTAATTATATTCATTATTGTTATGCAATATGTAACAAAAACCCTGTGGTTCCCGTAAAGTGCGTTATCAGAATCAGTATTCAAACGTATAGAAATAACTTTACTTAAGAAAACTAGACATAAAAATGATTAAATTAAATTTTAATTAAATAATATTTGTAAATTTTATGTGGATTGTTACCTCTGCCTGGAATTATCGACAGCGGCGGGCGCCGGCCGGCGGTGACGTACATCAAAGACGGGGCGAGCGCGCACGCGCATCGTATCTACACTAACTGCACACTGAGGTCGTGACCTCGTCACATCACAGCTGTTATAGTCAAACACTAATTTATCACTATGCCTACTTGACGACCACGAAGATGTTGTTCAATATGTCCACCTTGTACCTCTATACAATTGTGACACCGACTTTTAATGTGTGAACGCACGCGTTGCATGACAGAAAATGAAAATGAAAATGAAAAAGCAAGGCAACAAGGTCTAAATTTATTTCGTCAAGTTCATTGCTTAGTTCTTCTCGCAAACGTCCGTAGTTTTCACCGCTCATTGTGTGGTCATCGGCGTTAAAAGTGGCTTGGTTTATACTAATGCGGATTTGTCGTTGACCATAAGTGTTCATTATGAGCGTTAAATACACCTGTTCTTACAAAAGAGCGTTCATCCGTAAAAAGTACGCGGTTCAAAAACTCAGGATCTCCTTCAACCTTATCAAGTAACCATCTACAGTAATCCATTCTCGGCTCGTAGTCGTTGGGAAGAAGACACTGAACTTGACGATAATGATACGTATGCTGATCATCATCTTTGAGGGCTCTCCAAACGCGTATATGGTTCACACCTAGTTCACGTGTCACCGAGCACGTGTTCCGCGTCGCACCTTCCTCTAACATGTCGAGCATGTGCTCCTCGATGTCGTCGTCGTACATCCTCGGTCTTCCTGAATCTGTACGTTGTTGATCATGGCCATGCACACTGCCAGTATTGTACATTTGAATGTGAAGTCGTTGGAACGTCATCGCTGACGGCAATTGTTTTCGTGGAGTAGCAAAGCACTCCCCGTAAAGTCTTCTTGCTGCTGCATAATTGCAGTTACATTTCAACGAGACACATCAACATATTAAAATATTCCTCGTTTGAGTAAGACATCGCACACAAGTCACTCACGGCTGTATATTAATTCAATATAAAACACAACCGTCAATATCAGTGATAACGCGCTACCGGTGCTTGATGCATGTTTGTTTGCATAGACGTGGCAAAGGTATTGTACTCTATAACATAATTTTGATATTTTCTAAATCGATAAAAAATTTCGTGATTTTTTTTATGTTATTTTTTTAATAATAGTTATTATTTATTTATTTACTTCAGACAGCGTCCGTAAGTATTATTAAAAAATTAAATTATAGCTAGGATTAGTAAATATACATTTAAACACTTTTATAACAAGAAACATTTAAAAAAATTTTTTATAAATCCACACAATAGCAAATACTTGAACTATTATGCTGCCGTGTTTTTCAAAATCTAATAATTAGCATTTTTTTATCGACCGACGATAATAGAAAATTATTTTCATTTCTATTTTTGGCCACTGAATTGTGACAAAATTTTTTGTATATAAAACTTCCCATGTTTTTAAATATTACTACCAAATATTAGGATAGAATAAGTAATAGATACGACGACCACGACCACATTTGCGACACCGGCTTATATGTTTTATCGACCGACGATAAACAACACTTATTTTTATTTTTATTCTTGATCACTGAATTGTGACAAAATTTTATGTTCATAAAACTTCCCATACTTTTTAAATATTACTAATAAATAATAGCACAGAATAAATAATAGATATTGGATCAAATTTAGTCGGCATAAAGTGGATGCTACTTTTTATCACCCGAAGAGTGGAGTTTTTTGGGTTTTTCCTAGTACCTAAGTCCTTCGACGGCTTTCGCTTTTGAGTTTAAAGAGCGCGCAAAACGCCGCGTATATTAACTATTAATTTTGTTTTGTTTATTATATTCCAGCAATAAACGACAAAATGAATTTATTTAAAAAAATAATTACTATCTACTACATATTCTTTATCGAATAATATTTCATATGAAAAATACATACTAAATTTCTCCTACAAATAGTTGCAAATTTGGTATTTTATGCATGAAATAATCTTCTTAAATGTTTTCGTAGATCTATTTAGCAATAAAGTGGAAATTTATAACATAAGTATTCAAATACTAGTGTATTGGTGTTGAAATAATATCCACTTCATTATAATTTCTACTATTTTGAAATTAAAATTTTCGGAGAATAACTGAGTCTAGATAGGTATAAAGATTTACACAAAAACCTAGGGGAAGCACGCGCCGCTCAGCTGCTTGCTTAGTCGGCCATGTTAGTGACCTCATATCGGCCGTAAACTATTATTTATTCTGTGACGTAAATAATATTATGTGGGCACGTGTCGGTAAGTTCAGAAGCAAATAACATTTTTAGAAAATTAATATTTCTTAAGTTATCTTATTAGAAACCCAAAAACCCCATTTAAAGCAACCAAAAAAAATTTCATTATCATAATTGCCATGCCTATGTGTACACCTATACGTCTCTGAAACGACCAACAGGGTTTTTGTTAAATACTGTATATTCGGAATTAAACGACTATTGAGCCCTCAAATAATACATTAGTAGTGAAATGATAATGATGGGTAGATTCGTCGAAACTAGCAACTCATTTAAATCGCTACTGGTATCATTTCGAACAACGTGTTGGTATCACTTTGAGCGGCGTAATGTCTGCCAGACCAAGTTTCGGTCACGGTGGCAAGTCTCAACAGAGACAAGCCATCTGCACAGGACAGGATTATAGTGCCCGAATGTATGCGCAAGCACAAGTAAGTGTACTCTCTGCAGGAATGTAAAAAATACCGTGGTATCAGCCTTCTTGGCATCGTGAGAAAACTGTACGCTAAGGTACTAATTTAAAAAGTCATGAAAGAAACCAATGGAAAAATTTGGGGTGTGCGAGCGGGATTTAGAAAGGGAATGGGATGTATAGATCAAGTCCTTTCCATGCGCATGATCGCGGAGAAGTTTTTAGCCAAAAACCAAAAGGTTTTTGTGAGTCATGGACTTGGAAAAGGCCTATAACAGAGTGGATAGGGAAATGCAAACACTGAACACAATTGGGTTGAGCGCTGGCTTGATACAAGCATTGGAGTCTCTTTATAGTGACTCTAGTGCTTGTGTTAGGATCAACGGGGTCTCGAACTTTGACCTTCGACCGATTTCGAACTCGAACTCGAAATAACTACTACAAAATGTCAAAATATGCGACTAGTCTATGCTTACTCAGTCGTTAAACTAGGTAGCGCTAAGGAATAACTTTTATTCCGAGAGTAGAGTTCCAGTTTGTACCCTGGGTAGGAGAGATACGAAGCATTAGCCGAAGAGGACACCTGCGTCTCAATCAAAAGGTGCAGAGCTGGATTCGCCGTCTCGAGATGGTAATGAACGGCGTTTAAGTTCGAGTTAAGTCCCCTGATATTGCAGAAATTTATGAATAGCGTGGCAGGGTAGTTATGTGACGTAGGTGACCAACAAGGGATCCTCCAGGGGAGCTGGTACCATCTAACATTCAATTCCGCTACAATGTTGATGGAGGGGGGTGGGGGGCAATTGGGCCTGCGGCTACCTGCACTCACCAGAGGAAACGTGGAAGCAAAGCTTCCACTTCACGCCGATATTCTGTGAGGTCGTGGTACCATCCTGGTTTGAGCCGGCCCATACGTGCAACAGCAAAACTGCCGCGTGGCTCTACTACGTACTCGAAAACAAGAGATACATTTATGCATCCGGTTGCGAATTAAGATGCCAGCGGAAAAAATCCAGTAGCTTTGACACAAAATAGACATCAACTATTCAGGACCAGCGTGACAATTCAATTTGTGGTGATAATCGACTAATAAATTCAAAATATGATTCTTACGCGATAAAACAATAGAGTGTCGTCGAAACGACATGCGAGTTAGATAATCACCATTATCACCAACCACTCTAATAATCCTATTCTGTAAAAATGGTTTTAGGCGTTGAAAAGTGCGACTACAAACCTTGCCTGATTACAACCTTGCCATCTCATCGGCAAAGTGTAAACGTTATAGTTCATGAAATATTATTAATTCTGCATAGTCGTAATCGGCTGCAGTGATATGACGTAGCGGTAAAAGCTTTACAAATCAGTAAACGTAAATTACGCTACGCAATAATTTCGACCAGGAAGAAAAACTACTTGCTAAAATAATGATTGGAGAAACTTCACTTGCAATATTCACAACCAGAGAGTGTTTCTTTTCTTCCTGGGGTTGTGATACTGAAGAAGGGTTCAAATCAAATATATATATATATATATGGGCCATTGCAAGGGCAACAATCAGGTGGACTGTGTGCTCATTTATCACATTATCCTATAAAAAATTGCAATATTGACAAATGTAAAATGAAATGAAAAATAATAACGATAAATTAGAATCTTAAAACCGTTTACAGCGATACCGTTTCTAAATATAATTTGTGCTTCGGCATTCTATTTACCTAACACTTAAGTGAAATTCGAAATTGGGAACGTTGCATGAAAATTATCGACTTTTAACTGGTTCTTACAACTTAAGGATGTTCTTCAATTTCGTTTGAGCATCTGTAATCTTCATCGTTACTGCGAACAATTTGATGTGAACGAGTATGTGAACGAATTCAACGCAAACGCGGTGTGGCGCAAAACGAAGCAAATATTGAAAGATCCAACACGAAACTGTGACGTGGTTAGGCTAACATACGCCTATAGAGCTGCCGAATCGCTGCTGGATTTAATGACTGAATGAATGTAAAAAGACGTTTATTTGTATGAGACACTGGACGGTCAAGTAAAAATACAAATGGACAAAATATAAAATTTTCTGCTATACTTGTTTTTTTTTTAAGTACTAAGAATAACCTTAATCAACACTTGTACTTTTTATAATTTCTAAGACTGAAAAGAATGTAGATGGGATTAATTTATAGTAGTCAAGTTTCAATAAAAAAAGTTGGACAGTCGTGTAACTTCGGCTGTATATTATTGAAAGTAATTTTTTACTTGTGCTTCAGTTAATATCCGCTAAATTTTGAAAGTATTTAAGAAATCATCTTTTACATAATAATATTAATTACACAATAAACGATGTCTGAATAATTAAATTACCAAGTTACTTCGTAATTCACAACGCTAATTAAATTTTCTTGTTTTGCATAGAGCCGAGGTGAATGTTACCCAAAATTTACATCACAAGGTTGGCTTAAAAGAGACAAGAGTACCCTGAAGATTTTGTATCATCTGATAGGTGATGGAATTACACTCTCATATGTATGATTTAAAACATATAGAATATCATGAAGCCGAACCATTCATGTTGCTGCTATAATATAGCTGCAGCATGGCTCTAATACGTAAAGCTTCATACTGGGAATGAGGATATCTTAGTCGTCAAGTAATGCATGGGCTACAACATCCACTTACCATCAGGTATAATATGTGTTCGTTTGTCACCCTTACTTGATAAAAAATATTTTGTCATAAATATCTTTCAATTTAAATGAAGATAACAAACGATTTCTAAGAATGCATAATGTAATGTAAAAGCTTTCACTTAAACAACCTTACATTACGACGTAGCATTCGTTAGGAAACGTTAATGTATACATTATGTTTGCTTTAGTCCAAAGCGCTCCCTTGAGATCGTTACATTAAGGAACGAAACTGCATAAGTACTTTACCTCCCGTATTCAGTTTTCCTTTAAGAATAAAATCCTGGAGCAGAATGCATTGTTCGCAAACATTCGTGTTACGTAAAAATTGGATTTAAATATAATATATTTTTTCTCAATATATCACCCCGAAGATGGCTGGACATAGACCTCACTCGATGAAGGAAGTAATAACATTATTACCCACGACAACTCTATTTTATATTAATTCTTTCTATCAAATCGATTGAATTATAAATATTGACGACGTATGCGATGAACAAAGCTATGGGGAAAAAAACGTTGTGCAACCAAATACTGATTACATTAAACACTAGCTGTACCCCACGATTTCGTCCGCGTGGAATCACTACTTTTGCTATTCTAAGTAATGATGATTTATTTGTGAATTAAACAGTCGCGAAGACGTAGAAAGACAGTAATCTGAATAAAAACATTCAGTTAGTCGGTCAATCAGACAAATAAATGAACGAACAAATAAACGAACCCACAAAAAAACAAAGAAACAAATAGGGCAAACTGTACGCTTATGTTTTATTTTGTAAATAAACAATAATATGACCACAATAAGGTAATTTCTAATTTGCTTCCTAATTTCTATAGCTAATACTTGGTTTCCACACCACAAATAAGAAATTGCCCTAAATAAACAAGCACCATCACTAATTACTGATATTAAATAAAAAAATTTAAGTGAAAACTACCATCCATTGCCTACCTAAAACTAAGTACCTACACTAACTAAATGAATCAAATTGCGTAAGTATCTATGTTTTGTCTCGTCCTAAATTATTCCACGTGGAACGGAATGATTTTCAAAATTTATTAATTTACAGATTTTATGACCTAAAAATGCAGTACCTAACATATAAACAATATTTACCTACATATATATTAGATATACCTATCGGTTACCAATAAAAATACGCCTATCGGTGTATACAAGTTATAATACCAATCATATTGCGCATGTTACAGAAATTTTACCGCTTCTTAATGAGATTTATTAATCTAAAACCAATATTCAAACTAATTAAAATATGACATTTTTATTTATACAACTAGCTGTTACCCGCGGCTTTGACCGCATGGTCACTGGGAAATGAAATATCCATTGCTTTTTGAATTGAAAGTAAACTGAGTTTTATGGATTTGTCAGACATGCAGCCATTAAAAGACCTGATGGCGCGTAGAGATAGAGCCAAAAGAAGATATAAGCGATATCCCCTTGAACGCAATTTAATCAGCTTTAAAATACTACGAAATCGCTGCAATCGTTTGTGTAGAGATGCTAAAAGGCGCTATTTTCATGATACCCTCACAAATTGCGATACTGCAAAAGCCTGGAGTTTTCTGAGATCTGTCGGTGTCGGAAAATATTTTGCTAGTGTTGGAAGTGAAATTGACTTGGATAATCTCAACGAAAACTTTGCCAACCCTCCTGTCATAGTCTCATCATTTACTAAAGCCAGAACTCTACTCGAAATATCTAAATGCCCAATTCCTCATTATTCCTCGTTTAATTTCACTTCCATTACTGAAGATGATACCAAGCGATCCGTGCTTGCAATATCATCTACTGCTATTGGAAATGATAACATCTGCTCTAAAATGATTACATTGATTCTTCCCTTTGTCATCCCTATTCTTACTCATATCTTTAATTTCTCTTTATCTTCTTGTTGCTTTCCGTCGTCATGGAAATTAGCTCATATTATCCCTATACCCAAAGTTTCAAATCCTTCATCTACAACTCATTATCGGCCTATTTCTATTCTACCATTTCTTTCAAAAGTGCTTGAACATATTGTCCACACACAATTAGCTAAGTTTCTTAACCGTAACAATATCTTAAGTACTTTTCAATCTGGTTTTAGGCCTGGCCACAGTACAACTACTGCTCTCCTCAAGGTAACAGATGATATCCGGTGCGGTATAGACCAAAATTACTTAACGGTAGTCCTACTGCTGGATTTTAGTAGTGCCTTCAATTCTATTGATTTCGATATACTTCTTAGCATTCTTCATTCTATTAATGTGTCTCCTTCAACTATTCAATGGTTTGATTCCTACCTCCGTGGTCGTTCTCAGTGTATTCGTTCAAATGAAACTTTATCTAAGTGGTGCAACCTAGCTACGGGTGTTCCTCAAGGTGGCGTCCTTTCTCCTTTACTCTTTTCTGTCTTTATTAACTGTATCTCCAAGGTGATATCTTCAAACTTTCATCTCTACGCAGACGATTTACAGCTGTATCGTCATTTTCTAGTGACTGAAGCAAATTCAGCAATATTTGAAATAAATAAAGATCTTAATAAAATCCATGAGTGGTCCAGATCATATGGAATTGTTATAAATCCCAAAAAATCACAAGCAATTATTATAGGCACCAGGTTTACTCGTAACCTACTCGATTTTACTTCACTCCCAGCACTCCAAATTAATGGCACTCCACTAAGCATTTCAGAAACTGTTAAGAATCTGGGCATCATAATGGATTGCAAATTGACATGGAATGCACATATCACAGAAGTTAGCCGGAAAATCAATTATACTTTACATTCTTTAAAATGTCTTCAAAGTTTTTTGCCTTTATCAACGAAGATTTCTCTTGTCCAAACACTTATTTTTCCGATTCTTGATTATGCCGATGTCTGTTATTTGGATGCGACTGAGGAGCAATTAAACAAGCTTGAGCGCTTGCAAAACTTATGTATCCGTTACATTTTTGGGCTAAAAAAGTATGACCACGTCTCTTCCTATCGCAAACAGCTCAAGTGGCTCCCAATCCGACTTCGCAGGAATACCCGAATCCTATGCCTCCTTTTTTAAAATACTCTACGATCCAACATCACCACCATATCTACGTGATCGATTCCGCTTTGCTCGTTCTCCCGATACAGTTTGCAGATCACATTTAAAAACCCTCCTAAATTTCCCTTCCTTCAGAACTAAGTACTATTCTCATTCTTTTACAGTACATGCAGTTAGGTTATGGAATTCTCTTCCTACTGCAATTCGTGAGGCTCAAACAGTTTCAGTGTTTAAAAGGCGAGTTAAAGAGCACTATCTTTCTTTGTCGTCCCAATGATCCAATGTATGACTTGTAAATATATGTGTATCTACTTGTATTTTATTTTATATATGTATATAGCATAGTATTTAGGTATATGCATGTTTGTATGTATATGTTTTTATTATCTTTATGTTATATTAAGTTTATTATAAAATTTATTATGAGGGTGCACACTAAATCTGCTTCTCTTTGAATCTGTCCAGTATCAGGCCTGCTGGAAGAAATTTCATTATGAAATAAGCAGAGCCTTTGTACAAAATTTCTTTTTATTTTTCATTGTAAAATACTTCGTGTGTACATGAATTGTTAAATAAAAATAAATAAAAAAATAAAAGGAAACTGAGCAAAATTGATTCGTCAACCTATTTAAATGTTTTGAAACGCAGCGTATAGGAAAGCATGAAAATAGCCTGTTTATTCCAAATGGGAATGGGATATTTTTTAATTAAAGGAAACTGAGCATAATTATCCTTTTCAAGGCATTTGACACACGCGAACATGCCACATACGGCTGACCATGAGATAAGCACGGTTTTTCTAAGTTGACCTCCGCTACCTGTTACGTTTGCCCTTACGCTTTATATTGTCATTGCAAAACTGAGCTTAATAGGGAACTGCAACCTTTTGAATTGAAAAGTAAGTTCTGTGGGAATCATAGGGATCCGTGGTATAATAACATTTTCACCTTTTCCTACGCCTGTCAAAATTGTAGCACCGATTATGTTCCGTCCGAGATGTGTCACACGCACACTTGTCCCGTTACATAACCAAGGAACATCTAAATTTCGCAATAGCATGACTGGGACGCCTAATTTTAATTGAAGCTTATGTGAGGGCACACCTGACAACTCTAGAGAATTTAGAAACTCTGCGGGATATGAAGTGCTCTGTTGTGTAACCATAACTGTGTCTACTGACAAATACTCTATTATTTCTCCTGCTACTTCGCTTAATATATCTGAATTTATTTTTTTAACGCTCTCATTTTTTGATGCAAGAATCGCCTTTTCACATAACCATTTGTCTTCATGCATGTTGTTCGTTAAATCTGAATAAACTCTCGCAATTAATTTGGAATGACTGTACTAAATTACAAAAATCTCTCGTAATTTAACGCAGCCCTCAGCATCCGTTTCCAACCGCCCATCGCCAATTTTTAATAGTGCGTCAGCATAGTTTCCAGCATTGATATCATTATACAAATGCACTGTAATATTCGTAGATAAACTGAATTTTTCACCTTGTTCCATAAAATAGACGACTTGAGGCATGTTTTAATTTCATCTGCAGATGTGCCCTTTTGAAAGACAGGTAAAGTGTGGCGAAAGTCACCAGCCAGTAAAACCACCATTCCTCCCATTACCTTGGTATTGCTGCGCAAATCCTGGAGCGTTCAATTTTGTGCTTCTACAGCTATTTTATGCGACATTGTACCTTCGTCCCACACTAAAAGTTTGCATTGTCGTAGCATTATACCTCGTGTACTATTTTTGCTAAAGTTGCAGATCGGCGATTCTTCCTGGGCTAGATTTAGAGGGAGATTTAAAACAGAATGTGCAGTGCGTACTTTGTTAAAAACTCGTTTTTGTTCGGGAAGCAAGCGGGGTACAAATTCGACTACTTGCTGCTGCAAAGCTGGTATATCGTAGTTTGTTTCACGTATAATTTCATCACTTAGTTCATTTTCGGTTGTTCGCTGAGGGCTTATCATTCCAAAGTCGCTTAATTTTTTTGCCTAACATTGCCATTACTTTACCTTCAATTTTCCCAAGTGCTTCATTATAAATGTGTTCACTGTATGTCATGTTCGCGTGTGTCTGCTGTAACCTTCGCAAAATATCTTCCGCCATGTACTCTTTATATTTGTCCCACAATTCACGTGCATTAGATAGCCCGCAAGATGATATGACACTGGACAATCCAGCTGTTATCTAAGGTTTCGAACGCTTCAGAGCGAGATTTGATTGTAACTTTCCTGCCACCATCTTCGGGAGCTCTGCGTCTGTATAAAGCGTAGCCATTGTCATTGTGCACTGTTTCTTTTAATAGCTGTTTAGGGAATTTCTTTGTACATTTTCCTTCTTTCATACATGGCGATATTGAATTTCGTACTCCACGTGGACCGCGAATCATATTTCGGACGATGGTATCATACAATTCTTTATTTTGCTCAGGATCCGGAATCTCGGCGCTTATTATGTCGTCTATTTGGCTGGGCCGCAACTTCTCTTTAAGCCATATTAGAATGTGGGCATGCAGTAATCCTCTTTTTTGCCATTCAATTGAATACTCGTCAACAACTTCGAGCATAGTGCTCCCAACAACTACCGGCATATGTGTGACATGAAAATTAAACATGATCTTTGTTTTGACCATGTTCATCTTAAGACCTATCCGTTGGGAGACACCATTGAGGTCATTGAGCATAGTGCTCAAGTCCTCCAGCGATTCTGCCATAAGGACTATTGGTTGCGCGGAAAACCATTCGTATTTTTAATTTTATTCGAGGGTATGCTTGCCAAGCCTTGTCCTTCCTTCGTCCTATCCCTTCCGTACACACCGGGGTGGTGGGGTGAGAGGGGAAAGAAGAGATTCTAGAATGTTGCGTGATTCTCACAACCAATGAGAAGAGCGCTCGACTTCGGTGGGAAAGAAGCCGATATAAGCTCGCGCACTGGGCTTGAGGGCACGAGCGCATGCCTGGGGCCCCAGTAGATCCGCCAGAAGTAGCACCGCAGCAAGAGAAGCGTCCAAGCCGCATCGAAATCACACCCCGGTAAGTGCGCTTCTTTTCCTATAACGCCTGCTTGTGTATTAGTGTTTTGTTAATTAATCCACCCCAATTTCATTTCTCTTAATGTGCTCAAGCAGGATTCCTTCATAACCTTGGCAAGCAATAGGTTTTTTTTGGAAGAGCGAGTGCATTGTCAAGTAAAAGTGCAAATCCGCCACCTTGTTTAGGCATCATCCGCGTATACAGTCCATATAGTGTAAGCACCTCGCGTAATAGGGCCAATGCTCAACCGAGGAATCGAAACTCGGGAACCCTTAGGCCCGCCGCCCAACCACCTATATCGTTAACAAATCGAAGGTGAGTGATGTACTCGCCATTGATGTCAATTCCGTATCCTTTGCAGTCCAGTAGCTTGAAAACGTCTTCCAACGCAGGGGTGAAGAATTTCGGGGATATAACGTCACATCTCTCTGCAGTTGGATAGGTTTCGAACTCTGGTTCTGTACTTGGATAGCCAACGTAGCCCTACTGTATTAACACCTCAGCACTTCGATATACCGATAGTCAACTTGGCACCCCTGAAAGGACTGTAGCACCGCCCAAATGTTGACTGAATCTAAGGCTTTCTCATAGTCCACATATGCCAGGCAAAGTAGCAAATTGTACTCTTTGGTCTACTGTACAATCTGCCGCAGGGTACGTATGTGATCTATGGTACTGAAGCCTTTTTGGAAACTGGCTTGTTCGGGAGACTGGAAGTCGTTGAATCTGCGAGCGAGACGATTCGTAATGACTCTCGAAAACAGCACGTAGACGCGGCTCAGAGGGGAAATCGGTCTGTAATTCTTCAAGAGAGCGTTGTCGCCTTTCTTAAAAAACAAAACCACCGCACTTCTGCTCCACGTCTTGGAAATAGTACCACCATGGAGGACGGAATTGAAGAGCTTCTGAAGGACTTAAATTACAGGTGTTCCACTCGTTTTTAGAAGCTACGCTGAAATTCCATCCTCGCCTGGGGCCCTGCCGTTTTTAAGGTGCTGGAGAGCCATTCTAATCTCGCTCAGACTGACGTCCGGGATATCATCGGAATAGCGTCGGATAAGACTTGCTCTTGAATCGTTACTCACACTTGCGTGTGGCTCCAACGATGATGTGTACAGCTGCCCATAGAAGCTCTCAATATCACTCAAAATCTCAGGTGTCCCGGAAACGATGCTGTCCACATTCAGTCTTCAGCTTTGACAGTTGACTCTTTCTGGCAGACAGATCTCTGGCAAAGACTTTAGAGCCCTGGTTCCGCTCGATCGCTTCTTTAATAAGAGCAGTATTAAAGTTGCGTAAGTTTCGCCGCATGCATTTGTAGATCTGTCTGTTCAGTTGCCTGTATGCTGTCAAATCTGTTGACGACTACAGCCTCATCTCCCGTCTAACAGCCATGAGATTAAGAGTGTGATCGAAGAGTTTTTGTGTTCTTCTGCAGCGGCTCTTGCAGAACTTAGCTCCGACCGCATGGACAGTTTCCACGAGCTTGTCATTCATATCGTCCACTGCATTGCAATCTTCTAGGCAATGAAAGCGGTTAGTAACTCGAGCTGAAAGGTTTCGGGATTCTGGATTAGAGCATGAGGGGGACAGAGCGTTGACTACCTCTCCAACTTAACGTTTAGGTTTAGCGTGCCTCTAACCATTCGGTGATCACTGCCAGTTTTCACCCTTGCGATCACTGAGACATCACTGAACAGTTGGCGTCTGGTCGTCATAATGAAGTCAATCTCATTTTTTGTTGAACCGTCGGGGCTCGACCGGGTCCACTTCCTGTGGGCCCGCTTCTAGAAGAAAGAGTTCATCATAAAGAGGCCCTCTTTCTCCATAAAGTCGGTCAGCTGCTGGCCCCTTCGGTTCCGTTGCCCTACTCCAAATTTCCCTAACTTCAGCTCACCACTTTCTCTTGTACCTTAGTTTTGCGTTGAAGTCTCCCATCAACATCGTGTAGTGGGTTTTGTAGGAATGCATGGCTGCATGGAAATATTCTCATACATTTCCTCCACCTTCTCATCGCGATGTACCGAGGTTGTTGCGTAAACTTCTATGACCTTCAGAGAATACCGTTTGGTGATTCTGAGTATCAGGTACGCGACCCTCGTCGACACACTCCCAATCTTTACAACGTTGTTGACGAGAGACTTGTAGACGATAAATCCGACACCTCCTTGGGACGGATGGTCGCCCTCCCGGTGATAGAATAAGCTGCCGGATTTGAGGATTTCCGTGTCCTCCCCCTCTCTTCGGACCTCGGATAATCCACTAATATGCCAGCGCAAATTGTCTACCTCTTCTTCCAGCTCCAGTATCTTCTCGTCAGTCCTCAGGTTGCGTGCGTTATATGTCGCCAGGTCGAGTCATCGTAGGTGGTAACCTAACCTTCACCGGAGATTCTTGGCACCCCCTGCCCCGCCGTTACCATGGTTGCCACCGTAGCCAGGAATAGAGGGACTACCGGGGACTGGGGGCCATTTGTTTGCGTCGTTATTCATGGGGTGATATTTGCCATAGTTGCCGCGCTTGGCGAACGGGTTAGCAACCGCAGTTTTTTCTTATATCACTGTTGTTATCAGGAAGATGCTGCTGCGCATCTCCTGCCTGTCTCCCTCTGTCGCCTCTTACGACACTCACGGGAAGATATGGGGTAGTGGATATTCTCAACCGCCACTACACGGCAAATATTATTGTCGAATCTTATTCTGTACTCTCTGAGAAGAGTTAGGATTTTTTTATTATGATCTATGTAACACAATTTTAAATAATAAAGTAGACCTGTGCTTTGCTTCGGAGGCAAGGCAAACATGGCTAACGCTCTGTCCCGGCGAAAATGTCCCACTGGAAGTTAACCAACAAAAACAGTGGGATATTCCGTTGGTACGGAGTGTCCAGAAAAATTTATTTCAAAATTTCTACAGTCAACAAGATCAGGCCCGCCTTCTAGCTGTTTCGACTAAGGAATCTAGCCACTGGTTACATGCTCTACCATCAAGTAATTACTCGGCAACTACATTGCTTGATGGGGAAAGCTTTCACATCGCCTTAGGAATCCGGCTAGGAGTAGCAATTTGTCAACCTCACCAGTGCCCCTGTGGTAGCAGCGTCGATGAGTTTGGACTCCACGGACTTTCATGCAAGAAAAGTGCAGGTAGGTTTTCCCATCGCGGTTCTTTGAACGAAATCATCCGAAGGGCTCTTGTCTACATAAATGTCCCCTCGGTTTTAGAGTCTTGCGGGATATTTAGAGACGATGGCAGGAGACCCGACGGTATGACTTTGGTCCCTTGGGAGAGAGGTAAAGCCCTAGTGTGAGATGCTACTTGCGTTGAAACTTTTGCGGCCTCTCATCTCAAGGGTACCTCTTTTAGAGCCGGCATAAGAGGCAGCCGAATTTAGTAAATGGCGCAAATATGAGTCTTTGAGAAATGACTACATATTTGTGCCATTTGCTGTAGAGACTATCGGTCCGTGGGGTCCGCGTGCAGTGAAATTTCTAAAGGAACTGTATCCACGACTGGTCGTCGCTGCTGGTGATAAGAGGGCTGGTTCTTTCCTTGCTCAAAGGCTAAGTATAGCTATTCAGCGAGGAAACGCAGCCAGCGTTCTTGGCACTATACCACGGGGGAGCAGGTCTTTTTGACTATTAAAATTTTTAGTTTTAGATTTTCTATATTATAGTTTCTTCTTTTATATTGTATATAATTAGTTTTAATCGTAAATATTATAATTTTAATTATTATTTTAGTTAAGTTCATTATTATAATTTTTGTAATATATTATAAGTTTTTTTTTAAGCCAAATAATAATTTTCTTACTCTACTGCACAATATTTTTATTTTGTATTTACGTGAATAGTACATATTAATGACACTAAGTTTTGATGATTTCATTGACATATCGAAAATTATCTAATGAGTCAAAAGTAAAAAATAAACAAGGTATTATCCACTCACTTTTACCAAAGACAAAAGAAACTTATCACAACTCCCATAATTCGATTCTTGAAACGAGGACAATAGCTTCAATTTTGTAGATCAATCACCATTTTATTTATCACATAATTTAAGCCATTGTTAAATGAATTTGTTACTTTGACGCAACGTACGAGTAAATTTGACCATAAGGTAAAAGTAAGGCAAAGTTATAGCCATTAATACACTTCCCATTGTACTTCTGCTGGTGGTTTTCCACAAGGACAGAGGTATTTTTCCAAACCATTGGTAAAATTTAAAAAAAAATATACGCGTCGACTTGAGTACCTCCTCCGTGTTTTCGTCGGTTGAATATAACTTTCAATAAGAATTACATGTAGTATATGTTGAATAAAATAATTCTATTTTCTATTCTATTGCTCCGTACAGGTCTCATTTTAGTGAAGGTTATGAAAAAAATAGTCTAGCATATTACTGCAATGCGTGACGGCGTATTTTACATATCCTCGAAACATTTTATTCCTCACACATGCAGATTTTCTCACGGTTTTTATGTCACCGCCTACTACGTGGTAATTCAAAACTTATAATTGCAAATAACAATTTCGTTGGAACTATTTATTTATTTTAAACTTAATGTACAGAATTTTTGTATAGGCGGACTTAGTCACAGGCATTGTTTCAACAATTATTGTTATATAATTTGAGAAATGGTTGTATCGCCACGTATATGAAAACAAAAAACTTTCTGGCATTTCTTATAGTCATCTCTTACGACACAATACACAATACACTTATTGTGACGGACGGGAAACTACGGAACCCTACACTGAGCGTGGCCCGACACGCTCTTGGCCGGTTTATTTTTTCAAAACAACAATAGTTGCTTCGATCAAATGCTGTATCTCACAAACTAATTATCAGACAGCTGTCAAATTTGTACACGTTTCTTTCGAAGGTTGGTACCACGGAGCAAACACCGTGGTTGATAGTAATTAAAAATCATATGGATTTTATTCTAGTGACACCATCTCATAGAAACGATACGAACATTTTAGCCTACCTAATAATGACATCAGCCAGGCACAGCAGTACAGCAATAGAGCACCAGCATTTTGAATAATAATAACGTCAAATTTGAATCACAATATGTCCTTTGTGGTTTCCTCTAATTATGTTTCATTGAGTGCTTACATAAAAAAGTACAATTGTTGTTCAAGAATGCTCACGTTATTTCCTAAATTGCAACGAGATCAGATAGACGATATAAAGGCGATTACCTATCTAATACTTACTTAGTTAATTCTTCCGGATTTTTATTACGTATTTTTCACGCATTTTGTGCAATAAAGAGCAGTATAATTAACGTCTTGATACCATGAACACGTCTCCTTTACTGACGACTTTCATACATTATATGGCGAGGATGGATGCCAGGCGGTGCGCGCGCACCTCCACGTCCTGCAAATAAATTTTAAGTAAAAATTGAGATAATTATAATTTAATGGTAATGACACAAAAACAACAAAAAAAAGTTCAAATTTACAAAAACGAAAAGAAAATGATGATAAATACGAGAAGAGGCCATAAAAATCGTCTTGTTCCGTATTTCTACATGGTTGCACGTGTACAAAATTATTCTTCTATTGTGTTGTCAGTTAGCTCATAGCATTTTTTTTTTTCAATCAACAGTGCATTTCGGGTGTGTTTACCTTAAATTTTGTCAGCGACAACGATCGAGCGCGTACGAGAAGGCTAGAGATTCGGTAGTGCTAAGACTCATTAATCGCTGGTTTGCGACTAAAGGATAGCCAACGTGTGCTTTGCTGCGCCTTGCTTATACCGCCGCCGTGTTAATCGCTTATATCTCACGCAAACTGCAATACTGCCCTGATACGGAAAAAGGCGTCTAAGTGCATTTTGTCGATTTTGAGCTTTCAGCACCACTAGACTAAGCAAAAAATTCTCTATCGACCAATATTGGAATTATATTTTTACGATTGATAGTTCCTGAGATACATTAAGCATTTTGGCGGTTAAGTGCAAAATTTTCTTTGCTGTCATATGCTAGAAATCAGTTACGATGCACCGCTACGCTATATAGCCGTTAAGAGATTTTAACGATTTATTTTCTTAGTTGAAATTTAATATTTGATGTTGTAAAACTAAGAAAAAATGCAGTTAAACACATTTTATAATCTAAAAGGCCGTTAATCGTAAATAACTGCTTTATTACTTAGTTGCAGCCATGCTAGGCTATACCTAATAATATGCTAAAAAGCGGTAAACACTTGTAGTAGACACAACTGTTTTCAAGCGTAGAATTTAAAAAATATATTAAAATCACGTACTTCCCAAAAAAGCATTCACTGCTTTTTAGTGTATGATGAACCTTTGAATTATATTTGGAACAATATTTAAACAGCGGCAAAATGAATGTGCTACTCTAAAAAGCGTCTAAGTGTAAGTTTAGCAATCGATGTGTACACATAAAGAATTAGATCAACAAGTTTTAAGATTTAAAAAAAGTATGATCAGAACTTTTTTCCGAGTGTGTCAGAGGTATATTCTTTGGTTTGGGTTTTGATTTAAAAAACTGTATAATAATTCTCCGAAAAAATGTGTCTTTTCTGATGAAAAGAACTTTAAGACTCAATTTTCCCATTAAATTGCAACTAAATTAAAAAAAAGGAAGAAATTTAATAGAATTTAAAGTAAATGAAATAGTTATATTTATTTTTAAAATAAAACTAGTTAAAAACTATTATAACGGATTTTATCGCGTATATTAACTTTTTTTATATTCCCGACGTTTCGATTTCGAGCACTTTACAGCAACCATGGTCACGGGGGGGGGGGGCTGAGGTCTGCGGCGTCCCGATGTAATAGTTACCCGGGGTTA
This sequence comes from Parnassius apollo, assembly GCA_907164705.1. Classification (NCBI taxonomy): domain Eukaryota; kingdom Metazoa; phylum Arthropoda; class Insecta; order Lepidoptera; family Papilionidae; genus Parnassius; species Parnassius apollo. The sequence goes on from CAJQZP010000644.1 coordinate 3,738,626, forward strand.
TACACACAATAAAATTATTAATTTTTGTTCCGATCTACACAGTACGAACTTATAGTATCTTGAAGTTTTGCAGTTGTATGCTTGGGTTGAGATTTATTTTTATTAATTATAGGATCCCAAGCAGATGGTAGCGCAATCCATCTTCTATATTGAAATTAGGATGTTTTTTGATTTCAATAGCCTCCAAGTGTATAATTTAAACAAAGCGTCAAAAATTAAAAGAAAGTTAAAATAGGTTAGCCACATTTTTGCGTATGATTATTGTCAATGCTATAGTTGAATCGAAAAGGAGGTCTAATATAAAATATATACAATCTAGTGTTAATAAAACAAAAGCTACATGGAACTTGATAAAAAATAACACCAATTCAATAGAAAACATCATAAAAAATATAAAAGTTAATGGGTTGATAGTCAGTGAGCCACATGAAATGGTAGAAATTTTTAATAACTTATTTCTTACACGTAATTATCAAAATTCTAATGTTGGATTTTATAAAACTTTAAATAACTCATTTAATTGCAACAGTATTTTCTTATCACCGATCAACATAAATGATGTCAGTAAAATAGTTAAACAAATAAAACCGAAAAAATCTTTTGGCTACGATCATATATCAATGTATTTAATAAAACAATCTTTAAAGCATATTTCAGAACCAATAATTTATATCATAAATCTAATGTTAGAAACGGGTACATTTCCAAATGACCTAAAAATTGCTCTTATAAAGCCTGTTTACAAAAAAAGGACCGAAGCAAGACCCAAATAATTACAGACCCATAGCACTACTACCAAGCTTTTCCAAAATCTTTGAAAAAGTTATTTATAATAAAGTCATGAATTTCATTAATGTAAATAAAAATCCTAATCAATATGGATTTCAAAAAAGGTAAAAACACGTCATTAGCTATATTTAAAATAATGAAACATATTTGGGATGACATAAACGAAAAAAATCCATGTTTTGCCCCTTTTCTTAGATATGACAAAAGCATTTGATTGTGTTAATCATGAAATTTTACTGAAACAATTGGAAAACATTGGCATTCGCGGAATTGCTCTAAAATTATTTAAATCGTACCTATCATATAATCAGGCAACTATTTTGAATACGTATAATAATAATACTACAACTATTGAAAAATTAAGTCAAAATTTAAAAAAGTCAACATTGGTGTACCTCAAGGAAGTATACTCGGTCCTTCTTTATTTTTAATATATATCAACGAGATATTTAAAATCACAAAGCATTTAACAATAATGTTTGCTGATGATGCTACAGTCTTTTATACTAGTAAGCTAATAAATAGTTCAGAACTTGAAAGTGAAATTAATAAGTCCATAAAAGACATAGTGTCCTGGTTAAAATCTGTAAACCTAACAATTAATGTAACTAAAACTAAAATTCTTCAAATTAGAAATTACAAGACCGAACCAATCCATTTAAAAATATCATTTGATGGCTCAGTCATAGAGGAAGTAGATAATATAAGCTTTCTTGGAGTTAAAATTGACTCCCACCTAAATTGGAAATCACGCATAGAAAAGATTAACAAAAAGATATCGAGTTATTGCTATGTTCTTTCAATACTTTCTTGGTCAACATTAGAATCTGTTACTAGAAATGCGTACTATGGTTATATTTATCCATTGTTAATCTATGGTATAATTTTTTGGCGTAATTCAACCAACATAAATGAAACGTTTATACTACAGAAACGATGTTTACGCATCATATACCGTAAAACAAATAGAGACAGCCTGAGGAATTTATTTAAAGAAAAACGTTTTTTAACTTTAACTGGAATATATATCTTAGAGTTGTGCCTATTTATTACAAATAATTGCGATTTATTTGAAACGCAACTTTCAAAACGGCAAAATCTACGCCCTTGCTACGAAAACAATTTATATCTACCTCAAATTAAAAATAAATTGTGTGACAAAAGTGCATACATAACAGCAATTAAAGTATTTAATCACTTACCCAATAGTATAAAAACAATAAAAAGGACCCAAATTCAAACATAATCTAAAAAACTGGTTGGTGGAACATACGTTTTATACGCTAAATGAATTCTATAATTTTAAGAGTTAATATCGTGTTCTTTATTATACTTACATATATAAGCATTTTTTTTAAATATTCTATCTTAGAAGTTAATTGTAAATCTATCATCTGTTAAATGTAAATTGCAAAATGTAACCTGTTAAATGTAATCTGTTAAATGTAAAATATAGTATATATATTATGTTTATGAAAATTGTGAATCTATTGCACGCCTGATGAGGCAACTGTTGATACCTTTAATAATATGACATCTTCAACTTGTACACAGTAATGCAATAAATGAATTATTATTATTATTATTATACTAAAAAAACAGTTAATGTATACTTAACGGCCTTTTATGTTGTAATTAATATTCAAATACAATGTTTCAATACTTACGTTAACTACATTTTTAGAGTATAAAGAACAGTATGCCAATAATTTCATTCAAACATATTTATAAAAGATTCGTATTTTTTTTACATGGATTCCAATAGTCGAAATATTTTTTTCGGTGATATCTATCAAGAAAACCAACTTTGCGCTTTTTTTCAATTTTTCTCGAAACATACTTTTGTGGCTTAGCCGCCTTCTTCCGTATCAGGGCAGAATAGCTATCGTGATAACACTGCTAACTTCGATTACATAATGTATATATAATAATTTATATATATAATAATTTCAGCTAAAAATGAGTGTTTGTAGAAGCCCGCCAAAAGGATCGGGATCATATCCTGATGTATCAAAGCTCAGCGAAGATGCTCATTTCGTACAAAGGAAGAGAAAATTACCGGATTGCCAATGTGACTTTCAAGAGATGATGATAGACTTTCAAAATAAAATTACTGCCTCTATAAATAATGTGCTTGAGAGTCATAATAACAACATAAAGTCTTCTTTGAATGTTCTTCGTGACGATTTAAGTGAGTTTAAACAGCAATTGCATGATATGAAGCTCACCACCGAGAAATTATCAAATGAACAAACTACCCTCAAAAATTCTTAAATCTTCTACTGACCAAAACAATCTTAAAGTTGAATCAATCTCAAAGGATATATATGCCTTACAATCCACCGTCAATAACTTATCACAACAGCAATAAGCGAGGGAACAACAAGGAAGTATCAATAATTTAGAAATATCAGGAGTACCTTTTACTAAGAGTGAAAATTTACTAACTATTGTTCAAAACATCGCAACGAAGATTGGTTTCCCATTGGAGTCATCGGATATCGATTACGTCCACCGTGTTCGACGTTTTAACTTCAAAAGTAGCGATGATATAAACATTGCTGATGGCAGATCTCGAAACTTATCCCTGATTCCTAATATAATCGTTAGGTTTACACAAAGAAAGCGGAAATCTGACATGCTTGCGGCTGTGCGTGCCCGACGTGGGTTGACAACTGTGGACGCTGGTGTGGACGGCCCGTCTAAGCCTATTTTTATTAGTGATCATTTATCGCCACGTAATAAATTATTATATAAGCAAGTGCATCTACTTGCTAAAGAAAAAAGCTATAAATATGTTTGGTTGTCAGATTGTAAGATATTTGTACGTAAAAATTACGAGTCCAAAGCATTACTGGTAACTAGTGAAGTCGACCTTACTAGAATTAAGTGACTATTCTTATTTTGTATATTTAATTTAAACCATTCAAATATTCCATGTAACTATTTATATATATCAAGTTTTAATTTTAATCTCACTAAAATAATATTTTTGTTAATTTGGTCTAAGATAAGAAGTTTATATTATGTATTTATATTCTTACATGTTGGTGGAACGGTGTTAATTACAATTTTTAAAATACGATAACACAAACCTTGCTATTTATTATCAAAATGTGAGGGGTTTACGCACTAAATAACATAACTTTCTTAATGCAGTATTGTGCAACAATTTCGATACGATTTTTTTAACCGATACTTGGCTTAACGATAACTTTTATGACTCAGAATACTTTCACAATCGTTATTTGGTATACCGTTGTGATCGTAATGTTGAAGTGGGCACTTTTATTGCGTCCGTATATATATATATATATATATATATATATATATATATATATATATATATATATATATATATATATATATATATATTATTACTAGCTGTTACCCGAGGCTTCGCCCGCATGGTCACTGGGAAATGAACTATCCATTGCTTTTTGAATTGAAAGAAAACTAAGTTTTATAGATTTGTCAGAAATACAGCCATTAAAAGGAAACTGTGCAAAATTGATTCGTCAGCCTATTCAAATGTTTTGAAACGCAGAGTATAGGAAAGCATGAAAATAGCCCGTTTATTCCAAATGGAAATGGGATATTTTTTTAATAAAGGATACTAAGCATAATTATCCGTCAGTGATGCAGACATTTGAAAAGAAACTGAGCTAAATTGATTTGTCAGAGATGCAGATTTCTGAATTGAAAGAAAACGCCAAATAAAAGATCCGTCAGAGATGCAGCCTTTTGAGTTGAAAGGAAACTGAGCTTAATAGGTCCGTCAGAGATGTAGCACTTTGAATTGAAAAGAAACTGAGCTAAATAGGAAATTTTGAACTGAAAGGGAAGATCTGTGGGAATTCTGATTAATTGACTGTGGGAATTTTAGGAAAAAAACTAACTGAACACTATTTTAAGACGCTACTGTACACAATGTTATATGTTTTTTTTCATTCGGGGAAAGAATGTGGAGATTCTGGGCATTAGACACACGCGAACATACTACACACAGCTGACCATGAGAGAAGCACGGTTTTTCTAAGTTGACCCCCGCTACCTGTAACGTTTGCCCTTGCGCTTTATTAATTGTCATTGCAAAACTGAGCTTAATAGGGAACTGCAACCTTTTGAATTGAAAAGGAAGATCTGTGGGAATTATAGGGATCCGTGGTATAATAACATTTTCACATTTTGCTACGCCTGTCAATATTGTTGCACCGATTATGTTCAATCCAAGATATGCCACACGCAGCCTTGTCCCGTACATAGCCGAGGGGCATCTAAATTTCGCATTAACATGACTGGGACGCCTAATTTTAATTGAAGCTTATGTGAGGGCACACCTGACAATTCTAGCAAATTTAGAAACTCTGTGGGATATGAAGTGCTCTGTTCTGTGTCCATAACTGTGAATACTGACAAATACTCTGTTATTTCTTCTGCTACTCCGCTTAATATGTCTGAATTTATTTTGTTAACACTCTCATTTTTTGGTGCAAGAATCGTCCTTTCACATAACCATTTGTCTTCATGCATGTTGTTCGTTAAATCTAAATAAACGCTTGCAATTAATTCGGAATGACTCCGTACTAAATTACAAAAATCTCTCGTGAATTTAACGCAACCATCAGCATCCGTTTCTTTTTTTAATGGTGTGTCAGCATAGTTTCCAGCATTGATATCATTATACAAATGCACTCCCATATTCGTAGTTAAACTGAATTTTTCACCTTGTTCCCTAAAATAGACGACTTGAGGCATGCTTTAATTTCATCTGCAGGTGTGCCCTTTTGCATGACAGGTAAAGATTGGCGAAAGTCACAAGCCAGTAAAACCACCATTCCTCCCGTTCCATTGGTATTGCTGCGCAAATCCTGGAGCGTTCGATTTAGTGCTTCTACAGCTTTTTTATGCGACATTGTACTTTCGTCCCACACTAAAAGTTTGCATTGTCGTAGCATTATACCTCGTGAACTATTTTTGCTAAAGTTGCAGATCGGCGATTCTTCCTGGGCTAGATTTAGAGGGAGTTTTAAAACAGAATGTGCAGTGCGGCTACCGCTTAGCAGCGTGTCGGTTAAACCGGAGGAAGCTACGGTCACAGCAATGTTTTTATCTTTCCGTACTTGCGCTAATAATAAATTTAACAAAAATGTCTTCCCACTTCTTCCAGGGGCATATAAAAAGAAAAGTGCACCATTTCCAGATTCAATTTGTCCTAATACTTTGTCAAAAAGTCGTTTTTGTTCGGGAAGCAAGTGGGATACAAATTCGGCTACTTGCTACGAAGCTGCTATATATCGTAGTTTGTTTCACGTATAATTTCATCACTTAGTTCATTTTCGGTTGTTGGCTGAGGGCTTATCATTCCAAAGTCGCTTAATTTTTTGCCTACCATTGCCATTAGTTTATCTTCAATTTTTTCAAGTGCTTAATTATAAATGTGTTCATTGTATGTCATGTTCGCGTGTGTCTGCTGTAATCTTCGCAAAATATCTTCCGCCATGTACTCATTATATTTGTCCCACAATTCATGTGCATTAGATAGCCCGCTAGATGATATGAGAGTTGCATAAAGATCCCTTATTTTGGGCTGGTGACTGGCACTGCACAGCTTCCTCCATGGTTTCATACCAGTGATTATCATTTTCTAAAAGATGCAGAGCTTCACATGCTTCTCTATAAGTTGCGCATTCCTGACCGTTGACAGTTTTAAGGTCTTTATATCCTGTAGGACCCCGAAAATGGTGCAGCAGCAATCGTAAACAGAAACATTCAAAATTAGTTACATGGACAGTATACACACGACCAAGGGCATCTGATGACTTTACACCGGGCCAATTTGCAACAGGCGCGCCTTGAATACGGCGTTTCCACTCCTTTATAGATGTGTTTCCAAGTATAATAGCGGGGGACTTCAGAATATAACAACGTTTTTGCAAAGGGGTCGGTTTGACAAAGTTGAAAGAAGGCTGTTAGTGTAGTTTTTGGCAGTGATGCAATTCTTTCTTAGAAATTTCTTTAGATGAAATATACACGCTCTCCATTTTCTAAGTGCACAGCAAGGTGAGTAACTGTTGGGTGCCTTTCGTGTAAAGGGAAGCCAAGGAGACGCCACGCTGCCTCGTTACTGCTGACATAACGCCCTGCTTGAAAGGTTTGTACTTCATTAACGGGATTTGCCTCACCTTCACTCCTCAGATTAAATATTGCTTGGTCGCTTCCTTTATTTATATACTTACAGATATACTTGATTGCGCGGACAGAGCTACATGCTTCTACATTAATGTGGGCATTAAACATTTTACATAGAATGGGTAAATACGGGACAATCCAGCTGTTATCTAAGGTTTCGAACGCTCCAGAGAGATATTTCATTGTAACTTTCCTGCCACCATCTTCGGGAGCTCTGCGTCTGTATAAAGGGTAGCCATTGTCATTGTGCACTGTTTCTTTTAATAGCTGTTTAGTGAATTTCTTTGTACATTTTCATTCATTCATACATGGCGATATTGAATTTCGTGCTCCACATGGAGCGTGAATCATATTTCGGACGATGATATCATTTTTATATGATGGTATATATTTTTATTTTGCTCGGGATCCGGAATTTCGGCGCTTATTATGTCGTCTATTTTGGCTGGGCCGCAACTTCTCTTTAAGCCATATAAGAATGTGGGCATGCGGTAATCCTGTTTTTTTTTTGCCATTCAATTGAATACATGAAGCACTGCGCCTCTCCGAAAATTTTCCCTATGTTAATTACATACAATAATTTTTGTACTTTTAATCTAAATACTCTAGTAACTAAATCGTGTCTGTCAGTACTTTTTTGGCCCGGCATTAGCTCTTCGGTTATTTCTTTCCATGTGGGATTGCAAGTAAAAGTAACAAAAAAATCAGGTCTTCCGTAAGTTCGTACATAGGCGAATGCGTCTTGTGTGTACTCATGTAGGTAGCGGGGACTGTTAACGAATGATGAAGGCAGAATTACCATTTTACCCGAAATCTGGGGTTTACATTGGCGTCGCTAGAAACTGCATCTTGTAAATGTATATAATTCTCAACGCGCAGCTTTTTTTATTTAAAGATATATAACGGAGACGTTCACTTTCTACCTTCACATACATGTCTACCAAAAATTTATGAAATAATTGTCTACACCGAGCTAAGAGGTTAAAATCATTTTCTCGCAACATACGCATAAAATCCATACATGATACTTTTTTGTTCGGAGTAGGCTCCTTTGTGACCATTGGGTTAATGAGTGGAATTTGTTAATGATAACCCTCTTGTCCTTTGCAATAAATCAATGGGTATTGCAGAGCGTCATAAAACTTGTGTGTATCGGCTACCCATTGCAACGTATCATCACGTGCTCGCAAGACAATGTCTCGTAAAGAAAATTGATCACCACTAATTACGGCTGCTATTTCGTTTATCAAAGGTGCATTGTAGCGCCTTTCATGCTCTACTCGAGGGGTCCCATCTGCGTGAATGACGACTTTATAATCCTCTTCAGGTAGGTTTTCTAAAGCAGTTTTAAATGTTTTGATTAAAATGTTACGTTCATGCAAGAATCTTTGAATTTTGTACACTGTATCTCTCTCAACTCCCTGGATAAATTGGCAGCGACGGTCTACCACAATTTCTTCGTCACCCATAAAATATACTTGTAAAAATGTATGCTGTTCGTTTTCAGCTGGAAAAAGTGAACCTATTCTATGATAAATTTGCCCTTGCACCGTAAATGTAGTCGGGAATCCCGGCATTATTATTTCCCGATCAACTCCGAAGGACGTCATTTGAAAGCATGAGTTATATTTCCGGATCCTGTTTAAAAAGCGCCGTGACTCATTAGCATCATATAAAAAGAGAGTTTTCAAAGGTTCTTCTGGTTTCCCAAGTAACGGAAGAGACACTTTGCCATTGGAACAGCACATGCCTGCGGTCTCATCTTTCCATTTTAAAGCGCTGCAAAATTGACACGCATTGTCCATCAGTTTGATAACAACTAGCCTGTGATTTTTATAATCAATCAACGGATCATAATTGAATGCTGCATCATTAAGTACTGACCAATTGTTTCTTTGAAAATTTTGTCGACGTTCAGCTTGGAGCTGTGCATTTGCATCTCTTCGCGCCTGTGTCCGTTCTGGTGTTTCAGATGCCCTTATATATGACGTTCAGCTTGCTCAATGAGTCTGTGTTGAGTTTCATCAGGTGCTTAAGGCGGCCTGACGTTTCGCTTGTTCGAATAGCCTTTGCTGACTTTGCATCAAGCAGGTGTTTCAGTAGCTATTAAAGTAGCTTGACGCTCTTCCTGTTCAAGACGCCTTCGCCGACTTTGAGAATGTGTTTCAGAAGCTCTTAAAGTAGCTTGATGCTCTGCCTGTTCAAGACGCCTTTCCTGACTTTGAGAAGGTGTTTCGGAAGCTCTTAAAGCAGCCTGACGCTCTGTCTGTTCAAGACGCCTTTGCTGACGTTTAGAAGGTGTCTCAGATGCTCTAAAAGCAGCCTGACGCTCTACTTGTTCTTGCCTTCTCAGTTCAGAATTTTCTAAAGATTCTTGCAATCGAGCTAATCTTTTCGCTTGTCTTTGAGAAGATACTCTTTAAAGGCTGGACTTACGTTTCCGAGGCATTATGAAGTAACAAAAAACCTGTTTGTAAAAAAACGTTAAAATACCTAAAAGAAATTAAATTTCCTTTTAAATATTTTTTTACAAGCAAATCCATAATATCTAAAAGGAATAAATATTCCATAAAAAATTTTTTAAAATCAAAACAACAAAACTAATTCAAGACACAACACGAATGCGAAAACGATAGCTAAAAAAAAATCGAATCAACTTAAACCAAATCACAAAACAAATCGCAGAAAACCGAAATCGAAAGCAGTAGTCAATATAAATATAACCAATGAAAAAAGAAGTAAGTGTATAGGTACCGTATACACTATCTATACTATTAATATTCCTTTGAAATATTGTTAAACAACCTAAAACAACGAAAACGAATTCACGATTCTAAATAAACAAAATCCAAAATCAAAGCCAGAGTGTTACGCAGCCCTAATCTAGGCAATCTGCAGCGTTGCATCAACTTACGACAACCACGAGGCACCGCGTCAGCACAACGTGTGTACTGTGTAATATTACCTGGTTCTGATATTTTACCGTGTGAATTCATTCTAGATTCAAACTTCGAATTAGAGTCACCTCTTTTAGTTGTAATAATTAATTGTAATAATTATTGTAAATTAAATATATTTTAAATAAAGATTGCTTTTTTTGCAACCTCTGGCTGGAGCCCACATAATTGGCGCAGTCGGTAGGATCTTCTAAAGTAGAGTCAGTGAATTAAGAGTGACTAAGAAGATACAGAACCTACGGGAGCATCAGTCCAGAGGCGAATCCTGGCATTGATTCCGCAATAAGAAGTAATGCTGTAAGTGATTGAATCTTTCAATCCTTACCCTTCCTAGTTCCATAATTAAAATTTTACTCCATCCTAATTTTATATACATATTTTTATTGCATTTTATTTCGTTTTAACTGTGTTAGTTTAAAGCTTCCAAAATTTTCCATCCAAGGGGAACACGGAACGTTAGATTAGATAGTAGTAGGACTTCTAAGCTTAGCATTATAGACGAAAATAGAGGTTTAGAAACCGATAGTATGGCTCAATCAAATGAGTTTGATTTAATTTATAAGTCACTTAGAATCCTGCCTGAATTTGACGGTAACCCTTACATCCTTACGCGCTTTATTAATCTGTGCGACCAACTGGTAATAGCTCATGTAAAAATGAGCCCGGATACGAATTTATCAATTTATCTCTTATAAACGGAATTTTGAATAAAATAACTGGGCCCGCGGCTAGGCTAATAAATTCAAACGGAATACCCGAAACCTGGGCCGGCATCAAAAGCGCTCTTATAAATAACTTCGCCGACCATCGCGACGAAACTGCATTATACAGCGAATTATCATTACAAACCCAAGGGTCCAGTACCCCGCAAGAATTTTACGAGCGAGTCCAAAGCTTATTTAGTACAATAATGACGTATGTTACCTTACATGAAACGATCGGCACGACCATCGAACCTAAACGCGCACTCTATAAAAACTGACCTTACAAGCTTATTTACGAGGACTTAAAGACCCTCTAGGGTCTAGAATAAGATGTATGCGACCCGAAACTATGGAGAATGCACTAAAATTAATGCAAGAGGAGTTAAACACCCTCTATCTCCAACAACGAAATGAAGGCAGTCAAAATAGGAAAGAATGGACACCACCTACTTCTAGCTCTAATTTACCGCTAAATAATTTCATTCCAAAACCTACCGCGTTTAACATGCCGTCACTATCTAGACCACAGGTTAATAACACACTGAACCCATTTAGACAGCCACCTATGCAACCACACTCTGCACAGGGTTGGAGACCTAGTTCACCGCCCCAGACACATGCACCGCGTGGTCCCACGCGTACGCAACAGATGATGCGTGCTCCACCACCAAATTATAACCCACACAGTAATGTGTTTAAGCTCCCTAACAGACCTCAGCAACCACAGGGTTTCAATTTAAATAATAACTTGCGTCCTTCTCCTATGAGCGGTGTCACCCCATTTGTTTCAAAACCCTTACCACCGACAGGACATGACTGGAGATGATTTGGCAACCCACCGCCGAGCAATTACTTTAAAAATCGTGAGGTAAACTTTAACGAGACGGGTTTTGACTACGACTATAGCACCGAGGCGTACTATGAATATGACTATCCTGACTATAATTATAATCAAGAGTACTATGCTTACGAACCATATCCTAATTATAGCTACGAGCAATCGTATAACCACGCGGAAACTCCCGTCGTAGAGGAAGTAGATTCTAGTTTTACTCCGGCTAATAATGAGGATTTTCAGAAGTGTCCCAAATCCGAAAAACCAAAATAGAAGTAAATTTCCACATACAAAGGCAACTCGGGTACATTCAGACAATTAATCCCCCATTGAAATTCTTAATAGACACCGGTGCTAATCAATCATTTATTAGTCCCGAAGCCGTAAGAAAATATTTTAGCCACATCCCACTGAAATATGACCCATTCGAGGTCACTAGTGTTCATGCGACAAGTGAAAACGATTATTCCATAACTCTCCCATGCCCTTTAGAGCTTAATGAGCACGACAATATAACTTTGTTCATTCATAAACTCCATAATTACTTCGATGGACTGATAGATTTTGATTTACTTGGCGCATGGGGTTCTAATATTGATCTTAGGAATAAACTACTTATTACTCGTAACGCAAAAATTCCCATCGAAATGTATGACTCACGTAACGCAAATTTATATGAAGAAATTATACCCGCGCACTCATCAAAGTTAGTTAGGTTTGCCCATAAATTCAAAGGACGGTGACGTAGTAGTTGAAAGTCAAACCATTTGCAACTGCATAATTTCTGATTGCTTAACAAAAGTAATTAATAATCGTGGTTGGGTCGAAATTACTAATAACAGCTCAAATGACGTGATTTTTTCAATGGACCGTCCGGTAGAAGTCGAAATATTTAATGTCGAGTGCCAGTTTACCGAAACGTTATCAGATCGCGCTAAAAATATTTTATCACGTCTTCGCACCGATCATCTTAATCCCGAAGAGCTAGCAAACCCTACGCGCCTCGTATGCCGACGTGTTTTACCTTGATGGTGAACCCTTAACATTCACCAACAAAATCAAACATAGGATTAGAACGCACGACGAATTTCCCGTACATACCAAGAGTTACAGATACCCGTATGTCCACCGACAGGAAGTCCGGGACCAAATTAATAAGATGCTCGAGCAAAATGTAATTAGACCATCTGATTCTGCCTGGAGCTCTCCTATTTGGATTGTACCCAAAAAAGGCGGACGCTTCCGGCAAAATAAAATGGCGTCTTGTTGTAGACTTCAGGAAGGTGAACGAAAAGACTATCGACGACAAATATCCTATTCCTAATATAACCGATGTGCTAGATAAACTGGGCAAGTGTCAGTACTTTACCACGCTCGATTTGGCTACTGGATTTTATCAGGTGGAGATGGACTCCGCAGACATTCACAAAACTGCTTTTAATGTAGAAAATGGGCATTACGAATTTCTTAGGATGCCAATGAGTTTGAAAAATAGTCCATCAACCTTTCAGAGGGTGATGGACAACGTATTAAAGAACCTGCAGAACGAAATATGTTTAGTGTATCTCGATGACATAATTGTGTTTAGTACATCCTTACAAGAACACATGACTAACCTGGAAAAAGTATTCAAAAGGTTTCGGGAATCCAACTTCAAAATTCAGATGGATAAATCGGAGTTTTTGAAGCTGGAAACCGAGTTCCTAGGCCATGTTATTTGCAAAGACGGGGTTAAACCCAACCCAGACAAAATTAAAGCCATCGAAAACTACCCACTACCAAAAACTACCACCGAAATTAAGCGTTTTCTAGGACTATTAGGATATTATAGAAAATTTATACCGGACTTCGCACGTCTCACGAAACCACTCACTCATTGTGATCTAATGTTAACTTAAAAAAGGATCAAAGATAACATTAGATTAAAATTATATTAACTGCTTTGAACGTTGTAAAACTCTTTTAACAAATGATCCAATCCTACAGTATCCAGACTTCAGTAGAGATTTTATTTTGACAACCGATGCTTCAAACGTGGCGATTGGCGCAGTTTTATCACAGGGGACAGTCGGTTCAGACAAACCCATTGCATACGCTTTCCCGTATACTTAACTCCAGAGAAATTAACTATAGCACGATAGAAAAGGAACTTTTAGCTATCTTATGGGCGACTAAGTATTTCCGTCCATATTTATTCGGCCGTAAATTCAAAATTATTACAGACCATAAACCCTTACAATGGATCATGATCTTAAAAGAGCCCAATTTGCGTCTAACCAGATGGGGCATTAAGTTGAGCGAGTACGATTTTAGTGTCGTATATAAGCAAGGCAAGTGTAACACGAATGCCGACGCATTATCGCGCATCGAGCTCCACAATGACGAGCTAAGACCCATAATAGACGAATTACTTTCCATTTTACCTAATCCCTCCGAAGGGGTACGCACATTAGATGACTCTAGGACTATAACGGCTACCGAAGTCGCAGACGATTCCAGAACCATCACCGTTCATACAGATAAAGAAAACCCCATCCTCGAAGTTCCGATTTCTGACGAACCGCTAAATAAATTTTCTAAGCAGATAATTTTGAATATAGTAGGGGACATAAAAGCTAGACCAGTTGCCACTAAGCCATTCGAAACACACACTCGCATTACTATTCAAATAGCTCAATCGAACATAGAGGAAGATGTCGTTAACGCTATTAAAGAATACGTCCATCCAAAAATTAGGACAGGATTACTTATCAATCCAACATCTGCTATGTACACTGTCATACCAATTATACAAAAGACTTTTAAAAGTTCGTCTCTTAACCTCTTTCTAACAAAAAGTGAATTGGAAAACGTTAGGGAATATCTAAGACAGCAAGAAATCATTCATAAATATCACGATGGAAAAACGAACCATCGAGGCATTAACGAGTGTTTCGCGGCCTTATCCCGTAAATATTACTGGCCGAAAATGAGAGAGCATATCGCTAAATTTATTAATGACTGTACAGTATGCGGACAAGCTAAATATGACCGCAATCCTGTTAAACTGAAATTCCAAATTGTACCACCAGCTTCTAAGCCTTTTGAATTAGTTCATGTAGATTTACTAACCATTCAAGGGGAAAAATATTTAACAATAGTAGATTCTTTTTCTAAATATGCTCAAGCTTACTACCTGCGAGACGGCACTGCTGTCAGTATAGTACAGGCTTTGCTGATTTTCTGCACATATCATGGCATTCCGATTACCATAATTTCCGATAATGGGCCGGAGTTTACCAACCAACTTACTTCAGAATTCGTTAAACTGCATAAAATTCAGCACCATAGAGTAGCCCCACATGCTCCTAATGAAAATGGTATTGTTAAATGATTCCACGCCACCATATTAGAACATCTCCGTATTTTAAAGATAAATCAAAAGAATGAATCTGCTATTAACCTTATGACTTATGCCCTATTAGCTTACAATCATAGTATACACATCTTTACAAAATTTAAACCAATAGAAGTAATCACAGGACATTTTGACCCTCGCGATCCTTTTGACATAGATCTGTCCGCCCACCTATTTCAACAGTATGTAGTAAACCACAAAGACAGAATGACTGAGACCTATAAAACTATTCACGACCTATGTAACGACATGCGTAAAGACTTGACTAATATTCGCAATAAAAACCGCGAACCGGAAGCTGAGTATTCCCCGGAACAACAAATATTTATAAGGAATCCATTCGCATCCCGTCAGAAATTAGCTCCTCGATACACACACGACACAGTAATGGCAAATCTCCCAATTCACATCTATACAAAGAAAAAACGAGGCCCCATAGCAAAAACCCGATTAAATAGAATACCTAAAACGAACCAATTGTTACAGGACTCTCCTGGTACTTCATCTCCTTCTGGGACCAGCACTAATGCAGGAGATAAGACTTGAAAGTCTTAGTGATGGACCTGGTATATTACTCTTCAAAATAGGCCCCACTCGAATCCTATCCCACTACCATGCATTTCTAAAATATGTAGATTTTCAAGAATTAGGAGACAAAGTAAATTCTGTTAAAACACAGTTAATTAGTATTACTCCTAACCTTAACAATATAACTAATTCATTATTTCAGCCTCATATTGATTATCTTAAAAATAAGCTTGAAAGCGTCACTATACAGTTGCAAAGCTTTAAAACGAACCGTGAGAAAAGAGGACTTGTAGATGGTCTCGGTTCTATTATAAAAAGTATAACCGGTAACCTTGATTATACAGATGCAGATCATTTTCATCGCGCAATAAAATCCATCCGCGAAGACAAAAATAAAATGGTAACGGAATTTAATAACCACGTAAGCTTAACTAAAGATTTGACAAATCAATATTCTAAAATAGTAGATAGCATTGTGGATAATCAAAATAAATTGGAAATATTAATAGGTAAAATAAATCAATCCGATGCTACTAGAGACTACGATTTAATTAAATATGCCCATTTTGCACAAGTACTAATGATCCTTATTAATAACGCTGATTCCATCTCACAGGAATTAATTAAATTACAGAATTACTTAGCATTTATAAGAGCTAACACTATGCACCACCACTCTATAGTCAATTTAGAATCTATCCGAATAATGATTAACCGTGCAACCGAACTGTATGGAGGTAAGAAGGTAGGAGATTTAGATATTAGAGAATATTATGACGTTATTAGATTAGGCTCATATTATGTAGGAAATGAAATAGTTATAGTATTTAAGTTCCCGATTCTATTACCCCATATATATGATATGTATAAGTTATCTATTGTTCCTAACAAGAAAAACGAAATCCTTACACCACCCCATCCATTCGTAGCCATTTATCAGAAAGATTTTCAGTACATAGAGGCAGAATTCCCGAAGACCAGTAAATGATACATCTGTAAGGATAAGCGGAGCCTGAGAGGTCAAACATCTCCTGATTGCATCCATCATCTCATCACAAAACAAAAGACGAATGCAGTATGTGACCCGCTCACAGTCACCCTGGATAAATCGGCTTACGAAGAACTGGACGACAAGCATTACACCATCACATTACCTACACCAACGAAAGTATATCTATCGTGTGGCCAAGATCTCTACAAAATACTTCAAGGTAGTTATCTCATTGTTGTCCCTCTGAAATGCTACATAGAAACGCCTCTATTCTCGATCTCAAACACTAAAGACCGATTGAAGGGACAAGCCTTGAAAATAATGGACATACCTGAGGAAAACACCAGCATCCCATCTCCTATTTCGGTATATAAACTAAATTCAATAAACCTTCAACATCTTCATGCAACGAACACCAAAATATCCCAGCAATCACCAGTGAATCTAAGCAGGAACGATGACCACAGTCTATATCATACTACAATACCATTTTACGCATTAATAATAAGTGCAGGTGCACTGATTCTATGCATGTTATATAGAAAGTACAAGTTGAAGCCAACTGAAAGTACGCAAAGGAATACAGAAGAAGACCATCCTAAATCATTAGACGCTCCAAGCACTGAGAAGATTGATCCCGATCAACTATCAGCTCTATTCACGACCAAGGTCTTCCATAGTCGCTGTTCTTCGGGGGGAGGTGTGAATTCATTCTAGATTCAAACTTCGAATTAGAGTCACCTCTTTTAGTTGTAATAATTAATTGTAATAATTATTGTAAATTAAATATATTTTAAATAAAGATTGCTTTTTTTGCAACCTCTGGCTAGAGCCCACATAATTAGAGTCCAAATATGTATAAAGGAATACCAACCAAATCAACAAAACCGATCCAATAAAATACACAAATCCGAAAATGAAAGCCAATATAAATCCATTCATTCTTAACCAAATCACAAAGCAAATAACAAACAACCGAAATCGAAAGCAGGTAGTCGAATAAGCTACGAAATAGAAACAATTTAAGCGTATAGGTACCGTATGCACTATTAGTTGACGCTCGGCTCAACGGCGGGAGTTAAGTACATGTCAGGAAACATTTCGTTATCGCATTTTAAAAACCTAGTAACGACATCTAGCGGAATCAATTTAAACTATGTATACGTTAGTTAATAAAAACTCTCAAAAATATTTTTCTTCTAAATTTGCACAATTTTTCTTATTGTAATACCGATTCATTCATAACCACATATAAGAACTGTAATCATTTCCGTTCAATAAATATTACTAAGGCTTATTAATAAGGTTTATTAAGAACTGTTTCTAGCACAGTTAAGTAATAGTTAAGGGTGAAAGCGTTATAGGTGGTGATAGTATTTCTGAGCCATACTTATAATCACGCCTGTAACCCTTGCGGGGTAGGCAGAGCTTCAACGGATTACTTAATATCGTCTGCGAGTTTATCGCCTATTGTGTGAATTGCAATGCACCAAAACGTTTAAAGAAAATCAGCTGGTGAATTTTATGTTTTTTATCGCTCTCTTCCCGGTCCTGCGTGGAAAAATACAGATCCATACATTTTTTATCTTAATTTTGGCAAAAAGACATAATAATCCAGATATTCTGACCTGTGTTCCTCCATCGTACCGTCGTCCGTCTTGTAGAATCACGGTGGCGCCACCTAGTTGAATTTAATTTTGAAATATATTCGATTTTCCCATGGAAGCGATATGTTTTTCCGCTGAAAAAAAGTAGCCTATGTCACTCTAAATCCACCGAACTATCCCCATACCAAAATTCATGCCATGCATGTTGCGACGTGAAAGAAGGACAAACTTTTGCAACATATTCTATTTACCCACGGGAATGAGGCTATAGAGTGACATAGGCTACTTTTTCCGCGGAAGACCATCTCATTCCCGTGGGGAAATAGAATTTTTCCCAAGGGAATGGGAATGAGATGTTTTTCCGCGGAAAAAAGTAACCTATGTCACTCTACAGCCACCGAACTATCCCCATACAAAAAATCATGCCATGCCGACGCTCTGTTGCGACGTGAAAGAAGGACAAACAAACAAACAAACAAACACACTTTCGCATTTATAATATTAGTATAAGTATAGATTATTATTCTATGATAGGGTAACCGAATTTATGAACTGTAGTTCTAATGATATTTTTCCAATGATTTCAAAAAGGAAGGATAGGCCCATCTAAATATTTTACTCATAACTTTTTCATACAAGAAAAAGTAGCGCATCTGTCATTATACAAACGTTTTTGATATGACGTTTGTACGTAACCAGGGTCGGATTTCGTAGTATAATTATCCTAATTGTACCATTATTTCATAGTTTGTAGTATATCGTATTGTAATAATACAAAACGAATATACCATAATTTTACCTCAAGGTCGACTTGTATTATTATTGGGTTCTTTTACATTTTAATATTAACCCTACGATATCGAGAATTTTTGTACTGTACATGAGTACCACGTTTTTTAATATAATTAGAATTAGCTCCTTTTCTGGTCAATTGATGCTCGATCGCATTTATAAAATTTCAAAAATTCATAAAACTTTTCTACAAAGCCGACTTCGACTCAATTAATACATCCTTAAATTCGATTGACTGGGAGGCAACTTTTAACACTATGAAGTCCGACGTAGAATCAATGACTTCGTAATTTTATGATGGGCTTGTGGAAAACATGTACCGACGCATTGTCTTACTACCAAAAATAAATTTCCTCCGTGTTTTAATAAACCTCTAATTAAATTATCAAAAGAAAAATATAAATTTCATAAAAAATGGAAACGATATGGTAACTTGTGCGATTATCAAACTTTCTCTATTCTGAGACATCGTTTTAAGAAAATGGAGAAAAATTGTTACAAAAGGTTTATTGAAACTGCTGAAGACAAAATTAAAGAGAATCCAAAATATTTTTGGTCTTTTGTAAAATCTGAAAATTCTACAAACGACATTCGGGTAGAATATTATACAAAGGTAAACTTTTATCTAGTGGCAGTGAGATTTGCGATGCGTTCAATCAATATTTTCATTCCGTTTTTTTATCCAGAAATAATTCTGTTATTAAAAATCATTCTATTAGCTCTTATCCCATCTCAACATTAGATATAAACTTTGTTAATATTGACTATGATATTGTTCCTAAAGAATTAAAAAATGTCAACGTTCGTAAGGGCGCAGGGTCTGATAACATTCATCCCATTTTAATTTCCAAATGTGCCAAAGAACTCGCAAAACCTATAACCATAATTTTTCGAACTTCTATTGAAACAGGTGTTTATCATAGTAAGTGGAAAAAATCTTTAATAAGTCCTATTCCAAAAAATAACAGAAAAGATATAATTACTGAGTATAGACCGATTTCCAAATTATGTGTTTTGGGAAAGGTTCTTGAAAAATTGTCACATCCTATATTTCGTTTTCAGTTCGTAATTACATATGTCAACAACAACATGGTTTCTTTAAGCACCGTAGTATTGATACCAATATGGTGACTTTTACTGATTATTTGTCGAAGGTCATGGATAATAACTTACAAGTGGATGTTGTATACACAGATTTTTCCAAGGCTTACGGCAAGTTAAATCACGATTTATTTATTGAGAAGCTTACAAGGGCCGGCATTCACGGCAGCCTTCTCAGGTGAATCCAATCCTATATTGAAAATAGATGTCAAGCAGTTTGTATAAAGGGATACTCTTCAATATTTCTACCCGTAACTTCAGACGTGCCTCAAGGATCACACTTAGGCCCATTGCTGTTTTCATTATATATTAATGATGTAGAACTCGCACTAAAGAATATTGATTACTTACTTTATGCCGATACAAATTATTTCGAGTTATCGAAACAGTTGATGACTATGTAAAGCTGCAAAAAGACATAACTTCTCTATTTGATTACTGTTCAAATAACCAACTATATCTCAATATTGATAAATGCCATATTATATCTTATACACGTAACACAAATGTTGCTTCATCAGTCCATAAAATGTAAGCTCGTTCAGCAGCTAGTAACCAATTACAAAATGAAACTCGCGCAGGTTTGTCAGCTTCGTTGAGTTCATAAACACGGTGCAGGTGAAAGGGGTACTTCCCTTCATTGTGTATGACATTCCATGCGTAATACTGTGACACATTGAACTGTCGGGCTGCTTCATAAGTGCTCGCTGCTGGATTTTCTTCAAAAAACTGTAGTGTGTCTTCCTGCTCACGTACTGTGCGCCGCGGTGGACGATCACGATCGATAGATACAGGCTGGAATTGCCCGTAATATCGCAATCGCTGTGTAGCGTCTAGCATCGTAGCGTAGCTCGGTGCACGTGAGTTGGGAAATCGCCTTGAATATTCACGGCAGGCTTTACTAACATTATCATTGCAAATTGCTAAAATTCGCACCATTTCGGTATACTCAACATTTGAGTATCGGTAAGTCATCGTAACACGTTCACAATAATCTTACAACGAAAAGACAAGCGTCGCGGGCGCATCAAAGGCGACTGACGACACAGGTTACTAATTAGGTCAAGTTTAAATGAGTATCGTCGCCTCCTACACCCCTCCACCCCTCCCTCGCCACGCGCTTTTTATTGCTAACTAGGACTATTTTAGAAGCTCCAATAAAATTATTTTTATTTTTGTATGAAAATAAAAATTGAAGAAATATATTTTTTTTCTTACAGATGTTGTTGTTATGATGTAAATAATATATTCCCCAAAGGTCTTCAGTAAATTAAAAATGACCCTGTATATTTATAATTTATTTTTAAAAATAATATATTATAAGATTACGTTTTTGTAATTTATATTCATAATAAACATAACTTTTATACTTTATAACTATAAGTTTAAAAAATGTATTCACTTCTTTTTTATATTTTTGTACTAGACCAACCTATGGAATATAAGTACCTATTTTGACTTTTGTAATTTATATTTTTATTGGACTTAAGTTTTATATATATTTTCATTAGTTAAAAAACGAATGCAATAATTTAATTCTTTTATATTCTTTTGTCAGTGGGAGGTGTAGTGTAGCCCCTACGACATTACACTTTTGTGTTAACTGTAAAGTAAAGAGCAGTATTATTAAAGCTTTGATACCAACAACACGTCTCCTTCATTGACACGTTTCATGCATAACACAACATGCTTTGAAATAATACTAATGCTAGAGCTTTACAGCACCCATGGTCACGGGAAGTCCTTCCCGTGACCATGGGTGCTGTAAAGCTCTCGAAACGTCGGGTAAAAAAGTTAAATATACGCGATAAATTCCGTAAAAATTAGTATTATTTCAATGTGTAGTGTTCGCGTAAATATAAGAAATCACAACATGCTTGTCATTGCCTGTCAATGCTTTCTAAATATTTATCAAACAATAGAAACTTGTTAAAAAGTATTAAAGTTAAAAATTCAGTTGGGGCACTTTAAGCTTTTTTTATAATTTTAATAAAGCTATAGATTTTGTCTTTTGAGAAAATTTTTCTTTTCTAAATTTCTTAACTTTTATAGACTATTTCTAACTTTGTACCCCATAGTAGCCCTTTTGTCTGGGCTAAGTCCGATTTTTCTTTTAATATTAAATTAATATCAGCACGGCAGTATCCCTGCTAAGTGGAGCAAAAAAAGCGGCACGGCCGTAACATACTTTTCTCGAAGCAATTCAGACCATTTTCGACCCCCTATAACTTCGTAGTGGATAAAACTAGAAGCCTGAATTTTCAGTAACCAAGTAGGAGTTGTATACACATAGTATATTTCAAATTTAATTCAATTTGAACTAGTAGTTTAAGAAGTATAACTAGTCAAAATTTCTTAATTTTGTCACTCACTGACTGACCGATCATCAAAACACTAAGGCACTTCTAGCAGACATAGAAGCTTCAAATTTAGAATACAATTAGCGTTTAGTGCATAAATTAAGGAAAACTAAAATATTTTTTTAATTTCAGTCCAGTTTTCTAGATACACAAACTGCATAAATAACTTTGTAATCCCATATAAATATATGAAATTGCAACGTTACATATGCAGTGAATGAATCAGTGTACTTGTATATGTATAATAGGTGTAGATAGGTACGTTGTTTATTCAAGAAGTAGAAGGTACCGGAAAGGAAAAAAGCAGAACTATCTTATCTACATAAAGAAATGAGATGCTACCAAAAACATAACTTGTAAAAAAAACAGGTCTCGCAACTCAGTTCTACCGTAAAAAGTTGTGAGATCAATGTAATACCAAGTCGGTTAATTTATTTAGTCCGTACTTAAGGGTCCTTCTGTTTTAAGTTATTACGTAATTAGCTAACCTAACAAGATTTTATGGTGACCGTATTATGTTAAAAATCTTATATGTTTTTAAATTTATAGATTGACTTGGCAATCGCACTGAGCAATCTTATTTAATATAATATGTATTAATTGTGAGATACATTGTGTTTTCTTGCGATGGCCAAGTCAATCTATTTATTTGAAGCATAAAAGACTTTTAACATTAATATGGTCACTGTAAAATCTTGTTAGGTTAGCTAACTACGTAATAACTTAAAACAGAAGGACCCTTAAGTAGGGACTGAATAAATTAACCGACTTGGTATAACATGGATCTCACAACTTTTTACGGTAGAACTGTGTTGCGAGAACTGGTTTTTTTACAAGTTATGTTTTTGGTGGCATTAAATTAATACAAATAAGAGATTGTTATTATTATACTTATACTATATTATACGTTATAATATACGTTATACTTATATGATACGTTATATTAAACATTATTAAATACTATATTTTTATTACGTGGAAATTGTAAAATAGTATACACGAAACCGATAATTTCAAGAAATTAGTTATAAATGGGCTGTATACATACATATAATCGTCGTGACATAAAAATTTATTTTAGTGTTATATTAATTCACTCCACAAATATAAAGTTATAAAATACTTCTTTATTTGCTGAATGCATTCTCTCTTTCTTGACTTAGTAATCCACATCCTAACCAGGGCAACTGACATACTCCAATGGATCAGGTAGCTGAACAGGCAATGGGCCGATAATAGAGTTCAAAGAACCGATAAGAGTTGGGGAAAACAGATTCTTGAGTGCGACAGCACCAACTATATGTAGGGTGACACTAATCGTGACAAGTGATTACAACAATGAAAGGCAGTGATTTTTGTCGTCAGTATTTAACTTATCCTATGTTTTCACACAAAGAATTTGCAGATAAAGTTCGTTCCATAAGCAGATGACTCTGATGCCGAAATAATTTTAAAAGGATTTAGTTCAATTAAAATGTGGAACATGTATAAGTTCTTCAGCTGACCATATAACACGATCTGCTCTGTTATAATCAAGAAACTGTTTATGCTCAAAACTTGAGTCGTAGGATTGAACAATACAAAATATAGAATAGAAATTATTTGCTGATTTCAGCGAAAGAGAATAAGTAACCACTTGAGCTTGAAACGAAATTCGAAGTCCGTCATTTTTGCTCAAATCAAATAAAAACCTAATAGCTAGATTTCGAATACACTCAAGTTTGTTTAGTTGATTCTTAGTTAAATCAAGATTACGTCCGCGTAATCAAGAATGGGAGTATTAAACATTGTGCTAACATAAACTTAGTGGAAATGGAAAGAAAAGAAATGCAAACACCGCAGTGAACTCATGGAAACAAATGTTTTTTTTTTGAACAATGAATTAAAAAAAAAAAGAATTAACACACGTGTAAGCTGAATACAACAAAAAATATAGGACAAGATCCAAGGAAAACGAAGTGTGGGTCGAAGAAGAACACCTTGGCTAAAAATCCTACGCCAATGGTTTGGAAAGAGCACCCGTTCCTTATTCAGAGCCGCAGCATCAAAGGTCCAAGTTGTGTTAATGATCGCCGACCTTCGAAAGAAGATGGCACTTTAAGAAGAATAGACTTAATAAAATCAAGCCTTATAGTGGGATATTCTCTAAACAATATACATGAACTTAATTATATTAATATAAGACAAGGGGTTTGAACTTTGATCAAAGATCGTTAAAGGATGACTAAAGGACTTAATATGTAAATATTTATCGCAACAGTGTGGAAATTTTCCAGTAAATATCAAAGCTTTTTGATGTTGACTTACAGTTGGCTGAAGCTTTAATTTAAAGATACGAGTACTTTAGTGCAATTTTAATTAATATTAATTTAGAAATAATATAAATTCTACAGCTCTTATTTTATTTAAATTATAAAAATGACACATGTTATAAACAATAGATATTAAATAAAGATAGTACTTTTTGTTGATAAATATCTTTATATATAAAAATCAATTGATTTTCGTTAGTATCGCTAAAACTCGAAAACAGCGCGAACAATTTTGATGAATATTTTTGTGTGCGTTTGAGTGGGTCCCTGGATGATCTAAAGTCTAAACTATTCACATTTGCAGTCGGTATATAGCGCTGTTGTCGAGATTAAGAAATCACCCGTGCAAAGCCGGGGCGGATCGCTAGTAATTAATAAATCTCATCATCGACATTCAGTCCATCACAATTCCAGTGCTACGTATAGGTCACCCCCTAAGTATAAGGTGTCCAGAAATAAGTCCAGAGTCAACTACATCTATCGACTTTCTTCATACTTCGTCAGGTCGTTATTCCATCTTGTCAGTACTACGTCCTCACTTTTAAACGATTAGTATATCTCTATATTATATTAGATATTTTCACCTCTGTAATGTCTCATCAAGCTATCAAGATATATGGTTGCGTGTGCCCTAATGAAAAAAAACACATTTTAAAATTTTTACTATAGCTGATACGATTATTCTTTTTGGCATGTCAAAAATTACCAAGAACGGATTTTATGAAATATTACAAGGGCAGTGCGGGACGTTAAAAGAATTTAGTTTTTAATCTATAGCGCCTACAGGTTGGAAAATTTTTAATATATTATTATTTTTCTCATCCTGACTTCAACACAGAACGAATTTTGCGAAATTTCACTCACGAGGGTGATTGTGGGGGCGTAAAAAAAGTTAAAAAAATATTAATTATTCTTCGGGCTGAAAAATGAAATTAATCTGTAAAATTTTTGTGTGTGTTTGAGTGGATTCCTTGATGGTTTAAAATTTCAATTGGACCCGGTAGGTGCCGCTTTTGTCTAGATACACAATTCAACCGTGCAAATCCCGGGCGGATCACTAGTTTACTATATAAGCGGTAGAGCCATGCTGCAGCTATATTAGTTTTAGCAAGCATTTTGCCTCCTATCAACGCCCTTAGAATACTAGCGTAAAACAACGGCTTGAAGCTTTTTTATAGAATAAGGATGACAAACGAATGCACAGTCGACGTGATGGTAAGTGGACGCTATGAACCATAGACATCTATATTTATCCTCAATTAGGAATCAAAATGTAGATGCACTGCCACCCCTGAGGACTAAGATGGAATGCCTCGTTTCCAGTAAAAAAAAGCATGTGAAAATGCACCCTTTTAACTAGAATGATGAATTCCATCTTAGTACTCAGACGTGACAACGCAATCGCGTTTTGATTCTTAATTGAGTATAAATGGGTGAACCGAGTAAATTAGGTGAACCGAGTGCTAGTTTGTCACACGAGTTCTGTAAAAAAACTTAACATACGAAATGAATTTTGGAAAAATATGAATTGTGCAAAAGTAGATAAAAAAGTGCACATTTATCTGTTTCTACCATCTATCACCGTTATATGCAATAATAAAACCCCTCATAAGTCATCTGTCATGCATTAAAAAAAAACATTCAATTTTACTATATTGTGGTTGCAGCACGAATGTGTCAGCTCGACCGGGGTAGGACCACGCTCTCACAGAATACCAGAGTAAAATATCAGCTTAATGCTGCTGTGTTTCGTATGATGAGTTTAGAGAACAGGAGACGCTTATTAGTGGAAACGAGACATTCCATCTCAGTCCTCTGGGCTGGCGACGCATCTGTATTTTGATTATTAATTGAAGAAAAATGTAGATGTCTACGCTACGATGGCCACGGATTTACTTAGCATCAGTCGGACTGTGTACTCCTTTGTAACCCTTTTTCTATAAAAAACCAGGTATTTGGCGTCTGACATAAATAATATACCGTCATCTACCGGTAGTAATAAAATTTTGCCACAAGACGAAGTGAGGTAATGAATTCTAACGTCAAGATTAAGGCAACTACGGGAGAGACCCATATCTAGCAGTGAATTGTACCCACTGATAAAGGAAAAAAATATAAGTATATTACTAACCCTTATACCGTACCGTGCTTTCCCTAATTTCTTAACTCCGCGCAATTATTGCTCAACTATGGTTCGTTTATTATAAGAGAGGGCAAACGGGCTTGCAGCACACCTGATTGCAAGTGGCTACCGGCGCCTATGAACATTAGCCTTTCAGGCCGCGACCATTGAATCTGATGAAGCTGTAAAAGCCAAAAAAGCTAACAGTACTAATATTGTCAAAAGCTGTACTGCAACACCAGTGCGTGAGTGTACCGACCTTTAAGAAAAGAGTCAGATAACAAGAAAAGAGTCGTTGCATGTTTTTCACATTTATCGAAAGCCAACTCATACCGACACGTCATCCCCGCGTCATCATGTCATCTCAAAGTCGGTTCGATCTCAATGTGTCCGGAGTGTGATATATGGGTTGTTTGACTTACTTAGGCTCCATATTGGAAAAAATAGCTAATACTCTTAGGAAAAACGGCGTTAATGTGGCATTCAAAACAAATAATTCGCTTAGAAATATTTGTAATAATAAAGATAAGTTAAATATAAGTCAAGAATCGGGTGTTTATAAACTTGTTTGTGACGAATACCACGCCGTTTACGTGGGTCAAACTGGAAGCAATTTCGGGACGCGCTATGAAGAGCATTTGGCCGCGTACAGAAATTGCAATCTTGATAAATCCCATTTCGCTAAACATCTTCTTGGACACTAGACACAGCCCAGCCAGCGACCATTCGTTTGAAGTCTTACATACTTGTAATAAGGGGATGCGACTGTGTGTGCTGGAACAGAGATTTTAAAAAATAATAATGGTAACAATGCACTGCTGAATGAACAAACAAATGTTTCTAATTCACCTTTGTTAAACATCTTTAAGGCTAATCTTTAATAATAATTTTTAAATTAACAATAATAAATAACAATAATAATATCAATAAAACAATAATAATAATAATCATATTTAAAAATATTAATCATAACAATCATGATAATTAGTCAAGGTTTGTTATCGCACGGCGCGGTCATTCGCTACTTTGGTGGGGAGCGGATGTGTCGGCGTGTATAAATAGCAGCCCTCACTCACAAGTATAAACCGCGGCCCACCGCCTTCAACGCAAACTCCGTTACCGTCTCAAAGACCTCAAAAGGGGCAATCTCATGGAGAATAACTCCCCCTCTCACACAGCGTACTACCTGATGGCTAGAGCCCTCCGGATAGACGCTATCACGCATACTCCTCCTCTGTCTCGTCCTGACGGCTTTATTGCCTTCGAGGACGAAGAAAAGGCTGAGTGTTTCGCCGACAGCGTCGCCGCTCAATGCTCTCCCTCCGCTCACAACCCACTGACCCCCTACATATTAAACTAGTGGATTACGAGGTCCATCGCCGGAACTCACTTCCCACCACCTCTGATCCTATCACTGTGTCTATAGATGAGATTTCATTTATCATCAAAAAACTTAAGCCCAAAAAAGCACCGGGCGCGGATGGCATCTCCAACCAAGCCCTCAAACACTTTTCGGAGCGGGTCATCGCCTTATTGGCCGTAATCTTCAACGTCTACTTCGAATTCAGCTATTTTCCCACCTCTTGGAAAGGGGCAACTGTCATTGGGATTCCCAAGCCGGACAAACCTCCCCTCTAATCACCGTCCTATCAGTCTCCTTAAGGCCACGGGCAAACTTTTCGAACGAGTTATTCTCGTGCGCATGAGGCGCCATTTGTTTCCCACAGACAGCGACCCTCTTGTCATCCCTCAACTATTCGGGTTTCGTGCCAAACACTCGTGCCCCCAGCAGGTTCACCTAATAGTGGAATATATCCTCAGCGGTTTTTATCCTCGTCGTCAAAAGACCATCGCGGTCTTTTTCGACATTGCCAAGGCATGCGACAGAGTGTGGCATGAGGGCCTTATCTACAAATGGTACGACTTAGGCCTTCCTGACCGTCTCGTCCGCCTTGTAGCCTCCTATTTGAAGGATTGTACCTTTCGTTTTAGACACGAAGGCACGCTATTCCCTACTCGTCAAATCAAAGCCGGTGTCCCTCAAGGCTCTGTGCTTGACCCCTCCTATATATACTATTCACCAACGACATCCCTATCCCGTCGAATGGTGTTAAGCTAGCCCTCTTCGCAGATGACACAGCCCTTTACTCCAAAGGCAACTCACTGCCACAGATTCGGAACAAGATCCAAAATTCAGTTAACGACCTAGGAGCTTGGTTCCAAAAATGGTGTATCGACGTAAACCCGGAGAAGAGCTCCGCAATTTGCTTCGAATTTAAACGACGCCGTCTCACCGCTACTCCGCCAATCAGGATGTTAGGAACTCCTGTCCCATGGCAAACAAAAGTCCAATACTTAGTCGTCACCCTTGATGCTAGGCTCAGTTTCGAGCCCCATATCAAGAAAGTAACTCGCACCGCGCGATTTTACATAGGTAGGCTCAACAGCATGTTGGGCAGACACAGTAAAATGTCCCTCCGCAACAAGCAAACCCTATATAAGGTTTGTAAACGACCTGTTTACCTACGCGGCCCCTATTTTCGCACATGCTAAACTCAACGATATAAATGAACTTCAAATATTTCAAAATCTATTATGTC
This sequence comes from Parnassius apollo, assembly GCA_907164705.1. Lineage (NCBI taxonomy): Eukaryota > Metazoa > Arthropoda > Insecta > Lepidoptera > Papilionidae > Parnassius > Parnassius apollo. The sequence goes on from CAJQZP010000644.1 coordinate 3,767,913, forward strand.
GTAAGGCCACTAACTCGCCCTATTATGTCCGTAATGCCAACCAACACCGAGACTTAGAGCTTCCAACAATCCAACAGATCCTTAAATCACTCTCTGAGAGATTTTTCAAAGCCTCAGAGTCCCACCCAAATCATCTCATTCGTGAGACAGATGCCTATGCAGCCCCTCTCCACACTCGCTATATTGTGCGCAGACCGAGAAACTTTCTCTCGGACCGAAACAAGCCGGGGGGGGGGGGTCCGAGCCACAACACACACACACACACACACACACATACACACACAAGCGCGCGCACGCACGCAATACATACATCCGTAAGGACGTCAACGTGTGAAATCAATCAGAATAGCTTCCTGGGATCTCAAAACGTCGAGATCTGATGAAAACTCGATTTTCGAAAATCGGGATGACACCAATAACTTCCCTATTTTTGAAAATTTTCAATTTTCTTAGCGGGAAGTTAAAAAGGTAAGATTTGTGAATTTATGTTATCAGTATGTATAACACACTGGCGGCTTAGAAATTATAGCCGTTACTGTTATATACAATTATGTATAATAAGTCAAAATAATGTCTGAAAAAACAAAACAAGTACGTAAAAATGCATATGCCTTAACACTATAATGCTAATAGTCATTACGCCTAGTAGCATTATGCGAATTAAGATTATACCAAAACAAATTAGCTCACAAGATAATTATGTCAACATAAATATACATAAGCGAAATACCACTAGCTGACTCATCACGATATCTCTAAAACTTTTAACTCGATTTCATCATCATCATCATCATTACAGCCCTTTATAAGTCCACTGCTAAACATAGGCCTCCCCCAAGTAATGCCACAAAGCACGGTCCTGAGCCACCTGCATCCATCGACTTCCTGCATATCTTACCTGGTCGTCACTCCATCTAGTGGGGGGACGCAATACACTACTCCTACCGGTACGAGGCTGCCACCCGAGAACCTTTCTCAGAGTGACCGACATAGCCCAACGGATTAGTAAGCTGAAGTGGCAATGGGCCGGCCATATAGCTCGAAGAAACTCGATTTACTAACTTGAAATTTAGTATAGTTACTCATTTCGCTATGTAGACACTCACTAAGAACGAATTTTATGATAATCTCATTAAAAAAATCTTGATATTTTATATCTAAGTTATTATCGTCTATTATCATGCGCCCAGCGAAGTGAGCGGGTTTCAGCTAGTATAAGCCAAAATTAATTATTGCAAAGTATTATTATACCAAAATAAATTATATAGAAATAATTATAAAAAAAGTTTATTAGGATAAAGAAACAATATGCGTAAAGAAGGGATCTCTCTTCTTGTCCTAGCAGTCAGCACCTACCACTGTTACGTATGAGTATACTGCATCTGTTTGACAAATGAAATTAGTTAAAACGCATTTGAATCTAAGGCAAATACGATTGTGTATGTATGTAAAAAAAATGCTTACAGAAAAAATTGCTTTTAAATAAATACATGGGTCAAGATTAGTAATAGTGAAACATGACTTTTCTTTTTTACGTGGTAGAGTCGCGCTGCAGCTATACTATGGCTGACATATCATGAATGGATTGTGTCGACCGGGGAATGATCACGCTGCAGAATACCAGTGTCAAATAGCAGCTTAATCCTGTTGTTTCGTATCATGTGTGCAGAGGACCGGAGTCATTTTTTCTTGGAAATGCGCCATTCCGTACTCAGGGGTGAAAACGCATATGTATTTCCATTGGGCCACACCATCACGATCATGTGGACTATGTGCTCGTTAGGCACACTTACTCTTCTATACAGGCTATCAGCCCCTGTTCGCCTAGCCCTCCCACGCCTTATTAATATAATTTACTTCATTATTTATATTTAAGATAATTTTCAACGATCTTTTATTAAATCAATTTTACGATTTCACAAAAAAAAAACTCTCAAGCTTCTTCGGATATTATATCCTCAATACTACATAATCCTAGCACTGTTCTATCTGTTCGTGAAGTTTCATCACATTCGGCTCAAACAAAAAATTTAAAAATTCGTGTCTTAATGATACGCAAATAAGAACCTGACCTGCCTGACCTCAAAAAAAGACAGTTATTTTTTACTACGATTTCATTCATATGCATATGCATATCGTCGTAGTACACACTGCCTAGGTAAACGAAGAATTTTGATAGTAGTTATCTAATATTTTTTTAATTTAAAAAATGAAGGTTACGCGCACAAATTAAAATTGAGTGAACATCAAAACGAACTTTAAATTTCTGTTCCTTTTAAATGAAATTCACAGTTTCTTGGTTTAGCGGTAAAGGAAACATCTTCATGAAACTTGGAAGGCAGCTCCGACGATTGAATAAATTGTGTCAACGGTGCCGAAGAAATACGCGCGTGGATAAAATTTTATTCAATGGAAGGTTGTTGCACGTCGCAATGGCGCAATATATATTTAAAATTTTATCAGAACCGTTTTGCAACCAATATTTAACCTGATTTTAACTGGTTATTTATTATCATAAAGTTATATTTAGGTTATGTTTTTTTTAGAATTCTAGTGTGATTTTAAGAAATGTTTAAAAATATTTTTTAAAAATGTTACTTGCCTACCAAGCTCTTGCCTTTGTTCAGCTGTGACATTTGATAAGTTTTTAATAATTCAATGAACGAATGAACGAAAAATATGTATAAAAAAATACGTGTGGCACTCGGTGACTGCCGCGGTAAAGCTATTGCATAGCATTTTTTATCAACTTATGCAATTATAATTATTTATTTATTTTATTTATGCAGTTAAGTCTTTGATATTAAATCAAGTTACACTTTTTGAGCGTGGTGACCGATAAGAAAACAATTTTTTTTCTATTATTGAATAAATGAGAAGTTAATATTGTTTAAAATATTTTTAATATCTTACAATACATGTAGGTTATTCAGGAATTTTTATCATTGAGGTAGCAGCTAGGGCACACGCACACAAACACCGTGCCGAAGTCTGCCGAGTGCCCAAGTCTGCCGAACTAAAACGACGTTAGACGATGCACGGCTTTCAACGCCCCACCTCCGTACTCGTCGTTTTTTTTTGTTACGGAATTTCTAGATTCGGTCCCCGCGCTCAAGGCCCGCGATAGAAGCTATGCAATAGCTTAATAAAACAAACATAATAACAACACCTATATAATGAGAACAATAGTTTTCATACGACAAATTCAAGTATAATTCAAGCATTTTTATGAGTGTCGGCGTCGCGCCAAGTACTTGTAGTCTATGTTTAATAGTTTCATTATTATTACTGAACAACACAGTACAAGCTTCTCAATAGATAATATTAAGTCTTGTAATGAAATATCGTTGATATCTCTGTAATATAATTCTACTGTTTCAAATAAAATACATTTCGATTAGATAGAATTCAAAGATATTGCACTGTTTTTGTGATCTACTAAATATGTGGTGTCGTAATGAGTATTATTGGTGTAACAGAACCCACTATTCAATATCATCCCATTAGTTACTGATTTATATATTTTTATTACTGTGTAATAATTAATGTTGTTTAATTGTTGCTTGTATATCACGGCATTAGTTACATTAGTGTTACAGGAGTAATAGTACAACTGTCAAAATTCATTGAATTGGCTACACACAACTATAAAAGATTAGCAATGCCTTTGATCAACGCTTTGGTATTATGGCACCCCTTAAACATTATGGTATAATGGTATGAAATTGTTTTTATTTTATATAGATTACTACAATATTATTCTATATAGATATAAGGGGGAGTAGTTGAGTCTTGTGTCTATCAGTAATATTCATGTGAGTTCTTATTTCTAGACCTCTAAGAAGAAAACCGTAATCTACTACTACACAAAAATTAATGATTGTTTTTAGTTGTTGTAGCTCCACGAGTCACTTTATTATTTGCTTAATTAATATGCTCTGAATGGTCGTAAAATCAAAACAAACAGAAAAGGACCAAAATATTCATAGAATATTTCTTACGCCTTAACGTTAATTTAATTAGGAAATAATACTTTTGAAAATTATTTGAGAAATATCAAAATATCAGGAAAGAACGCCTAATGTTTAATAAAAGTAAAGTTACAGCCTATATACGTTCCACTGCTGGGCACAGGCCTCCCCTCATTTCTGAGAGAGTTTTAGGGTAAGGAAGTGTCCGCCGCACTGCCCCAATGCGTATTGGCGAACTTCACATGTCTTCGAAATATTTTTTTTCTTATTCCTCAGACATGCAGGTTTCCTCACGATGTTTTTCTTCACCGCTGAGCACGTGGTAAATCAGCACTTAAAATTGTATTTAACAATTTCATTGGTGCCGGTGGGGATCGAACCCGGGTTACTCGTGTTCTGTTATATTTACAGCGAGCGTTAACCATCTGAGCTACCACGGCTCTTGGTTAATATGCTCAGACATAAACACTCACATTTGTCACCCCGAAGGAAAGGCAGACACTACGGACTTTAATTTCAGAAAAGTAATCCTCCCACACCTCTCTTACTTTATTCGCATCCTACGCATGCTCGTCGTTAAAAGGTAGGTACTCTTAATTTGACATATCTTTAAAATAGCGCCAATTTAGCCGATAAACTTCTAATTGTAACTTTCCTTGCTGACTTTTCCATTCACTTCTGCAACATAAAATTAATGCAAACGTTTAAATTAGCACTCATATTGCAGATCAAACCCGTCAGAACAAACGAAACAAGTCAGAAAGAACTTAAGCCCAACCATTATTGTTACAAAATTAGGGGAGTAATAATGTTGTGAATTTTCTTAGGCTATCACCACACTGAATCGACCACTTGAATGTTAACTATACAGTCAATGCTTTCTAAGTATTTACCAAACAATATAAAAATTGTTAAGTAAAAATTGTAAAATTCTGACAACACAACACTGATAATTTCATGAAATAAGTTTATATACAGTCATTATACACAAACAGGATAACCATTTTTACCGTCTGGGAAAAATAACTAAAAGGTGAACGGAGTAAAGCCTAAGCCACTGTTAAGATATCCCCCCGTCCGTACCATGAGGCCAATGGAAAAAATTTATCCTTTAATACAAAAAAGATGTCTCCAGCCTACTGCAACTATATTTCGTATCAGAAATTAAAAACAAGAAATAAAATTACATCGGTGATCGATACGTGATCAGAGTCAGGGAATTCCAACGTTCCAACAAGAACCATGCTGCAGTTAAATTGGTAGTATAGTTGTAGTACGAATAGGTCCGCTCCAACGGGGAAGGACGACGCTCTCACAGAATACCAGCGTAAAATAGTAGCTTAATGCTGCTGTGTTTCGTATGGTAAGTGTAGAGAACTGGAGATCCTTTTTACTGGAAACGAGGCATTCCATCTTAGTCCTCACGGGCGACAACGCGACGACGTTGGCGAAGCATTTTGATTCGCAATCGAGGATAGATGTAGATATCTATGGGTCACAGCAGGAACTTACCGTCGGGTGGACTGTGTGCTCGTTTTTCACCCTATCCTATTAAAAAAAACCGCACTAATTTTACCTCGCCCCTTCGTAATTTTATTTAGGCTAAAAATAAAAATATAAAGTACTACCTTTTGTAAGTACCGTATTTACACATAAATATTATTTATAAATACAGTTGAATAAAATAAAACCTGGATTTCATTTAAAATAAATTATGGCAACGGTTTATAAATTATATTTAGTACGTTTTTGGGACAATATTGACACAATTGCAATAAATGACAGTAACACTTGCTGTAATTGAAATTGCCTTGGAGTAGAAAATAGTACCACAAAATCAGAATTGTTCACTTGTGTCATTCTTGCTCAAAAACTGAATAAAATATTTGTTATAATTGCCTTTATGACGTTGTTGCTCCTACTCACAAACAGTTTCTGCGGGAGCCCTTGCGCAACTGACCAATTATAACGTTCTCGCACTATAGTTTACAGAAATCCTGGAAAAACCACAACGACATATCACTCTCAGTGGGGCATTTTAAGAATTACCTTTATGATATTGCCACACCGGATGTAGACGCATATTTGATATCATTTATGATAAAGAAATCAATTGTATAAATTTTATCTTTTATAACATTTTTGCACCATATTTGTGATTTATACTTGCATCACCAAACGTTCCCAATATCCTTTCAGAAAAAAGCCTTCTCACCTCAACACTCTCATTAAAATTTCTTAGCATCCTTCCATTTCCCAAAACTGCTCTGGGGTATAAGTGGACTTAGGCATGTCTGGGGCGTCGACCTCTACAACAACACACAACCTCATAAACAACTTCTTTAAGCCCACTTTCATTCGTATCCATAACAGTCTTGGGCTTACACATTCACACTCTTTCACATTTTGGCCCATTCTTTCTGAAAGGATGATACCTACTCCCTGGCATGCCCGCTCGGTCTCGTCTACACCAAACCAGTATGCGGTATACATGCCATGTGTATTGACATCCTTTCCTTTCCGTTTCATCTCATTTACACATATCACATCTATTCTTCTACCATACTTTTCACCCCTTCGGGAGACAGAACCTTTTTAATATAATCTTAATTCACATAATGTAGGCATATAAATTACTAGGAAAAGTAGAAACACATTTAATGTGTTTTACGTACTTATTTTGATTTATTATACATGTTATATAACCGTAATGGCTATAATTTCTAAGCCGCTAATATGTTTTACATACAGATAACAAATTTACAAAGCTTACCTTTTCTCTAAGTGCATATAGTTCATGACTGTGATTTTTCATTTTCAGTTTTGATAATATTTCACGTTGTTGATCGTCGTTTAGTTTAGTAAAAAGTCGAGAGTGTAATTTGTAATTGTTATTCCGTCGCAAATGACCATCCCTATAATATTTACCACCATTTTATTGATTTTCCTTATAGATGAAACCATTCACTCTTAATTTGATTCCGTATCTTTTAATTATAAAGGTAATGCACTGTATTTTCCATTTGTAAATACAATTCGCTTTATTTAAAGGACTTAAATACAACTTTGCAATAATACACTTAGTGACCCAATAGTTTTATGATATTGTCTGCAGTGGACTTAGAAAATAGAATTAAATTATTTGTTCTACCTTAAATGTAAAGTAACTGAAAATTTTATTTGTGCAATATTTTTTCAAATGTACCTATGTTTGTGTCCAATATTTTAGGAGACAATTTTTACGAGTATTTATTATGCCTAGTAAAATTATGTTTTAATATCAATATGTAAAATATTTTTATGATTTAGACTGTTATGCTTGATCAAAATCATGATTGGATAAATTAGGCTAAAAATTATGTGTATGCTTTTATGCGTTAATAATGTTATGCTTAAGTATTAGTATAAACAATTGTATGCTATGTCATATGGTTGCGCCACAACGCAAATTGGATTTACTTTATGAGTTGACAATACCCATTGTCTTCACTTCCGCTTCCTTCCTACACGAGTACGCCAATAGGAGGCTAGATTAGTGGAGTCATTTTGATTGCCCATCATCATCATCATCATCATCATCATCATTACAGCCCTTCACAAGTCCACTGCTAAACATAGGCCTCCCCCAAGTAATGCCACAAAGCACGGTCCTGTGCCAACTGCATCCATCGACTTTCTGCATGTCTTACCACTCGTCACGCCATCTAGTGGGTGGTCGCCCTACATTACGCCTACCGGTACGGGGCTGCCACTCGAGAACATTTCTTCCCCATCGGTTGTCGGTTTTTCAAGCTAAATAGCTTAGGCCCATTGCCACTTCAGCTTACTAATCTGTTTGGTTATGTCGGTGATTCTGGTACTGCGGATATTATCATTTCTAAGTTTATCACGCGTAGAAACTCCGAGCATAGCGGTCTCCATAGCTCGCTGAGCGACCTTGAGCATCCTCATACGGCCAGTAGTGAAGGACCACGTCTCAGATTCGTAAGTCATCACTAGTAACACGCACTGGTTGTACAATCTAGTTTTCAGGTTTTGAGGTATACCTGACGAGAAGATGCGTCGTAATTTCCCGAACGCTGCCCAGTCGAGTTGAATCCGTCGATTGACCTCTCGGTCGAAGTTGGAGTTACCTAGTCGGACTAATTGTCCCAGGTAAACGTACTCGTCAACAACTTCAAGCATAGTGCTCCCAACAACTACCGGCATAGGTGTGACATGGACATTAAACATGATCTTTGTTGTGTCCATGTTCATCTTAAGACCTCTCCGTTGGGAGACACCGTTGAGGTCATTGAGCATAGTGCTTAAGTCCTCCAGCGATTCTGCCATAAGTACTATATCGTCGGCAAATCGAAGGTGAGTGATGTACATTGATGTTAAAACCGTGTCCTTGCCAGTCCCGTAGCTTTAAAACGTCTTCCAATGCAGCGGCGAAGAGTTTCGGGGATATAATTTTATTATTAGTATTATTAATTTTATTAAAAATGTGATTGCCCAATGACAGAATAATGAAAGGAGCCGGAACACCCCGCCGGCCAGCCAGAGTTGTCGACGTGCCGCTGCCACTTGAGCATTTGAAGCTTGAGTTTGGATGTGATAGCACCTGTGGCACTGGAGTCAAAGAATTTTTCGTAGAGGCCGCTAGCACAAGTGAATTTATCGTCAAGTAATAGTATCAACCATTCGTTGTGGCGTTCGTTCAACCCCAGTGCATTTGTCGTCGCGCACTACCGCTGTTGCAACGTAGCGCCATCAACCACGATGCCTGAGTTGGAGGCAATCAGAAGATCAATTCCGTAAGTGGCCATTCCTATGGTGATCTGTTCTGTATTTTCCTATTCTTTTCCCACAGCAGCCCATGCTCCTACCATGCCAGCTGATATAGTTAATTAGGTCATAGCAGAGTGTATCGTCTATATAAGGCCACGCGTCACGTCCGCCATTTTGTTTTGGTTATGGTTTGGGTGTATGGAACCAGGCTAAATACAGTCAACTTTAAAAATTCTTGCACCCAATGGTTTGAGGCCATTGTTCCTGTGAATCTAACCCGAGACCATGTGGCCGCACCATTTTGTAGTTATTTTGCTCCTGATACGAAGACCCTGACCATCCGTTTCCGGATTCCAACCCAGGAACCCGTAACGCTACACCATTTTGTGGCCCTTCATTCCGGATTTAAAATTAGCAACAATTAGCGCCACCACCATAATATGCTTTATGATTTTAAGCAAAAGAATACGGATCCTCCGGAAGATCCTGCCGACACAAAGCCGTCTGGTGAGAATAATGGATGCGAAGGGATGCTAGGTGGTCAAGCAGCACTTTGCTTTTGGCTGGTGGTCTGTATACTGCTAGATACAGTGTCAGCTAATTGAAGAGGGACCTGGAACTAGCATCGTTTTATTATGAATCTTCGTGTTCTTATTGGCCATTGAATCCTCAACTTTTGGCGAGGCACTTCTTTTGAACAGGTACTGAGTGCACCAAAATTACTGTTTTATCCCAACTGGAACGTTAGAAGGCGTTAGGATTGTTACTTTTCTACGTTTTATTAATAATTTGTTGTGTTTCCACAAAACACAACAAACGCAACGCAAATTTTAGTGTTACGTAAAACTTGTATTAAAATGAATATATTTCTTCTTCTATAAATCACCCCGTAAAAGGTCACTGCTGGACATATATCTCTCTCGATACAGGAAGCGATAACGTTATTACCCACGACAATTCTACTTTATATTTCTTCTTTCTATCAAATCGATTTAATATTATGTTGACAACGTATGCGATGAACAAAGCTATGACACAAAAAAGAAGTGTTTTGTGCCAAAATTCTGCTTATATTAAACATTAAAAGGAGCATATACGACGAGTAAATATTTGTAAAAAATTCTAGAGAAAAAATATAAAGACTGTTGAACCGTACGAAGATGTATTATTTTACAATTTGTGGACGCATAGCCGTACAATTGCTTAGCCACGTCAACCGCGTTGCGACGAGTCAAGTCGAACCATAGAAAAGCAAATATAAAGTCAAATTTGGCACATTATTAATGATTGTGTAAATACACGACGACGAGACGAATAATTGTGATTATATTCGAATCGATTCAGTGAGCCTAGTCGACGGAAGCCGTTACTCAAAAATAATTAATTTAGTAAGATAACCCAAAATATGTCACGAAGGTTTTTTAAAATTGACCTACCAAATGGATTGAGAGTATTTCAATTTAGTAGATCAAATCATATTAAATATCAGAATACGAATCGTTTTACTACGTGAATCCCCAGCAAAACAGCTTAAACGGGATTGAAAATTGCGTTGCCTATATTCACCTCTCGCTTGCACACACGTTGTCTATACTCACATCCGCCGGTAAAGCACCCAACATTTTATTGTATTTCAGCACAACAACGATTTGATGCAGCTAAAGCTAGTTTTGATATGATTAAATATCAATGTAATGTTATGATGAAGTATCAATGTAATTTTCATTTAGTGTAATAGTACGAGGGTAAAAAAAAGAAGCTGACATACCCTTCTGGGGTAAAAGTTTCATTATAATAAGATACGGCCTGAGCAGCTCGACAGTCTATTTATTGTAAAACTCTATATAACATGAAAAGAGATTTGTGATATTTAATCTGTAATTATAATGGAAGTCTGCAGTTTGTGATCATATCTTAAGCGGCCCCAACCATTGCTAGGGATGATACGCCATGATATTGAAATCAAAAACATCCTAATTTCAATAGAGAAGGATTTTGGGTACTACCACCTGCTTGGGAGCCTGTAATTAATAAAATTAAAACTAAACCCAAGCATACCACTGCAAGATTTCAAGATATAGTAAGTTTATTCTGCATAGATCAGACCATAAACAATAATTAAAAAGCTGAAGGTACTCCGGGCTAACTTTGACATCAAGTCGTCGGTCACCTCAGTCCCCCGTGACCACGGGAGCTGGAAAGCATCCGAAACGTCGGGAATTAAAAATAAATTAAAATTAAATGCGATAAAATCCGTAAAAGTAGTTACAATCAATGTAACTATATATATTAAAGTAGTATAATAAATTTATTAACATAGAAGAGAACAATACTTAAGTCTTATTTTTACATATTTATATCATAAGACAAACAATATCGGAAAAATTATGAAATTCGTTTTCTTTGGTTTTCTAAGCATCACTAATTGGAAGCAATCTAAACGCTTCAAAATGGAAATGAAATGACGAAAGCTGCAAATGATATAAAAAATAAAATATATATTTGAGGACATATGACGTTTGCTAAATTTGAATTTGAATGGCGGACCTCTTCAAACAGCGATAGAAAGGAAAGCTTCTGACCTGTAAAATTACTTTATTAAACCAGGAAACTTACACTTTCAACTGCACATTAATATATTTAACACAGCTATCGCATATAATATACAAGATATAAAATGAATACATTATTTTTAAATATGATAGGGTGACAAACGAGTACACAGTCCACTTGATGGTAAGTGGTTGCTGTGGCCCATAGACATCTACATATATCAACGATTACTTACGAATCAAAATGCAGATGCGTTGTCACCCATGAGGACTAAGATGGAATGCCTCGTTTCCAGTAAAAAGGGTTTGGTCGGTTTTGTTTGGTCAGGGACGTTTTTTTGCCTTGACATTCTTACACTTTACGGACTATTGAATAATGAACATTTGAAATCACACAAAATTCATAGTTCATTCAGTCAATCAGTAATTTTATTTCGTGTTACCAATATAAATTATTAATCAAAAATATACTCGAAACGATTTTGACTACAGGTGTTTGACATTAGTATGATCGAAAACAATGAATATATTATTTTATTTCATTTAACATATTTATAACACGTATCACAATTTGTTTTAGTTTTCTGCATTCTTGCTCCACATAAACTTTAACTACCCCAAAATATCACACCTCTCCGTGCAATATACTTAAAAATCGATACAAACGTTTCTATTCACGAGTTAATGTATAGATATTCATTTTATTAAATATAAACTAACAACATATGGTACATATTCACTACTGACCTTAAGGACGTGGGCATTGAGCGGGAAAGAAGGCCGTTTTAGGTAAAAGCCCACAGATTTGCGCGATATCCTGAGGAGGTAAAATATACGCTTTTTAGAGCTTACTGTACATCACTTTACACATGCAGATTGTGGGAGGAATACATAAAGCAAAATTAAAACGGACTTCGCATTGTATTCAATAACGCCTTCAGGGTAAATAAGGGACTATTCTACTCTTACAGTGCCTTCGGATCATTCGCAGTTCGCGGTTCGAAGATTCAAAAACGGAGTGCGTTCCTGGAGCTCAGAGTGCGGATCAGCCCCAATGTCTTGGACAGACAGACAATCAGTCATTCATGAAGATTGAACTGCCCTGTTCTCCAACTTTTTTGCGACATACATGTCACAGTAGCCACTCTGGCGAGAAGGTACAAATTACTTGTGATTATTGTAACTGCTTAGACTTTAAATTTAAATGATGACTATATAGTTATTTCCAAATTAGTGCCATCAAATGCTTGACAACTTTATTATATTATTATTATATGAATTCACTAACTTTTAACTTTTTTATTACAGGAGAGGGGGCAAACGAGCATACGGCACATCTGATAGTAAGTGATTACCGCCGTCGATGAAAAACTGCAACACCAGAAGAATTGCAAATGCGTTGCCGGCCTTTTAAAAAGGAATAGGCTCATTACTTGAAAAATCCTAGTCGTGTCGGTCCGGAAAAATCTCTGGTGGTAGTTGATTCCACAAGGAAGTTGCTGAGGAAGAAAACTTTTTTAAATCGTACAGTGGTGGACCGCTAGTCATTCAGATTGTATGGATGGTATCGCGAGTTTTGTCGCGATGTGCGATAGTGAATTGTGCGACTGGAATTAATCCGAACAATTTCTCAGAGCACTCCCCGTGGCAGATGCGATAAAATACGAAAAGAGTAGCAACATCTTTTCGCAGTACCAGTGAGTCAAGTCGATCGGAAAGAGCTCGGTCGCCTATAATTCGAACTGCTCTGCGCTGGATGCGATCAAATGGAAGGAGCTGGCACTGGGGAGCCCCAGCTCAGAAATGAGAACAGTGAAGTGAAACAGTGAACAGAAAACATGGTATACCATGTGCGACCGCCCCTGTGCCAAGATTTTTGGAGGCCAATTTGGCCTTCTCTTCCAAGTGACCACGGAACCGCACGTCACTTGATATGTCGACGCCGAGGATCTCGATACCGGCTGAGGCAACCAGAGGACCTTTAAACTAAGGAGATACAATGAAGGGGTTTCTTTTTAGCGGTAAACGCGCAAACTTGTGTCTTCTGGAGATAGGCGACAAGTTTTAGTCGCCCCCAGTCCAAGATTTTGTTCAACAAAGTCTCGTCTTCAGAAATAAGTTTGTCCCGGTACTCCTTCTGAAGACCTTAAGTAAAACCAAAAGTTAAGCTTCATGCATCCAGTCGCTAGAAGCCTAACACAGATCATCTCTTACCTACCAAGGAGGCACCTTTTTATCGTGCGGGGACCGTTCGCTCCTGCTAATCGCAGTTGAATTAGTTTGCCGTCGCTTCGCGTCCCATCTTACAAAAATGATCACCGAAGCACCAGTACCCGGCTATCTTTGTAAGTATGTAGGTGAGTCTTCCTGTTCGTTGATGCATTCAGGCAAACGAGTTGTTGATGAAATCCTGCCGTACTTCGAAAGTGCGGCGGGATTCCTTCAACAACGCGTTTGTGCACATAACTCTCTTCACAGAGATGAGCGCGCCATGTTGCAAATTCGTTGGGCCATTCCTGCCGCTTAAATCCTTCGAATAGCTCATCTAGCTCACTCCCACCGCTCTGCCGAGGGACAGGTGTCCGTACACCCTCGCATCCATGTAGGCCACTTTTTTCTTTCTTCCTTCCACTACCAGAAACGGGGCCTCTAGGGTTGCAGACATTCAGGGCGGGGCCCCTGAATGCCTAGAGGTGTAACCCCCGAGGAGGACCACTTCTCGGAAATGGTCCCAAGACATCATGATAACACTGCGAGGGTGCTGGTGGCGAGAGAGGGGCTCTGATTGCATACCGAACGGAGATCTCGGGACCCTTTATACATACGCTGATGGTGAGTACCTGGGGTTTTGGCCGGTAAGAGTTCGGTATAACCTTTCTGTTGCCCTTACAGGAGAAGGTATCTATGAGGATACCCCACGATAAAAAGGTGCCTCCTTGGTAGGTAAGAGATTAACAGTTGTAGAGCCACGCGGCAGCTTTGCTGTTGCACGTATGGGCCGGCTCAAACCGGGGTGGTACCACGACCTCACAGAATACCGGCGTGAGGTGGAAGCTCTGCTTCCGCGTTTCGTCTGGTGAGTGCAGGTGGCCGGAGGCCCAAATCCCCCCCCCCATCAACATGGTAGCGGAATTAAATGATGATAGACTACCACAGGAGGGTACCAGCACCGCAGGAGAATCCCTCGCTGAGCATCCACGATCATGTTTATCCACTTCTGAGCGTGGGTGCTCAGGCTGCCCAACGTATTCTGGGGGGGGGGCAAAATTCCGCTCAAGACTACAACTGCTCGGGGCAAATGGAGCAACAAAACCAAGGCAAGCCCTGCCACGCTGTCCGTGAATTTCTGCAATATCAGGGGACTTCACTCTAACCTAAACGCCGTCCACTACCATCTCGAGACGGCGAGACCGGCTCTGCTCTTTCTGACCGAGACCCAGGTGTTCTCTCCGGCTGATGTCTCGTATCTCTCTTGCCCGGGGTACAAACTGGAACACTCCTTTGTGCCTCGGGCTGGAGTTTGCGTTTACGTCAGAGAGGAAAACTGTTCTCGACGCCTCGGCAGACTTGAAGGTTCGGACCTGTCCATCCTTTGGCTACGCGTAGACAGCGACGACCATCCGCGCGTCTACGGGTGCCTCTAAAGGTCCCATAGCGGTAATGCCGAAACAGACCGACTCTTCGACCACGTCCAAATGGCTACAGATTCGTTGCTACAGCAGATCCCCTCCGCAGAGATCGTGATCCTCGGCGACTTCAACGCCCATCACGCCGAATGGCTTAGTTCACGTTTAACCGATCATGCGGGGAGATCTTTTCATGATTTTGCCTTGGCATATGGTCTGACACAACTGGTTACTTCGCCTACGCGGATTCCAGATGTGGAGCATCATGCACCTTCCCTGTTGGACCTTCTGCTGACCTCTCACCCGGACGGATATCAGATTTCCGTTGACGCCCCTTTAGGCTCCTCGGACCATTGTCTTGTTCAGAGTGTGGTGCCACTCACGCTGAAATCTCAGTTGCAATCTGCAGGCTGCCGCCGTGTTTGGCACTATAGGTCAGCCGATTGGGATGGGATGCGGTCTTTCTTTGCATCCTACCCTTGGGGGCGGGTTTGGTTCTCGTTGGACGATCTCAACGTTGTTGCGGATTCTGTCACTAATGTGGTACTTCAGGGTATGGAACTTTTTATTCCTTCCTCTGTGGTGCCCATTGGAGGCAAATCTCAGGCATGGTTTGGTCGCTCCTGTAAAATAGCATCATGCAGCCTGTAAAATAGCATATAAGCAGGAGTGCTACCAAGCCTGGGCTGACGCATCGGCGTCCCGGGATGTAAACACAAGCGCTCTAAAAAGAAGTATAATTCCGCCTCTAGGTCCTTTAAAAGAGTCATTGCCAAGGCAAAGTCAGAGCACATAGGCAGAATTGGTGAGAAACTAGTCCGCCTTCCTTCTGGAACCCGTGCATTCTGGTCTCTCGCCAAGGCTGTCCTGGGGAATTTCTGTGAGCCATCTTTTCCATCTCTGCACAGGGAGGACGACCCACTGGACCATAACGCAAAGGAGAAAGCCGATCTTCTAGGCTCTTTCTTTGCGTCCAAATCGACTCTCGATGACGGGGGGAGTACGCCGCCGACCATCCCGCGGTGTGAGTGCTCCATGCCGGAAGTACAGTTCACACAGCGCTCGGTTCGCAAAGCACTCCTCTCCCTGGACATCCACAAGTCGAGTGGGCCTGACAGAATCCCCCCAATTGTGCTGAGGACGTGTGCTCCAGAGTTGGCACCGGTTTTAACGCGTACGTACCTAACTCACAGATGGGCGGAGGCAGTAGAGTTCAAGGGGGAGGCATTGGCCGTTAGTTTGGACATTGCAAAGGCCTTCGATAGGGTTTGGCACAAAGCGCTTCTTTCGAAGCTCCCTTCCTATGGGCTTCCCGAGAAATTGAGCGATTGGATCACCAGCTTTCTTGCATATCGGGGCATCAAGGTCGTTGTAGACGGTGCAAGCTCCGATTGCAAGCCTATTAATGCTGGTGTTCCACAAGGCTGCGTGCTATCGCCAACGCTGTTTCTTCTGCATATCAATGATATGTTGCAAGTACGTAACATTCATTGCTATGCAGATGACAGCACTGGTGATGCTTTTTACACCGGCCGAGCCAATATTTCTCGGGAAAACGTCTCCGAGTGCTGGGACAAACTTGTGTCTGAAGTCGAGTCTTTGCTGAACAGAGTCTCGGATTGGGGGCGACTAAATCTAGTCCAGTTTAACCCCCAGAAGACACAAGTTTGCTCGTTAACCGCTAAAAAGAACCCCTATGTCGTATCTCCTCAGTTTCAAGGCACTCCCCTTGTTGCCTCAGCCAGTATCTGAATTCTCGGCGTCGACATATCGAGTGACGTGCAGTTTCGTGGTCACTTGGAAGAGAAGGCCAAATTGGCCTCTAAAAATCTTGGCGTACTCAGCAGAGCGGGACAGTATTTCATGCCGGCACACCGCCTGCAACTTTACAAGGCGCAGGTTCGGCCGCACATGGAATACTGTTCCCATCTCTGGGCTGGGGCTCCCCAGTACCAGCTCCTTCCACTTGACCGCATCCAGCGCAGAGCGGCTCGAATCGTCGACGACCGAGTGTTTTCCGATCGGCTCGATTCACTGGCACTGCGAAGAGATGTTGCATCTCTTTGCATTTTCTTTCGCATATACCATGGAGAGTGCTCTGAGGAATTGTTCGGATTAATCCCAGCCGCCAAATTTCGTGAACGCACCACGCGGCAAACGTCGCGATACCATCCACATCATATGGATGCTTGGCGGTCCACCACTGTACGTTTCAAGAGGAGTTTTCTTCCGCGTACAACCTCTCTGTGGAATAGTTTACCACCAGCGATTTTTCCGGACCGATACGACCTGGGGACCTTCGGGCGGAGGAGTTTGCCCCCTCTTCTATAAAAAAAAGAAAAAAAAAGAGATGATCTGTGTTAGGCTTCTAGCGACTGGATGCATGAAGCTTAATTTAAGGTTTTACTTAAGGTCTTCACCGTTATGGATTTCACAACATATTATGAATATTATTTACACGAAAAGAATTTATGATATAAATTATACATCTATGTTCAGAAAAGAAAACGAAAATAGTGTTTTTAAAGAGAGTATGGTGGAGGGACGGTAATTAGTTATTCTAAGAGAAATGAATTTTAATATCTAATATAAAATTTATAATATATATTATAATAACGTAGAAATTACAAGGATTTAATATTTTTAAATTATATATTTTTTGTATTAATCATATTCATTTCCCGTAAATGACAGAGAAACTATGAAATTGAAAACCAGCCTAACAAAAAATTTGACCAACAGAGACAGATAGATAGGGCGCAGTGTTTACGTTTCAAAGGAACCATGTTTAACTTCTTAACATGTACTCACGCACACGTCTTTCTTCTTTTTTTCTTTAACTGCCGGCAAATGGGGTAAACGCGCAAATACGCATTAATTGATGTTAATCGTTGCAAACGATTTTAAGCACTTTTAGTATGGTTTTAGCGTTACTTCAAATGTGTATCTTTCGGTGTGAGGATGTAATTAATCACGCTTATTTATCTCATTAGATTACTACGAGAAAGTTCACTATAATGTATCTTGTAAAGGAATAACTATCACGCAAAGTACTCAGATTTTCTAAGGAGTAGGTGGTATTTGATATATTATATTTTTTAGAAATTCGCATTTTCTCACAATATATACATTAACCACTGAGTACGTAGTAAATCAGCACGCAAAAATTGTATTTGAAAACTTCAATGGTGACGCCGGCGATCATACCGTGAAGTTTACGGCGAGCGCTTAGCTACTGAGCTACGATGCGATGGTTGAAATTATGTAATACAAAAATTTTGCTTGGCTAAATCAGCTCTTTCTTATTGCAATTTGTTAAGCTTTCTGACGCGAAATTCAACAAAATTGTTTATCTAACTTGCTGGGTACACTTGTTACCCATTTCAGTCTTTTCTATTATTGGGAAGGCTAAGAGTTTCTCGTTGACAGTTCTTGGATGTCAAGAGAGTTTAAAACAGAGTTTTTCAGACAGAAACTAAATTGAATAAATTGAATAATTTTCAGACAAAATATGACTTTCTTCGAAGATTTAAGAACTCTGAGTGCAAAAATTATTTTATTTATGTTTGACACAAATATTATTTACATTTTCAACATGTTTTTACTTTCCAAAAAACGAAGTTCAAGAAGATAATAAAACATGTTTATAATAGTTATTAGACCCGTATTTCTATAATAAAATTTTAAGGAAATTGAAACCCGACTTAAAAAACCTTAATAGGATAAAATAATACTACATATTTTTATAGATTCCGAATTGGGGAATTTCGTTCTTCGATACTAGTCATCTGTAAGCAATATTACAATCTTATTGTAGCAGCTAAAACGTCTTTAAGTTACATTAAAAATTTCATTTCCTATTTTTCCCATCCTTAGATTTTTATTTAGATTTATAAAATCCACTCAAAACCGGTATTATATTTGATATAGGCTTTCTAATTAAAATTATAATCATTAATTACAGTTCATAACTGGCAAAGATATAATATAATGTCATCGCAGCCTATAATAGTCCGCGCTGAACATGGGGTTGCCCCATAAATTGCCATAGTTGCCACGCTTGGTAGGCGTCTTGGTTTTTGGTGTAATTTGTTATAAGGAAGATGCTGCTGCCCATTTTCTGTTTCAGTTTCTCTCTGCTGCCTCTTACGACACCCGCGAGATGATATGGGGTAATAGACATTCTAGCACCACACGGTTTCAAAAAAATTTAAATAACATCATCATTATCACCATTATTACAGCCTTCCGCAAGTCCATTGCTGAACCTAGGCCTACCCCAAGGAAAAAGTAAAGTGTCAGATTGTGCTTTTCAGTTTTCTGTACAGTTTTCCGAAGGGTATGTTTGTGGTCTAGTACTGAAACTTTTTCGGAACCCGGCTTGTTCAGGAAGCTGGAAGTCGTCGAGTCTGCGTGCGAGACGATACGTAATAACTATCGAACACAGCACGTGGACGCGACTCAGAAGAGAAAATGGACAGAAGTTTCCCAACATAACGTTGCCCATAGAATCTCTTAATCTCACTCAAACACTCAGATGTTCCAGAAACAATGCTACCAATATCGGTTTTCAGCTTCAACAGTTGGCTCTTTCTGGCAGTCAGATCTCTGGCAAAGACTTTGAAGCACTGGTTCCGCTCAATCGCTTCTTCAATACAAGCTGTATTAACATTAGCGTTATCATTGTGCCTCTAATCATTCGGTGATCTCTGCCAGTTTTCACCTTCGCGATTACTGAGTCATCACTGAACAGTTTGCGACTGATCACCATATCGAAGTCAATCTCATTTTTTGTAGAATCGTCGGGGCTTGACCAGTTCCACTTACTCGTACTATAGGGCCGCTTCTGGAAGAAAGAGTATATCATAAAGAGTCCCTCCTTTACCATAAAGTCAGCCAGCTGCAGGTCATTTGGGTTGTGTTGCGCTATTTCAAATTTACCTTACTTCAGCTCACCACTTTTTCTTGTGCCTAGTTTTGTGTTGAAGTCTCCCATTGCGCCGTATGGTGGGTTTTGGAGGAATGCATGACTCTAGAGATATCCTCATACATTTACTCTACCTCCTCATCGGGATGTGCGAGGTAGGTGCGTAAACTTATATGACTTTCAGTGAATACCGTTTGGTGATTCTGAGTATCAGGTATGTAACCTGCGTCGACACACTCCCAATTTTTAACAAAGTTGTTGACAACAGACTTGTGGGTGATAAATCCGGGACCTCCTTGGGATGGTCGCCCTCCCGATGATAGAACAAGTTGTCGGATTCGAGGATTACCATGTCCTTCAACTCTATTCCGACCTTGGATAATCCTATAATATTCCAGCGCAACTGTTCTACCTACCTTCAGTCCTCAGGGTGCGTAAGTTATATATTGTTAACATGAAAAACATAAAATAATACAGTCAGTTAAAAACCGCCTCTTTTTGAAGTCACATAAAAGCGTATCAAAATTTTTCATAGTTGAAAGGTTGGTAAAAACGTGTTTTTTTTTAATATTATTGCTAAACTGTTACCAAAAAGATGATGTTTTTAATCTATTTCAGTTTCTCTCTGTTACCTCCTTCAATAGCCAGGGATGATATGAGCCTGTGTATTCCCTTAGGCCACCATTAATAAATGTTTGATTTTCAATACTCTTGGCGCGACTACTACGGTCATCTAGCGACGCACCGGAACATCACACTTTATCTACGAATCATAGCTATTCATTGTAGGCGACCAATCACAGCACGTCGTGCAATTAGTTATAAGATCTGACTGTTTAAAATTTTGTTTATTACCTGAAACATACTGTTAGCAATAAGACGATTTAAATATAACCAGCAAACGTTCAATAAATCAATCATTGAAGAGCACCTGCCTCCCGTTCCTGTACTAATACTTAATGAAGAGGTGTTTTCTTAACATATTTCAACATAAAATAAAACTAAATTACAACTTACAGCATCATATTAATGAACCGATTACACAACTATTTGCTGAATTATTTTCATAATAGTAAGATACAAGTAATTGATTGACATTAATAGCATGTTTTTAACACTTTTGCATTTAATCTCTGCCATGGCTTTCCAATTTTTAACGTAATTGAACCAAAAATATTAAGTATAGTAAAGTATTTTGATCGATTCTTGACGATAAATTATTTAAAGATTTATCTGCGTCGTTGAGCCACGCTACAGCGTAATATATCTTCTGAGAAAGATCACGTTTGGATGAAATATGAGAGAAACATTGCAGCATAAAACTACTGTGCTTCGTATGGTGAGTGATGAAACCGGTAGATTTTTTTTTGGGTTGACTGTGTGATCGTAGGTCATACCTAAATACTTCTATACTTTAAAGATCATGTCAAAGATTGCTATGAAAAAAGAAAACAATTTATTAATTTATTGTAACTTCGAAATAACAAATTAGCTCTCAGTCAAGCCCTTATTTTTTTAGACTTTTAAATTTATTATACTGCCAGCTTCGTGTTTGTATCCGCCAATATATATATTACAGATTAGAAGTTCAACGGATTAGTAAACTGGAGTAGCAATAGGCCGGAGATATAGCTGGAAGAACCGATAACTGTTGATGAAGAAATGTTCTCGAGTGGCAGCCTCGTACCGGTAAGCGAAGTGTGGGTCTCCCACTATACGGTGTCATAACCCGATAATACGTGCAGGAAGTCGATGCAGGTGGCTAGGGACCTTGCTTTGTGGCATTCCTTAGGGGGTATGGACCTATGTTAAACAGTGGGATAATGATGAAGTAGTTTTAATCCTTTCGCTGTCCCGTGTACTACATAAAGGTCATTTCTATTTTCTTACTATTGTGTCTGAAAATCGGACAGTGAAAGTGTTAACTAGTTGGGTACGGATATAAATTATTCTAATTATTGTGAGGTTTGCTAAAGTAGATTTCACAAATAATAGAAAATAGTGTCACATGAAATGAGTAATCATTTAGTAATTTCTTTTTTAGTAGTTTAAGTTTTAAGAGTCTATACGAATTATTACGTAACTTAAAAATATAGTGGCGAGAAGAAGGAGCAGCATTCTTATGATTATCCATAGTAATTGTCAATACTGTTTTGGAAATGGCAGCAACTACAGGTACAGTCATAAGGAGTGGTTGTGGGATGTTACCAATCTCTTCAATATCCATGGATTGTAATTCTATATCCCTGTTATCTTTTTGTTACATGTATTTTTGGTAACCCATAAAACATCGGAAATTTTCCACACGAAGGTATCATCGAATTGACGTCCAGATTCAATTTCTTGGAGCATTTCTTAATTAGATCGCTAGTTGTTTTAAGCGTATTAGTTGTAGGGTCTGTTTTGACCTTACAGTATGTACTTTCATCCGACAAAATTTGTTGTATTTTAAAATTGTAACCAAACGTATACATTACAACCGTAGCATTTCCTTTATCTGCGCGGAGGATCGTAAGCTCTGGTCTGTTGCGTAAGGTTTTTAACGCGTTAAATTCATTTTTGGGAAGATTTAATTTCGGCGCTGTACTTCGAAGTAACATAGACGAAATGTCTTGGCGTATGGTTTCTAAATCTTCATTACTAATATTTTTTTTACAGACAATCCTCAACATTACAGATAATGTCTTCATAGCATCTTAATTCCATAAACTCTAAAATTCAATTTGCTATGAAGTTAGAGGAAAATAATTCCTTAGCTTTCCTAGATGTGTTAGTTATCCGAAATCCTAACAACACCATAGGTCATACTGTGTATAGAAAAAAGATCCTTACAAATCGATATTTAAATGGTGAATCTCACCATTATCATCATCACAGTTATCTATCGTGGGCAAATCTTTGTTACAGAGAGCTGTGACAGCAAACACCTGGCCGCCGAGCTTCAGCACGTCAAGCAAGTATTGCAAGACAACAAGCTTCGGGTCCCGCGCCTACGTCACAGTGACCTAGTGAAGCCGGCCACAGTCGAGCGTATGCCTGCTGTACTACCATATGTCAGAGGCATCACAGACAAGATTGACTGCATCTTGAAGCGAGCTTCTATTAGAACATTCTACAAACCGCCGAAGAAGATTAGTCAAGTTTTACCATCCGTCAAGTGTCATATTCCTCTAAAAGATGCAGGAGTGATTGTGGTCTCTCGTATATAGGGCAAACAAAGAGATCAATTAGAACCCACGTAATAGAATACATAGCTAACGTGAAGCATCAATGTTCCGGAAAGTCCGCAGTTTGTGGTCATATCCTAGATAGCCCCAACCATTACATCAGATTTGATAGACCACAAATCCTCCCGAAAGAACATCGATTTCTACGAAGGATGATATGTGAGGCTATTGAAATTAAGAAACTTCCTAATTTCAATAGAGAAGGAGGCTTGATAATACCACCTGCTTGGGACCCTATAATTAATAAAATTAAAACTAAACCCAAGCATACCACTGCAAGACTTCAAAACACAGGTAGTTCATTCTGCGTAGATCGGACCAAAGACAATAATTAAAAAGCTGAAGGTACTCCGGGTTAACTTTGACATCGGAACGTGAGTCACCTCCACAGATATCTAAATATAAATAGAAGTCGTAAAAGCGTCTAACCTTGTCGCCGCACATGTGACTCGTAGGCCATAAACGCGCGAGGAGCGTTTGTTTCGGTCGCCAGTACTGTTTTGGATGCAGAGACGTAAAAATGGTGTTTGGAAGCATATCCAACTGCGGAAATTCCTCCACAACTTGCAAATTTTCAAATAAAGGGATAACATTTCATAAATAAGTACTTAGAGTTTTAATAATGTTGTGTTTAATGAAATATTCTTAAATAAAATTATTCACCTCCAGTACTACGATAGTCTCCGAAATTTTAATTGTTTTCACATTTCAATATCCATTGATTCCAAAGCTAGTTCATGTCTACGAGTGCGACAGCTAAAATCAGCGATGGATTTATAGTATGGGCAATAAACAAAATTGTTGGGTACGTAAATTTCCCAGAACATGGCCGCAGGAGTTGAATGCGAGTCAGTTACGTGACACAACTGGGAATGGGAATTAAATGTGATTTTTCGTTAAATATTTATTTACACCTTTCTACTTTCTTTCTTTCTAAATATTTTATACCGTTAACCGTTTATCGCCGATTATCTCTTTGTTTGTACTTTAAAACTTATAAATTTTTGATCAGTTTTATTGTAAGGATAAGTAATTATATTGTAATTCGATCTGTAAGAAGCCGGGAAACTGAAAAGTAGCAAACAACAGAAAGTCAGATCTGTAAAACTAATAAAACATGATAAATATGTCACCCATACATATATTTATTCGTTTGACATAACATAACATAACATAAACACTCACGCCTTTCACCCTGAGAGGTAGGCAGAGACTACGGACTTCCATTTGGCACGATCCTGATATACCTCTTTCGCCTCCTTTACATCCATATATCTACGCATACATGCTCGTCGGTTAAGGGTACTTCTAACGTGGCCCATTTTCAAAATATCACCAATTTGGTCGGTAAACTTTTTTCTAGGGTATCCCTTCCCGACTTTGCCATATAAATTTGCTTTGTCACTCCTTCCTCATTCATTCTTTCTGCATGACCAAACCACCGAAGCATTCGTTTCTTAATCCTGGTCACAACATCATCTTGCATACCACATTTATCTCTTATCACGCAATTTCTCACCTTGTCATTCAGATTCAATCCTAGCATACTCCTTAAAGACCGCATTACTACAGCTTTTATTCTACTTTCGTGCTTCTTCTGTCACACCCAGCTTTCACTACCATACATTAAAGTAGGGACTAACACAGCATTATGAATTATCATACGTGCCTTTTTTGACACATTCTGATTCTTCATAATAGAGTGTTCCATTCACTCTATTCCCAGCATTTACTTGTCTTTCTATATCCTTATCATATCTACTATCTCTGCTAAATACACATCCCAAATACACAAACTCATCCACTTGCTCAATTAATTCTCCTTCTATTCTTATTTCACAAACCGTTTTGCTTTCTTCTCTTTCGAAAATTCTCTTTTTCTAATTATAAAACGTCTAAAATCTAAATCTAAGACTAAAAGCATCTATTACTGAGACAATTTCAGTTAATTAGTTATATCTTGGTGTGAGACTCCTGGAAGATCAACGACGCTTAAGCCTAGGTCACTAACGTTAATTTCAATTAACGTTATCACTAAACTTACGTAACTTTTACGACGGATTAAAACATAAATAATTATTTATATAATCAACTTTATTTATAACACGACCTTTGTTAGCAGTCTTAGTTTAATTGTAATCAAATAACATAGTCAATTTTGGAAATAAGCTACACTGAACAATGATTGCACATGGAAGCAATATGCTCCCTGCAAATTGCTGTTTTGCAGCTCTTACAGAAGTTAGCGGTCATACGACGTTTCTCTGCATGACAGTAGCTTCAAATTTTGTAGTTTCTGGGAACGTCTTGCCTAGAACCTTCCTGACTATCATCAATTTTCAAGATCTCCGCGATGATAAGCTTCAAATTTTATTGCACATTTACAGTCTGATATCTCTCTTTCAGCCAAGGATTCATCAATTCGTCTGCCATTTCTAATCCAAAAGGCCTTCTTTTCATGTTTTTTTTTCATTAAGGATAACATTAGAAACTCGAATGACATAAGAATTCACTATAGACAGATTTAGAATATCGTAGAACAACTCATGATCGAGCACATCTGGTCTACAGTATCAACCGCACCCTTTGTGGAATTATAGAATTCAATAATTTCGGGCTTTTTAGAATTGATATTGATTGCAGGTTGTTAATCTATAGTAGAAATAGGGTAAACGAACTTATTTGACTTGTTCATATGACACTAAAGTAATTTCTTTATAGAAACCGAACATCGAAGTACCCACTTGTCTATTTCTAGAATTTTTCATTTCATTGGGAATCTCTGACTTATTGCTTTGTAGAGTACCTACTACTGTGAGCTTATATAGCGGTTTCAACAGTTCAGTGGCCAGAGGAACCGATGTGAGCAAATTATCCATGGTTATAATCCGATTCGACCCATGGTACAGCTTAGATAGCTCCTTCACAAAATAATTTGCTAAAGGCTTGTGACCTGTGTTCGTGTTTTTCCCCATATAAGGCATAGCATTGCATATGTATTTTGTACTAGAATCAGCCATCATCACAAGCTTCAATCCATATTTGTTGGGCTTATTAGGCATGTACATGCAAAAGGGACAGCGTTCTCTAAATCCAACCAGTTATTCGTCCACGGTTATGTAAGAACCTGGTTTGCACCTTTTCCAGCAGTCCTCTACATGATTACCATCCTCGGACGACAAAAAATGTGACTGATTATCGGTGATTGATTCTGTTTTCGAATCAAATAACCATTGTACAATTTTTTCATCTGGACTCATCAAATCCATCTAAAAGTATAAAAAACAAAAACTGAATATATTTAAAATCTAAAATAAAACAACACAATAATACCAAGTTCTAATAACATTGAAATATATTATAAATATAGTAATTTTTGCACAAAAATAATGTGTTATAATAGTAATTATTGAAAATAGTTGACAAAAAATAAATGCACAACTTTGAAAAAAAAAGTTACGTAGATACTAACCTTTCGTAAATTTTACGATGATCACACGATATATCCCGAACCAATTGCAATTCCATATTGGACCAAGTGGCTACGCCTCCTGAGATTTTGCGTTTTTATAAAATATTCCTTAACGCAATAGTTTATAGATTAATATTTGTTGCATGGATGCTAGAGATATTTGTAGGCGTAATTGTGTATTTATTGTTTGTCTATGTGTGAGAGCCCTGATATTAAAAGACAGTAGGAGGCATTTCTATTGTCTTATTATTTAGATTTCTGTGATCACCTCAGTCCTCCGTGACCATGGGTGCTGGAAAGCACCCGAAACATCGGGTATTAAAATAAAATAAATAAAACGCGATAAAATCCGTAAAAGTAGTTTTAATCAATGTATAGTGTTCGCGTAAATATAAGAAATCATTAATTTATTATGGTTATAGATTTTCCAAAATTATACTTGGAAAATACTTACACATTTTTTAATTATATTCCTCACTTTTCATACAATTTTGATTGTCATTACCGAATTTTACCATACCGTCACAAAAAATAATAAGGAATAAAAATACACAGTGGATTAGGTTAAACTGCATAACAAACTCCCTTGTTGCATTTATTGGACATTGACATACCTACTTGTTAGAAAACATTTTTTACGTGAATTAGATAGGTACTTAGTGAAGTGAGAAATAGGAAATTCAAACTTTAACACAAACATAGGTTAATCATCCATAATGTATAAAATAACTTTAAATAATATACTTAATACTGTCTATACTTTTTAATTTTTCTACGAATAAGTATATAACCACAAATTTTATTCATAAAATCAATGCAGTGTCTACAATTTTAAAAGTAAATTCATAATATTTACTCCATAAAATTGTATATTAGAATTATAATTGTAGGTGTGAATTTATTAGTAATATTATTTGTATTTTTACGAACTTAACATAATTACTAAAACATGTATAGATCGTTATCAGTGTATCTAGTCAATGGACCGTTCATAGTTATTTCTTAAACAATCGTAACATATCTCATAATTAGTAAAAATTAAAATATAAAAATCCAATATGTGCATCACGAACAAAAACGAAAATGCGTAATTTCTGTTCCCGCAATATATTGTACTAGACATTCGAGAGTGATAAAAATAAGATCCTAATAAAAGTTTGAACATTTAAATAGATTCTAGGTTTTATACAGCTGAGCCTTAAAAGATAAAATACCCACCTCGTGAGAAATCCGAACACATAAAACTTAGCGCACATCTTCAGTTGTTTCGGATAATAATTGTTTTCGTACATTGCCCTGAAATCTTATCTTATTTCTATCATATTCAGTAGTATGTTCTTGCAGAAGCCATGTTACTAAAATTGCAAATAAATACAGAAAACAGCAACGTAACGGACGTCAATGCGTAAAGTAAGACCTTAGATTAGTTACAAACATACGTATGAATAAAGAGAGCCTACAATTCAACATAAATTGAGTCAATATACTTGTCTCGTTTTTTCTTATTTAATTTTTGAATGAGGTAAAAATAGATAAATCTATTGTAAGATGTTGTGTATAATCAAGCGTGGAAATAAAAATATCAAGTGGTCATCTTTGTTCTCTTTATACTATGCCAAATACCCGAGTAAGTACAGTCGTATATTGTGATTTACTAAAAAATTACTTTACAAGATATTTACATCTTTAATTAATAGTAATTTCATTCGCAATGTTAGCTGAAATCGACATCGATATACTCGTTTTTGTTTACTTAATTATTTTTATTACTTTATATGCCTAAAATATTTAAAAAAAAATAGGACTAGACCTTTTATTATTCCGAAGATCAAGTAAATTGTTTTCTAAATCAAGTGATGATTATTATTATATAACATTTCAAATATTCGTTTCACAAACATTAAAATAAATAATTAGGGAGGTATCAATATTAAGTCTTGACCACAGAAATATAGATAATATTAGATTCCTGTGGTCTTGACAGACACATACGTGTACATGAGCGAGTTGGATCCCATTTGTAATCCCAACTTTATATGCTGACTAACGATCCGCCCCGAGTTTGCACGACTGTTTTCTAGATCTCGACAACAATGTCATTTACCGGGTACATTGTAAGTGTGAGTGCATCGAAATCTGTCCAGCCTTTCATAAGTGATGATATTTCATACATGTGGTTATTAATTTGCGGGAAAATATAAGCCATCGATTATATTTAAACCTTTATCTGCTTGGATGAAAATATTTCTAAATCACAAAAGTTAGGCAAAATGCTGTGTAGCGGCAATGAAAAGGAATTCATTACCTCCTACCAAATAGTATATATTATTACTCAATAGCGCTAAGACCCCATGCCATCACGTAAGTACCGTAAAAGACGATAGAGAGTAATGAAACGTGTGATAGGCAACAGTATTTTCGTGATAACAACTCAAAATAATAAAAAATTACGGCCAAACCAGTAGCTAAGAGAGGGAACGATGGAAAATGTTTCCCTACGTTGAGCAGTTGACTTTTGATTGGCTTTATTTAATGAATGAATGATGGATATCTTGAGAGAGTAGAGAGAAAACGGGTAATATGTTTGTCAATTTATTGGTAGTTGTGATCTAGCGACAAAAGGCAGACCACGGTCATGCCACTGCTATGTCACTATACTAATTTACGTGGTAAAGCCACGCTACAGCCATAATAGATGAAGCACCAGTGTGTTTGCTCGACCAGTGTAAGACTACGCTCTCACAGAATACCAGCATAATATAGCAGCTTAAGACTGTTGTTACGAGTGTAGAGAACCGGTGACCATTTTTACTGGAAACGAGGTACTTGACAACGCATTTGCATTTTCATTAGGATAAATGTAGACGTCTATGGGTCGCGGTATCCGCTAACCATAAGGAGGACTGTGTGCTCGTTTGGTACTCTTATTCTATAGAAGATATCATATTGAATTTTTCACGACATATTTTAAATTATACAACAATAGTATGAAATTCCGAATTATTGAACTACGTTTTGTTGTAAGATGTCCGATTAAGATTCCATAAATTTTCGTTAATATAAATAACTATTAGGAACCGAACAGCAAATACCTGGCCGCCGAGCTTCACCACGTCAAGAAGGTTCTGCACGACAAGTTTCGTTTTCCGCGCCTACGTTACAGTAACCGAGTGAAACTGACCACAGTCGAGCGTGTGTCTGAGGAAATATGCATGCAATCAGGCTGACATAGCAACATAACAGGTTCACCAATTTATAGTCAGCAATTATTATCAATATATTTATTATAAACAATTCATATCAAACTAGGCACTGATAGCTTCTCAGTTGACTATCAACTGAGAAGCTATCAGTGCCTTGTTTGGATGGCGATCAAAGGATCCCTATAAAATGCAAGGTCGTGATTTATAGTTTAATATAAATTCAGGTAATAAATATATTTTAAACCATTTCGAAATCGAACGAATAAAACATAGATATAGAGAGCCAGGAAAATTACACACATGTTATGAAGCATGAAATGAAAATATTATTATGTTAGGAGACCTTAATGGAAGGGTTGGGGTGAAGAGGTCTGGTTATGAAAGGATATTGGGAACGTTTGGTGATGAAAGTATAAATGAGAATGGTGAAGACCTCCTCACCGTATGTGCGGAAAAGAATCTTTTTGTGACGAATACTTTTTTTCGTCATAAGAAGATTCACATGTATACATGGGAAAGAGGTGATGATAGAAGCATGATAGATTTCGTAATTGTGGATGAAAGAATGAGGAGCGCAGTCGTAGATACAAGGGTTTACCGGGGGGTCCAACGTAGGGACGGATCATTACTTGGTATTATGTCGAATTAATGGTCTTTTCAAGCGTTGGCGGCATCGGACATCTGTATCTACCACTGCGTTACAGCGTATAAGAATAGAGAAGTTACAAGATGAAGATGTGATAGAGAAGTATAAATGTAGACTGAGAGAAAATATTAGATGTTTGAATGAGTTGTGTATGAATGATTTAGACTTGAATACTGTGTGGGATAATATTAAGAAAGGTTTGGTGGATACCGCCACCGAAGTATGCGGTGTAAGTAAGAGAACAAATGAAAGGAAAAGTAATACGTTATGGTGGGATGATGAGGTACGGGTGGAAGTTGAATCAAAGAAGAAAGCATGGTTAGATTTACTAGCAACCAAAGCTGATAATTCTTCTGGTATGAATGATGAGATTGAAAGAAAAAAGGCAGAATTTAGACGTCTAAATAAGAGAGTAAAAGAAGTTGTTGAAAGGAAAAAGAAAGAAAGAACGGATAAGAATGATAGAAGGATATCTGATAATTTCCAGGCTAACATAAAAATGTTCTGGAAACTCGTAAGAACTGCCAGGGGAAATACAAAACAGCCTATAATAAATGCTATAAGAGACGAGAATGGATGTATTCTGAATGATGAAGTTTCGATTTTAAACAGATGGAAGGAATACTTTGAAAGCGTGTTTATGAGTGAAGAGTCGTATGAATTAAATGAACTAGAAATTCCGAAAGAAGTGGAAAGGGGTATGGAGATAAGTGTAGATGAAATAATGAAAGCAATGAAAAGCATGAAAGCAGGTAAGGCAGCTGGATATGATAGAGTATCACTCGAGATGCTAAGATCTGGCTGGAGAGGGAGTGGTGGCAGGCCTGCTGTACACCTTGTTTAATTTATGTTGGGAATTAAAACGGGTACCGGATGACTGGTGTAAAGCAGTTATAGTACCAATATATAAAGGAAAAGGGTCACAGCAGGACTGCAAAAACTACCGCGGTATCAGCTTGCTTAGTGTTGTGGGTAAACTGTATGCTAAGGTGTTAATTGAAAGAGTAATATGAAAGAAACTGATGGAAAAATTTGGGATGTGCAAGCGGGTTTTAGAAAGGGAATGGGGTGTACAGATCAAGTCTTTTCCATGCGCATGATTGCGGAGAAGTTTTTGGCCAAAAACCAGAAAGTTTTTTGTGCGTTCATGGACTTGGAAAAGGCTTATGACAGAGTGGACAGGAATGTGTTATGGCAAACACTGAACTCATATGGGTTGAGCGCTGGTTTGATACAGGCATTAAGGTCTCTTTATAGGGACTCTAGTGCTTGTGTCAGGATCAATGGGGTCTACTCGGACTGGTTTGGCATCCAAAAAGGTGTCAGACAGGGCTGTGTGGCTTCCCCTTGGCTGTTCAACCTATTTATGGACCGGTGTTTGCAAACTTTGAAAGATGAAGAATGTGGGTTAAGAATGGGCGAGTTAACCGTCAAATGCCTTTTGTATACCGATGATCAAGTCATACTTGCGTCATCGGCGGCAGAGTTGCAAATGATGGTTACATTAATGAACTGGGAATTAAAAGAAAGGGGAATGAAAGTGAACGCAAGTAAGACGAAAGTGATGGTTTTTGAAAGAGAAGAAAGCAAAACGGTATGTGATATAAGAATAGAAGGAGAGTTGATTGAGCAAGTGGATGAGTTTGTGTATTTGGGATGTGTATTTAGCAGGGATGGTAGATATGATAGGGATATAGAACGACGAGTAAATGCAGGGAATAGAGTGAATGGGGCACTACACTCTATTATGAAGAACCAGAATTTATCAAAACAGGCACGTATGGTAATTCATAATGCTGTGTTAGTCCCTACTTTAATGTATGGTAGTGAAAGCTGGGTGTGGCAGAAGAAGCACGAAAGTAAAATAAATGCTGTAGAAATGCGGTCTTTAAGGAATATGCTAGGGTGTAATCTGAATGACAGGGTGAGAAATTGCGTGATAAGAGATAAATGTGGTATGCAAGATGATGTTGTGACCAGGATTAAGAAAGGAATGCTTCGGTGGTTTGGTCACGTAGAAAGAATGAATGAAGAAAGAGTGACAAAGCAAATTTATATGGCAGATGTGAATGGCCGAGTCGGGAAGGGACGCTCTAGGAAAAAGTTTATCGAACAAATTGGCGATATTTTGAAAATGGGCCACGTTATAAGTACCCTTAACCGACGAGCATGTATGCGTAGATATATGGATGTAAAGGAGGCGAAAGAGGTATGTCAGGATCGTGCCAAATGGAAGTCCGTAGTCTCTGCCTACCCCTCTGGGTGACAGGCGTGAGTGTTTATGTTATGTTATATATATGTTATGAAGCATTCCATCTTAGTCCTCAAAAGTGACTACGGACCTGAAGCCCACTTTGTTAGAAGTTGGCTGTAGGTGACTATGAACTGCATCATGGTGTGAAATGTATGAGTTTTTACCATGATGTGAAATGTACGGTCGTTGTAACCACAATTTTCTAAAAGGAATTATTGAAGACAGCTCTTATTGTTGCGTCAAATAAACAGAACAATATCCACTACAAAACCATAATATTATGTATTTTAACTTACATACGAGTATATGGTAAAAATCGAGCCTTCTCAAATCCTTACCATATAAATACCCTTTTCCCGAAATCTCACATACATGAATGGAATGTGTATTACAAGGAATGTAGCCCCGTGGAACTTCAAGATGTCGTCGCGTACGGGTCGCCAAATATTTGCATTCCTAGCAATATTCCCAAAAGTTTGCTATGAAGTTAGTAATACAAATTACATGATTAATATAAAGAATTTAATTAAAATTAAAATAATTTTTACAGTTGTCCAAAAACTACAAGGACAATTAATTAGCGTGAAAAATAAATATTTTATTTTTGTGGTTAACTTGGTCATATTTGCAATAATAATCTTCAGTGTACTTTGTGAGGGTTGGAGTACGCGTTTATTATTATAATTTAGTTAGTCTTAGGTTTAAATTCCTATCATGTCCGAAATTCTTATAAAATATAAATTAGTAGTTGGTGTTCGGGGTTACATTATGTCGAAGTCAATAAAACTGGCCAGTTACTTTATTACGTATTAAGACTTTTATCCCATTATGAGATGAATATGTGAATCAAATAATATTTCACAATGAATTTCTACTTTTAAAATAAAACCTAGACTCCCTTAAAGAAAGGACTTGTAGCGGCGCCGTCGTCGCGCCATAAGCGAAACACACCGAAGCCTAAATCGCGCTATCAAAATTCCGAATCATAAACAGTATATATATAGAACATCTCCGAACTATCACACGGAGTGTCGATTGCTCCTCGGGCAGAACACCTTGCCCGGCGGGAGATCTCCCCTTTTCCTTCTACGGCCATAGACGCACCAAAAGGCCTGGTTGTGTGATATCTCTAACATTAACAATACATCATCATATAAAATATTTTTAAACTATATGATAACTATAACTGAACTACTACTATAACTGAATAAAATTTACTTCTTTATATTCATCCATATTCTTCACATTTACAATAAAACAATTTTACTGTAAAAGTACTGTTCAGTAAGTAGCTTCTGTGCTTACGTATGAGTTTATATTTTCGACAATAATATTATTTAGCATGCTAGGAAAATGAAATTCTTTCGGTAGTAGTTGGAATTACATAGTTGTCCTAGGTGCGCTCCGACAACTTCAAGCGTATTGAATCAACAACTACCTGCATAGGTGTGATGTTAACTTTTCACATCTTTGTTTCTGTCTATGTTCATTTAAAGACGAATCCGTTGCAAGACGCTATTTTGATCATTGAGCGGAGTTTTGAGGTCATCCAGTGATTCTACCATATCGACTATAATATCTTCGGAAAATCTAAAGTAAGTTATCTAGTTGATATTGATTTTAATACCATATCCTTTCCGATTCAAACCTTGAAATCATCTTCCAATATGCAGTGAAGAGTTTCGGGGGTATAACGTCACCCTGTATTACACCTCCTCGCTGTAGTTGAATAGGTTTCTTATTCTATTTCAGTACTTGGATAGCCATTGTAGCTCTACTGTACTACTCAATTCAGTCATCGTCATCATTACATCCCTTCACAAGACCACTGCTGAACATAGGCCTCCCCCAAGTTATGCCACAAAACAATGCATCCATCGACTTCCTGCACGTCTTATCAGGTCGTCATTCCATCTAGTGGGGAGTCGCACTACACTTCGCCTACAGGTACGAGGCTGCCACTCGAGAACCTTTTTTTCTAATGGTTGTCGGTTCTTCGAGCTATATGGCCGGACCAATGCTACTTCAGCTTACTAATCCGTTGGGCTATGTCGGTCACTCTGGTTCTACTGCGGATATCCTCATTTCTAAGTTTATCACTCAGAGAAACCCCGAGCATAGCCCTCTCCATAGCTCGCTGAGCAACTTTAGGAATCCTCATATAGCCAGCAGTGAAGGACCACGTCTCGGTTCTGTAGGTTCACTGGCAACACGCACTGGTTTTACAACTTAGTTTTCAGGTTTTGAGGTAAACCTGACGAGAAGATATGTCGCAATTTCCCGAACGCTGCCCAGCCGAGTTGAATCCGTCGATTGACCTCTCGGTCAAAGTTGGACTCACCTAGTCGGACTAATTGTCCCAGGAAAACGTACTCGTCAACAACTTCGAGCTTAGTGCTCCCAACAACTACGGGCATAGGTGTGACATGGACATTAAAAATGATCTTCGTGTTGTCCATGTTCATCTTAAGACCTATCCGTTGGGAGGCACTATTGAGGTCATTGAGCATAGTGCTTAAGTCTTCCAGCGATTCTGCCATAACGACTATATCGTCGGCAAATCGAAGGTGAGTGATGTACTCGCCATTGATGTTAATACTTTATCTCCAATGCAGCGGTGAAGACTTTCAGGGGAAATAACTTCACCCTGTCTTACACCTCTCTGCAGTTGAATAGGTTTCGTACTCTAGTTCTGTTGACGAACTACGACGGCTCACTTCAGTACGTCGATATAATACCGGAAGTCAAATTGGCACCGCTGTAGAAACTGTAGCACCATTCAAAAAAGAACGATCACGGCATATAGAAAAAAAATCACAGACCCGATTGAAACGATATATATCTTTTTTTGCTATTTTTTATATAGTTAAATAATATATTTTTATATCCAAAATCAATGGCTAATACCAAAATATTGCTTTGGGTTTTTATTCAGGCGTCACATTAAAAAAAATAGAAAATGCCTATTTATTTACAAAATTCGTAAATGTATGTAACTAAATGACGATACAATAGCCATGGGATGCATCTAGTGACGTAGAGATTGTATAACTTTTTAACTCTTAGTACAACAATTAACTTTGGATTAATCAAAATCGTCGCATTAAATGATTTATTTCAGATCATAGATTTAGGTACTTATCATTGGGGTTCAATGATCTATAAATAAAAAATTAAATAGAACCAATATGTTGAAATAAATTTTTATTCTATTTCTATATCTCTTAAAATAAAATACTATACCACGTGTCCAACTGGTACATCGCACCAATGGTCAAAGTGATCTCGATGTCTAGCCCACCTTAAGTAATAGGCAACACTAATGACGTATGAGCAACTTCCAAATGTCCTTTTACAATGATAGCACGAGCAGTAATATTCATTTATATTCTCATCAAACATAATATAAGTAATACATTGTTGTCGTAACGTATCGTGAATGAATTCTACATCAGATAAAATTGTGATTGTTTCTGCCCTCTATTGCCGTGGTTTTCAAATGCTCACTGCAGTACGACCATGCTAACCTCACGTGAAAGGTGCCAATTAAGAATTCAATTAAGTTTTCAATTGTTAATTGTGGAAAATGTACAACTTCCTGATCATTTGCAGTCATCCTATTGTGACGGCCCAATATTATTATTAATAATTAAATTCAATATAAAGGGGCGTCAAAAATAGTCTTAAAAGATATATATTAAGCAATTAACTTAAATTAATAAACATAAAGTTAATATATTTCAGACATTATCCCAATAACATAGTAAATTAAAGGCAAAATTATTGTTTTTCGTAATAAATAAATTTATTTAAAAACTTGAAAAAAAATATTTAAAATAAGATAAATAATAGAAATACAAGTCAAAAAATATTATAAAATTAAATTAAATAACCTTTATAAGATAATTAGAAAATTTGTTAAAAATTGTTTAAGTCATGGGAGGTGTTCATGTATAAAAGAAAATTTTCCTAAGTTGTGGAAGGAGTTCACGTATAAAAGAAATTTCCTAAGTTGTGGAAAGAGTTCACGTATAAAGGAAAATTTTCCTAAGTTATTGAAGGTGTTCATGTATAGATGTCTTGTATGGAGGAGCTGCCGGAGATACATTCCTGCAGTTGTACATATATATGGGGTGGTCGGGAGCCCGACTGCCTGAAGTATTGTAGCACAATGACTAGTCCTATATTAGGGACTTATGATATTAAACTCAATGATACAAAAGCAATACAAGAGAAGGTCTCCATGATGAATTTGCATTACAATAGTAGGGTCGTGGGTTCGAACCCTATATATTAATGACTTATGAAAGTAAAGTCTATGATACAAAAGCAATACTATAGAAGGTCTCTATGACTAATATGCATTACAATAGTAGGGTCGTGGGTTCGAATCCTATATATGAATGACTTATGAAAGTAAGGTCTATGATACAAAAGCAATACTATAGAAGGTCTCTATGATTAATATGCATTACAATAGTAGGGTCGTGGGTTCGAATCCTATATATGAATGACTTATGAAATTAAGGTCTATGATACAAAAGCAATATTATAGAAGGTCTCCTTGATGCATAAGCATTGTATGGGGTGGTCAGGAGCCCGACTGCCTGAAGTACTGTAGCACAATGACTAGTCCTATATTAGGGACTTATGATAAACTCAATGATACAAAAGCAATACTAAAGAAGGTCTCCATGATGAATTTGCATTACAATAGTAGGGTCGTGGGTTCGAAACCTTTATATTAATGACTTGTTAAAGTAAGATCTATGATACAAAAGCAATACTATAGAAGGTCTCTATGATTAATATGCATTACAATAGTAGGGTCGTGGGTTCGAATCCTATATATGAATGACTTATGAAAGTAAGGTCTATGATACAAAAGCAATACTATAGAAGGCCTCTACGATTATAATGCATTACAATAGTAGGGTCGTGGGTTCGAATCCTATATATGAATGACTTATGAAAGTAAGGTCTATGAAACAAAAGCAATATTATAGAAGGTCTCCTTGATGCATAAGCATTGTATGGGGTGGTCGGGAGCCCGACTGCCTGAAGTACTGTAGCACAATGACTAGTCCTATATTAGGGACTTATGATATTAAACTCACATGATACAAAAGTAATACTATAGATGGTCTCCATGATGAATTTGCAATACAATAGTAGGGTCGTGGGTTCGAACCCTATATATTAATGACTTATGAAAGTAAGGTCTATGATACAAAAGCAATACTATAGAAGGTCTCTATGATTAATATGCATTACAATAGTAGGGTCGTGGGTTCGAATCCTATATATGAATGACTTATGAAAGCAAGGTCTATGATACAAAAGCAATACTATAGAAGGTCTCCTTGATGCATAAGCATTGTATGGGGTGGTCGGGTGACCGACTGCTCCTAGTACTGTAGCAAAATGACTAGTCCTTATTAGGGACTTGAAAAGGAATATTGTGGTGGCGTGTATGCTGCTTTACGAGCAATTGGTCCGAGGTAAACTTGGACTCGCTAACCGATGTGTCCTAGACATATCATCTTAGTGCTGGTGGTAAGCGGGTTTGTTGTAGCGATACGGCTTTCCCGTGGACATCGCACACCCATACCGTTTGTGGGCGGCGTAGTAGCGCATAGCGATGCGTCGTCTATATTTCGGATTGGGATGATGAGTGTGTTTGGTAGCACTTTTAAGTGTAACAGGCATACTCAACTTCATGTCTTAGTGCATTAGCGCTATGATACGTGGAGTTTTGTTCATTGGCGTCTTAGTAGCGTGCTACTATGATACGTTGGTGATATTTTTTATATAACAACAATGCCAACTTTGTTACCAAAGTCGATAGGGATCATGTGGGTGTGTTGTGAGGGGGCGCCACCCGTATGATAGTTGCATTGATGCTTACTGCTACTTGCGGTATTGCGTCTTATGATGGATCTGCGGGTGTGCTGCGCCTGATTCGACGCATTCTTGTGGTTCTGGTCGATGGAGGTATACAATTAACATCTTAGTGCCGGTGGTAAGCGGGTTTGTTGTAGCAATACGGCTTTCCCGTGGACATCGCACACCCATACCGTTTGCGGGCGACGTCGTTGCGCATAGCGATGTGTCGACTATCTTTTGGATTGGGATAGTGGTGTGTTTGGTAGCACTTTTAAGTGCAGGATACTCAACTTCATGTCTTAGTGCATTAGCGCTATGATACGTGGAGTTTTGTTCATTGGCGTCTTAGTAGCGTGCTACTATGATACGTTGGTGATATTTTTTATATAACAACAATGCCAACTTTGTTACCAAAGTCGATAGGGATCATGTGGGTGTGTTGTGAGGGGGCGCCATCCGTATGATAGTTGCATTGATGCTTACTGCTACTTGCGGTATTGCGTCTTGTGATGGATCTGCGGGTGTGCTGCGCCTGATTCGACGCTCTCTTGTGGTTCTGGTCGAAGGAGGTATGCGGGTGGTGATGTCTGCTGGGATGTATGGGGGACCTTGGGATGGTGTAAGCTCGACGATAGTCGTATTGATGCTTGTTGCGTTCTGCAGCATTGCGTCTCTGCGATGGTTGTTTGGTGGGACGCTATTCTCAATGGAGGTCTCTGCGTCTTGGTTTGACTCACACCTAAGTAGCTTTGCCCAAAGTTCGGGTCCCTTCATTGCGGGGCTGCAGACTGTCTGCCCTCCACTATGTTTTATATAACAACATAATAATATATCTCTGTAACTTTCCCACCTTTGAATGATTGAAGGCAACTTGTTGGTGGGTGAGACAAACATGATCGAAAATGCATTTACTCAACGTCAGTGACACCAACCCTTTCTGATGGCGAATTATTACTCTTATAACTGCCTTTTGGCTATATCTGCCGTTGTATTAGTTGGTGGAGCATATGTGTCGACCTCATGCGGGTGGTAGCTGGCGGGAGGATCTGAGGAGACTCTCAAGGCTGCGGCCGAAAGCCGTACAACGTGGGACCCCATTCCCTTGAGGTGAGCGGTAGACTCATGACACGCTCTGCGGCTAGTAGCCGTGCTGATCATGCAATTGGTGGTGATGCCATACACTTACATCACGTCTGCAGGAGCGGCGGTCTTGCAGGTGGTGGCGCTCACGGAGGGTTTACGGCCAGTGTGCCTATTTGCCTAAACCGTGTGACGTACATTCACTGTGGCTGGATTCGTTCGTATTCTGTTTGGCGTTTACACGCATTGACATGCGCGACTTCGGCCGATGTTTGTGCTTACGCACTAGTAAGGGGCCAAGCCTCTTTTACTGATTCGCCAGTTATTTTGCTGTGGACTACGGTCCAGTTCCCGAATTAGCTTTCCCTTCGGGGGGAGTGCATCAAAATGGTTGGGGCTTACCGTGCACGGCGTGTGTGGGGCCGTGTGCCTACCCTACATTTTTTAATAAATGTAGGAGAGCGAAGCCCTTGTATCGGGTATTTTGTATAAATATATTTTGAGTCTTTTCCGAGCGGGAAGTGATAAATAATGTTAAGTTAATAATGTAAACCTGATACAAGTGGAATTGGGACGTTTTTTGTTCTTAACCTTTCTCGAGCCCTGTCTTCGTGAACGGGTTTCACTTAGCTTAAATAAGACACTACCAACAGCTTTCAATGAATATTCATTCTTCCAAAAGACACCTAAAAGAACTAAGTTACTAAACAAACACAACGTAAATAAGGGTCCTAACCAAGTCGATCTCGCCAAAATATTACAAACGGCCTATTATTAAACCTTTAGAAAGGTCATTTAGAGAGATCAAAACATATTTTATTTATCCTAATCACATATATATAATTTTTATTATAAAGGGGAATTAATTATATTCAATATCATACATATTTTTATACATAGAGAGAGAGGGGGGACCGTTACACTATGAAACGCCACTCTTTGTCTGCTTAGATTATTCTCCTCCACATACTCGGTGAGTCGATTGGGGCGATTTATATTTCGATTAATTATTTCAAGGAAATCTTCTGTGTACGGACTGTCATCGTACGGATCGGATCTTGAAAATAATTAATCAAAGCTGCAGCACATGGCTCATATTTGTTGAATACTCTCTGAATATCTTGAAGTCGCGCTTGATTCTGACATTTATAGTTTCGACGACTCATCGCACCAATGGGACAAGGGCAATCAAAGGCTTTCTCATAGTCCACATACACGAAATAAAATGGCATGCAATTTGCTGAAGGGTATGTATGGTATGCGAATGCCTCGTTAGTCTAGTGGTTGTAGTAGTGCGACTGCTGATCATGAGATCTTGGGTTTGAATCCTACGTAGGGGAAAATATTAATTACTGAGTTTTCCGGCAAAAAATTCTCAGTAGCTGCCCGGAGTCAGGAATTTGGCGGTGTCTTACCCAAATGCCTCGGAAAGCACGTAAAGCCGTTGGTCTTGCACCTGATCTCTCTACGGTTGTGTAGGTTTACCGTACCGTATTATGAGAGTGAGGGAATAGAGAGTGCACCTATGCTTGCATATACACTTGAGCACTATAATCCTGTCCTGTGCTGATAGCTAGTCTCCGTTGAGGCCGGCCACCGTGACCGAAATTCGGTCTGGAGGACACTATCTTATGCCCTTCGTCAAATTGTCTATCACTAACACACATAAGTGTAATCACATTTTATTGAATACTAAAACATTAAGGTTAACGAGCATTTTTTTAATCATTATATATATAGCTGTCAAAACATAACATTCATCTTTTGTAAGGCTTTTAAGAAATGCTCTGGAAATATATTACAAATAATTTACGAAATGTATTGCTATTGTGAGATATTTCTTCGCCTATAAATATCTAAAGTAATAATAAAATAATCTCGCGTTTCTCTTTTTGTCCAAGCTAGGGCCTGATTGAGCACAATTTAGACAGTCATCATTTTCATAGTTGAGATTGAAGGTAAATACTAACTATATTTTTATCATAATTAAGAAAATGACAAGGATATTGACAAAACACGGATAACTTTAAGCGACTAGTGTAATTTTTTATTGTTTACGCCGTTAAATTTTTGGTATAATCTTGGAAAAAAAAACTTTCTGCATTAATTGATTTCAGTATAGGTAATATACTCTATACTCGCAAGTAAAATAGAAGAATAAATTAAAAATAAAACAACCAAAGAACTTGCACTACATAGAATTCTTCACAGGGGGAATATTTGCCATAGCTGTCACGCTTGGCTAGGGGTTATCAAATCGAGTAGGCCTCCCTATATACAGCAGTGAACATTTAACAGGCGGTGATAGTAAATGTAATGATTATTAAGTAGTAATCAAGAAGATACTGCTTTGGTTCCTTCTGTCGCCTTTTACTACAGCCACGAAATAAGATGTGGTAGACTTCCTTATTCCGTCACTACACGGTAAATAGGAAAGAACAAATAAGCATTTAATATTGTCGTAAGCAGTAAAATAGTAATTTAAACAACGATGTACAATTTTTATCAGGTATCAGGTAGCTACTTGCATATTTATATTGTAGCATACTTTATATTGTTCAAATAATTTTAGCGGTTTTTTGTTTTACTGTGTAGATACGTGATAAGAATATAACCAAGATGTATGTTCATACAGTCTGCAGAGGACGGTATTATTTTCAATTTTCTTGCTGAATGATTTACACGGTACAAACTTAGGATA
The DNA here is from genome assembly GCA_907164705.1 of Parnassius apollo. Classification (NCBI taxonomy): domain Eukaryota; kingdom Metazoa; phylum Arthropoda; class Insecta; order Lepidoptera; family Papilionidae; genus Parnassius; species Parnassius apollo. The sequence continues at coordinate 3,810,231 of CAJQZP010000644.1, forward strand.
CAAAATGATTAGCTTTGAATCAAGAAATCCATTTTTTCATTTTTTTCATGTTTTTCGTGTAGACATAATGTAGAGTGAAAGTCGACTGTTGTTAAAGAGTGCACTATAATAGCAACGCTTAAAAATGTCCTCCAGACCGTATTTCACTTACGGTGGCCAGTTTCAACGGAAACTAGCAATCTGCGCAAGACAGGATTACAGTGTCCGAGATTATGAACAACCACAGGTGCACTCTTTATTCTCTTACTCCTAAAGTCCGATGGGACGATAATCTGACAAGACCGGAGAGACATCAGGCATAGAATCAACTGCTTTACGTGCTTTCAGAGGCATTCTTGCCTTTGAGCATTTAATGAGAATTTTCCACAAATAAATGGTGAGCATTTTTCGCAAGATGGAGTTAACAGACATTACAACCTCTAGAATCAGAGTTTGCACAGGTTTGGAATAGCCTGTAAAAACCATCAATGACCAATCTTAGCACGGTTTGTTGACATTGACTCTAGAACATAGGTGTGGAGGTCAAAATCTAAGATTAAAGGTTCATCGAATTCAGTTAAAGAATTTTTGACACATACACGGCAAGTTGTTCATGCTAAAGCCCGGTAGCATTTTGGTGTGTGAGATTGCGGGACTCAGGATTGTGTAATCGTGGTGAAAGCTGAAAAATTACTTTCCTAGACGAGCTGAACTTTTTAAAGCAGAAATACCCCAAATAAGCAGCAGAGTCCTTGGTTGAGGGCAAGATCGCAGTTGTGTTATCATCGAACAATTGAAGTTTGTAGTTTCATGTGTTAATTTTTCATTACCTTAATACAAAACTTCTCAATTTGTTTTAATTTTTTTTACGTAAAATGTATACAATTTTATTTTGCTTATTTATAGTACACGTAATTCCAAACTGGTTTCTATGTTCACTACTAAGCGTTTTATTTCTTTTATTTCTAAAATAATTTTATTATCCTTCTTGTAACATGTGTATCGTATTTATATTCACTTAGATAATAATCGCTATTCTCGAACTCCAATGTAAACATGATTTTGTATTTTGCAATATCAAGAATAATTGTCATTTCTACTCAATCTAGTTAGTGTAATGCCAATTTGACGTTTGATAACTTATGAGTAATATTTCGCTCGGTAATCTGTCACGTAGTGTTAATAGTTCATAGTCTATACACGTTGTGTACCGATCGATTAACTTTATGAAATAATTTTGTCTATGTGTTTTTTTCATCTCATTCTGTTGTTAACTCTTTTCTATACTTATGTGTTCCACGTGCATATGCTTCGTGTTGTACATTATCTCTTTTTAAATCATTTTGCTTCTTATTTGCTACATCAGTCATTTAAGGTGGGTATGTTAGCTGGCAGGTGGTGCAGAGATGAGAGTACTGCTTGCTTTACAATCTAAGTTAGGTACGTTTTATAATAATCTAATTAGTTTTATATATTTTACATCATATACTATTTACATAAAATGATTGATGATGATGATTCTTTTTTTGCCAATAAAATTGCTACATCTATTGACGATAGTTTTTTTTTCCTTACTGATACGCTGGGTGATTTATTACGTCATACATTTGACCAGTCTAGCTCTTTGCTAAATGTGTATCATATCAACGCAAAAAGTGTACCCAGCCACTACATTGATCTCATTGAAGCCTTTTCTAACATGAACGTTCATGCCATCCTGATTTCGGAGAGCTGGTTGAAGCCCCATCTTCTTTCAACCTCTCAGGTTTCACTTTGATACGTAATGATCAAGTTGATAAGAGAGGAGGTGGTGTTGCTATATACCTCCGCAGTGACTTTTCTTATAAACTTCTAGCTTCCTACTCGCCATTTTACTCCGCATGTCCCCGTCTGTCGATTACTTTTCTAGTCTCGAAACGACTTCGAAATCTTTAGGGCCAGAATACTCACATCACATCATCATGGGTGATTTTAATACAAATCCCCTGGTTCCGCACTCATCCCGTTTCTATAAGTTCCTTCAAATAATCGAGTTGGTTGGCTTTCATGTTCTACCTCTTCAAGCCACTCACCATAATCCGGATGGGAGGGACACCTGGTTCGATTTAATACTCACCTCAAACCCCACCCTTGTCTCTTCTCTTGGTCAACATTATGCGTCTGGTTTCTACCATCATGATCTCATTTTCCTTTCCTATATCCTGAAACCAACTTAGCCCACACCTAAAATCCTGCACTTGCGTTGTTTTGGCCATATGGATGTAGAGAAGTCATGTCAGGATGCTTCTAAAATTAACTAAGACAAGGTGATAGCCGCCACTACGGTAGACGAAGAAGTTAGCGCTTTTAATAACATATTAATTGATCTTTATAATATTCATGCCACTATAAAAAAAATCTAAAGCGGCTGCCCTCAACTTGGATGACAATATAGATACACTGCAAGAAATCGGTGTAAGACGCCGATATATTCGTAACAACATCAAATACTCTTCCCCTGCAAATATCTGGAAGTTCTTTGAAACCACGGGGTATTGGAAAAAGTCTCATTCTGAGTTTCATAGGAAAATTGATTTGGATGATATCAATCGTCACTTCTCTTCACATACACCTTTGGATCACCAAAACCAAGTGTCAAACTATTAGTTGGTTAATGGGTTTACCTCGTCCTAATATCGCTCCTTTCCGTTTCTCTAGCAACGAATGAGATCAGGAAGGTAATACTCTCCACTATGTCTAATGCTATAGGTTACGACAATATCAGTTGCCGTATGATTATTAATATTATAGACCATCCCCTCCCTGCTATTTCCCATATAGTTAACCCCTCATCTGGCTGCCGGCTTTTTTGCAAATATGTCACGTCTGCTAAAATCTTAGCGGGTAATTTCCAAGATATCGGTGCGTGGCGATTAAATTAGTTATTTGTAAGGCCGTCCGTGGATAAGGCTTATGTTCATTACCAACATGTTCATTAAAACAAAATATACCAAAGTATTTCTTAATTTATGACACTAATATTTAAGTTAGCCGTAAGTTAACTTAATAAAGTAAGTTTGCAGTTTTTTGTTACAGAAAATAACTTAAAGTATTGAATTCTGATTTACCCCGTTTAGCTTTATTACTCAGTGATTTTTATAAGTTTAAAGAAACTTATATTATTATTGTACAATAATAATTTAAAGTACGTATTTATTGATAAATCAACTTCTCGTAATAATATGTTAATGTAAAATAAAAAAGTGTAAAATATCAGAGATGTAGACTTCTATTCCGTTCACCTGTTACACCTTGTTTTTTCCAGAAGGTAAAAAACATTAAGTATATAATTATAACGACAAATTAGAAATATTGGCAATACTAAAAAAATAGTTTTAAGTTTTTTTTAATAGTTTAGTAATTTTTTACAAAGAACTCTCACCAGCATATACAGAAATTTTCTAGTATCGCCTTTGATATATTTTCTTAGTCCTACCCTAACGCTGCTAGTGAATCTTCTGGTGATGATAATTGAATCTGTTTCAGCAGATTTGTTATTTTAGGGATTAAGAAGAAATCAGATGTTTCCAAATCCATAATCTATCTATTGAACAATAGAAATCTTTTTAAAGCTGGATATTATAAAACGAGATCAGACGAATTACAAAATTGGAAAGAATGTGACTTAAGAGCCTAACTGGTGTGCTGTCTAGGAAATTCCTTGTTTTCAGCGCAAAGTGTTTGTGCCGCTTGTCGACTCCTGAGCCCTGAGTCCGACGTAGCTGTAAAATCCACAGGACTAACAGCACTTACATCACAGAATCTAGAATTGACACGCGTAGTGGCAAGTGATTCCGTATACACGTTGGCGCTCGCCTGCACTCGGCCAACTAGACGAGCAATGAGGACCAATGGCGAGGGTAAAGCAGAAACTAGTCGAACCCTGTGTTTGTTTCTCATTGCAGTAAACACTTTTGACACACCTGACACATATGTAATAGTATACTAATCGGTATTGAAGTTACTTCAATTTTTAAAGGAATAGACCCCGAAAAATTGTAAATACTAGCAATCTAAGTTTTCACTACGCATCTCAACCACTAAACTTTGGCCGGCGTTTATTTTGAAATAGCCATAACATCGAATATCGTAGCGTTTCCGAATTGTATACGTTTGTAAATATTGTGATTGTCAGTTTATATGTCGAGATCAGCAGTACTAGGCTGCACTAAAAGCATCGGGAATGGAATATTTCCACTGTTCCTGTCATATTAAAATCTTTTTAATTGAAAACTCCTTGGTTTTAAAAATCGAATACCGTTTATTTATTTAAAAAAAGATTCTAGGTCTTGTAACAAGGTTTCGTCAAACTTGTCTAGTCGTTGACAAAATGGAATTGACTCGAGAAAATTCAAGAGCGATGATTTTTTATGGCTTTCGAAGTGATTTAACACAAAAACAGTGTGTTGACCGGATGATTTCCGCATTTGGTGATGAAGCCCCATCCAAAACTACAATTTATCGCTGGTTTGCTGAATTTCACCGTGGACGTGTTAAGCTCAGTGATGATCCCCGTCAAGGTCATCCAAAAACTGCAGTCACCCAAGAAAACGTTGATACTGTGCGTAAGCTGATTGAGGAAGATCGACATGTGACATACTGCGAAATTCAGGCAACTTTTGACATTGGCATGAGTTAAATACAAATAATCTTGCATGAAAAATTAGGTGTAAAAAAGTTGTTTTCCCGATGGATATCGCATTCGCTCTGTGAAGAGCAAAAAGCGGCTCGCGTTACTTGGTGCGTCAGAACTCCCGAAAGATTCCGCGCAGGATTCTCAAATGCTATATACAACATCGTAGCAGGAACCCGAAATAAAAAATCAGTCACGAGATTGGGTGTTCGAAAATGAGTTAAAGCCAATAAAATTTGTTCGTTCACGGAGTGTTGCAAAAAAAAATGGTGGCCACATTTGTCTACAAAACAGGCCATGTTACAACTGTTCCTCTTGAGGGACAAAGAACGGTTAATGTAGAATGGTGTGCTAGCATTTGATTGCCACAGGTCGTTTCTGAACTCCGTAAAGAGAACTGGAACCACCGCATCATCCTCCATCACGACAATGCGAGTTCCCAGACCGCACAAAGAACAAAAGAGTTTTAAGAGCAAGAAAACATAGAATTATTAGACCATCCGCCGTACAGCCCCGACCTAAGCCCTAATGATTTCTATACTTTCCCTAAAATAAAGAATAAATTGGGTGGACAGAGATTTTCATCACCTGAAGAAGCTGTGGACGCCTACAAAACGGCCATTTTGGAGACCCAAACTTCTGAATGGAATGGTTGCTTCAATGATTGGTTCCATCGTATGGAAAAATGTGTCAAATTTCGCGGAGAATACTTCGAAAAGCAATAAATACATTTTTAAATAGTAATGTTGTGTCACTTCCTTGATTCCCGAAATTTTCAGTGCCGCCCTCGAAGACTATTTACAGACCGATGAGACAGAGAAATTTTACTTTAGTATGTTATGTAACTTATGTCACACAATATTAATTGTGTAATTATTCTTACAGAATATTTTGGATTCTTCGTAAAGAATAATTATCGAAATAAATTTAATACCGTAAGGTATAAAAACTATCAAAACATAGTAACTTTTTTGAAGCTGGAATTTACGCTTTGATTTTATTCATCAATTAAAACAAATTGGGATACAAAGCAATTTAGAATTAGAGGCAAAATAAAATACAGAAAAAGTCGAACAAAGAAAAAGCTGCTAATTCTATCTGGTATTTACAAATACCTATTTTCTAAAGGAATTTCAAAGGATTTTTAATTAAGCTCATCGTTATTAAATTACTTACGTTTAGGAATCTAGAGCTTACGTGGTAATTATATGTTCAATTGAAGTCAGAAAAAGACGTTGTAACGAACGCCATAACAATAGGTGACAAATTTGCATTTTCATTTTTAATCAATGACGTATTTAGACCATAGCTTACTGCAAAAGTCGATTTATCAATCTTCAGTTGAAAGTAAACTATCAAATACAATAATTGTGCTTTTTTATTCGTTCATTTATAATTATTTTGTATTTTAATCAATCTCAATGATAACAAATTATGTTTTTCAAAGCAATTAGGTACCCACAATCTACTTATAGATATTTTTATCAACGAGCTACGTGGTCGAGATTCAATTAAAAATATTTTTTTAAATAATGGCAGTCGAGTTAATAAAACTATTAATACAGATTTTATATATACTTAATATGATAATTAACTAAGTTTTAATTTCCGATATTTCGGGTGCTTTACAATACCTATTGTCACTGGGGGGACTGAGATTTTTAATGTCCCATAGTAGTTAGCTCGGTTACCTTCATTTTATGAATATTAATTTTGATCCAATTTACGCAAAACTAACTTAGAGTATTTTGAAGTCTTGCAGTGGTATGCATGAGTTTGAATTAAATTTTGTTAATTATGGGATCTCGAGTAGATGACAGCACCCATCCATCTTCTCTACTGAAATGAGGATGTTTTAATATTTCAATAGAGTTGCGTATCATGCTTGGTAGGAATCGGTGTTTTTTGCGAGGATTTGTGATATATACAATCTGATGTAATGGTGGAGACGATCTTGAACATGTGCACAGACTGCAGATTTCCCGGAGTTTTGGTGATTCTCGTTAAAATTAACGTTTTTTCACGCGGGTGTTTCATAGATCATTTTTTTCGTCCTCTGTAAGAGTAACCACATTCATAATCTGGCTTATACAATCCTGCATCTTGTAGAAGAATATTAAACTTGATGAATAGTAAAAATTTACTAATCTTCTTCGGCGGCTTCTAGTAGTTTTAATGAAAGCTTTTTCAAGGTGTAGCCAAACTTATCTGTGAATCCTCTGACAAATTATGGTAGTACAGCAGGCACACGCTCCATTGTGGCCGACTTGTTGTCTTACAATACTTACTTGAAAAACGTGCTGGAGCTCGGTGGCCTGACATTTTCTGTCACAAAATTCGTATAAAGGATTTTATTCAACGTGTAGTGTTCGCGGAAATATAAGAAATCATTAATCACAGTTGAGTTTTTGAAATTTTATATATTTTGACTATTTTAAGGTATAGAATCCATTAAAATGAAGATGGTCAGAAGGAGAACTGAGGACAGACTCTATAACCTGTTTGAATCCATTGAAGGTAATCGGAGATTTTGTGTGCTAGCTGAAGGGGAGCCAAACTGAGCGGTGAGTGTGGAGCTGTAGAGATGGGTGATCTCACACAAAGGCACAGAGCAAAACTAACAGTTTTGCTGCGATTCACTCATATTTCTCTTCTGCACTGCTACAGAGTCGTTTTGACTGCGCCATAAAACCATGAAATAAGCGACATCTGCCTTTTTCAATGAAGCTATGCGAAGAAAAAAAGAATGAATAAATTGTTTTATTCGTGGTTTAACACATCTCCTCTTCTCTCCGCTCATTTATCTCCGTATAAGTGGGTTCAGGTCCTAATTTTATACTCATCTTTATTTTTGTTGATCAAAACATGAGATGATGCAGAATTTTAACAAGACACTTTTTAATTTACTTAAATAGCTTTACACAAGTTTCAAATATATTGGATTGAAATGTAATTAAGTTTATATATTATCCCGTCAAGGTCTCATACCCTTTTAACTATAGAGAATAAAAGATGCTTTGCAGTAGACAAAACGTTTTCAGGCTGTATTCATTTATGAACAACCTTTGCTGCTCCGTTGTATTAAAAGAAGCTGGCTCATTTCGAATATAATAATCTAAAACTAGTTCTTCGCTTTAATTTTTTGTCTAAAATGTGATCGGGTTTGATTGGCATGAATTACCGTATCTAATACCATATATAATTATTTATATGTCTAATACATAATATAAGAACTCAGTTCTCAGAAATAATAACGACGTACAATAATTCTAACGTTTAGATGTACTTTAAAAATTTGTACGTCTAAACGTAAAGTTAGTTTTGTCACTTTAATATCGTGTAAAATATTAATTTACTGCTAGTATTTGTTATCATCATCATCATCACCATCATCAACATCATCAAAGCACTTCACGATTCCACTATTGTACACAGACCATGTTTTTTATCATTCGATTTACTGGTAGTTATTTTTGTAACACAACTTCTTTGTGGAATTGCTTACTACGGGCGATTTTTCCAGACCGATACGAATTAGGGACCTTCAAGAAACTAGCTTACTTCTTTATAATAGGCCGGCAACAATTACCCTTGTTGCGCAGCTGTGCATGTGCGACGGTCGACACCTACCATCAGGTGAGGCGCATGCTTGTTTACTCCATCTAATATACTGGGTGACTATTTTTGCCGTATGGAAAAAATAAGGTGTAACAGGTGAATAGAATAGAAGCATATTGCATTGATATTTTTAAAAAAACTAAAAACAAAAAAATGGAATTAAATAAATCAATTAAAATCCAAATCATATCTAGCCTACTTTACGAACGGCAATAAAACAATAAATTTAGTAGGCCTCTTTGTCCTTGTTCTTTCGCAGGGTCACAGACTCAATGGCAAAGCTGCCCGCACTCTCAACCCTCATTTCAGTGTGATTGGCTGCGACATGATGTTATTGTTTATGTTTTCGCATGTGTATCGTAAGCATGTACACCAATACTCTTATTTCGAGGTATCTAACAATGACGAGATTTTATGTCTTGTTTGGTGAAAACTTAGCAAGTGCGACGAATCGATATTTAGTCGTGTGGGAATTTACGAGTACACTGTGCACAATTACCACTGGTGGAGCTTCCAAAACCTACCAAGAATCGAAGAACATGCTCATCAAAATCGTTTCAGTTTTAACGTTTGGGCGGCAATCATTTACGAACACATTGGCAATATGGATTAGAAGTTGATTGACGGGAGGAACGTATCTCAAATGATACGTTCTGTCATCGACTTTTTGTTGAAAACGTTCCTCTGAGTCAACTTCAGGGAACGTACTTCCAGCATTATGGATGTACAGATCATAAAGAACGATCTAAGCGAGCACATCTCTACAGACAATTTGGTGGTAGGTGGATAGGTCACAGTGGAACGTGTGAATTGGCCGGAAATTTCACTAGACTTAACACCTCTAGACATTTATTTGTGGGCTGAATGGCCCGTAAATGTATAAAGGAAAGATTGAAATCACAAAAGTGATAATCGGAAACGAAAGGTAATTTGCGAACTTACTATGTTATAATTATAATGTTTATCTTATAATGTTTCACATTTTTCTGATATTTGCAAACAAACGACACGCGTCGGCATTATTAATAAAAGAGGAGCACTCAGAAGTGCTGGTATTTAAATCTCTTTCTTTTATTGACCAAGTATTTTACTGATATCCAGTATATACTGATATTGCATTAGTAGGCAGTAACTATTAGTGGAAGGTCTAATTACACTGAACTTTTTAAGGTAAAATACCACAACTTTACGTGTTTTCCGAGATAGGGGGGTGATACACCGCCAACTTCTTGACTTTGGGCAGCTACTGAAAATTACTTCACGGATTCAATATTTTTTTCCCGACCTGGGATTCTAACTCCTGACCTTATGATCAGCTATCACTCTACTACAACCACTGGACCAACGAAACAGTCGAATAAGAAATTAATATCAAAATTGATCAAATATTCATAAGAGAAATATACTTTTTTGTTAACGTAAGGCGCGAGTTAAGGCTGAGCACCCCTGCCAAATCCCATCTGGGTCAAGCGTATGCAGTAAATAAGCTTAGTAAATAGTTTTGTTGGATATAATTTAAGTATAAATAAACGATTGTAATCGTTTAATATCGAATATGGTAGTAATAAACTTCTTACTGTAACTCTGTCAAAATAAATAAATATATTTTTTATTGAAGTCTGGTTCATTATCTTAATTCGCGCATCAGCTGATTCTAAAAATGTTGGCTGCAACTATTTGTCGGCCGCCTGTCGTCTACATAACGATAGAAAAGTGCATGCGTTGCTTGCTCTTATAACTTTCATTCACTAGCGATCGTAGCCTATATTAAGTTTCACGCAAACACCGAAGAATGAATTGGTTTTATGTATTTTTTTTGGGTATTCGTAAACTTTGCCTATCTAGTTATATTTTGATATATTTTACAAATACTTTCGTGGGTAGCTTCTATTTACCTAACATAAAACATTATTTTCCAGACGGCAATTTTTACCCATCATAAAATATTCAAAAATTTATGTCTGTTTGTTCGTATTTTATGCCCTGCCGTAACTATCATCAGATTGCGGTAAAACTTTGTCAACTTATTGCTTGCACTAGCACGAAGTTTATAGGCATAATACAATTAACTTACATTAGAGGCTCGCGTGTATTACCGACAAATTTATTTCAATTCATTCAACATCAGTGAATGTATTATCATTCCTAAATAAACAGTAATAACTCTTCCTTAAAACGATATTTTTATAATTATTTCTTTTGCAACATCAACACGATGGGTACCAGCTAGACTTCTATAAAAGTTCTTGGGGATGCCCATCGGTTTGATTGGCTCACTAGCTGTAGTAGGTCATCGTTTTATCTAAAAAGATTAGTTCTTATACTCCACTGACTGTTAGAAAGTTGCAACTAGAAAATCTCCATGGGTGAATGGTTCTTTGAACTATGTGGCTGGCCCATTACTATTTATGTTTATAAGTTCGTGAGCGTATGTCGAGTACACTCCCGAACGGTTTTTTGCCTTGTCGTGGCGAGTAGGCTTAGTAGCCGTGGTTAGTCACCCGCGATGAACAAAGAGGAACCCACTTGGCTGGCCCGTAGTGTAGGGCCGACTCGAAGTGGCCACTCCAAGTGGGCTTGGCAAACCCACTTCGGGTGTGAGTCGGTGGGTTGCGGCGAGAGGAGTACTCTCTACCATACCGCTGCAGCCGAGGTGGAGTCGTGAGGGAAGAGGAGTGTTGGTATGATGATGCGTCACTTGCTCTATCCTTTGCGACTCTGACGGGGCCCCACTGTTGATGCAGAGGAGGTGGGGCCGCCGAGGATGAATGTCGGTATTACAAGACGCCGCTATCCCTACCCTCAGCGGCCGAAACTTGGTAGGCGGCGGAGCGAGAGACCAGATCCGTCACTAGGGTCGAGAAAACGGATGCTACCGAGCGCTCAATTTTCCTAGCCTCATCGCCTTCGCGTACGTGCCACGGGCCGATCTAATACGGGCCGGTAATGTGCTAATGAAATATTACTGAGATTAAAAATTATAATGGGCTTAGTTTCTAAGATTTAGGAGTAAAGGCGAGCGCGGGCACTTGTCTTTAATTCAATTTAAGGCGTTCTACAGTTCATATAAACACGGCATTTATAATAATAATAATAATATTTATTTCAGACAAGAGTCCATAAATTGGTTAGAAACATAACATTATTACAGAATCATTGTTAGTTAAATTGCTTAAAAATCTAAGAAAAGAAGAAAAAATAATTTTTTTTTTATGATGGAACTTCGAATTTATCCCTAACATTTACTTATTTTATATTACTGACATTTTGAGTACTTGGACAGTACTCAAAACGTTGGGAATATAAAATAAATACCGTAATGCGCTGTAGCACCCATGGTCATGGTGGGGGGGGGGGACTGAGGTTTAGGAGCATTTGAAATGTACAGTTATGAGCCTAGTCTGATGTGTATTTTATTCACATTGATGATAAACGAGCTATCAGAGGTGGTGTAAAGACGCTAAATGTTTATTGTTTGCTGACGACCTCAAATTCTCCCTTGTGGTTAAAAATGGGGATAACTGTGCAAGACAACAAAGGAACATAGACAGTGTTGTGAGTTGGAGCAAAGGCAATCTCTTTCAATTTAACGGCGCTAAGTGTATGTTAATTACTTTTTCTTTCGCAAATAGTCCTATTTTAAATAACTATCACACTGACGGGCTATTGATGACGAGGGTCAGAGTAGTTAAGGATTTAGGAGTAACTTTTAACACAAATCTTACTTTTTATGATCACATCATGAGCATTTATAAAAAAAACTTATAGAAATCTAGGTATTATGCTTCGAACAGTGAGAAGATCCACAAGCATAAAAACCATTATCGCCTTATATAATGCATTGGTACGGAATCAACTTGAATGTAATGCGGTCATCTGGGCTTCGCGTGAAATATAATTACAACTGTCGGTCAATCTACTTAATTTACATTTAAGAACAGAACTTGTTACCGTTTTAAGCATATCTACCGGTTAGTAAGCATGCTTTAGACAGACACTGAAAAATACTGACAGGAACGCAATTACCTATTGGTCCTCCAAACAGAAGAAGTTCCATTATTATCGTATCCTGTCATTAAAGAGCATCTCTTCAGATACATAGATGTCCTTCCCATCTGCTACATGATATTCATTATGAGAAGTACAATGTCCTGAACATAACGCAAGAAATTTGTCCCCAAACCAGTTGCAATCGCCGGTGTATCCGTCAGACCATCCACGAACTCCGTAATAATCGACCAGGTCTTAAGCAAATTTCCCGTATCTTTCCAAAATTGACTAAAGTTTTTATTTAAACATAATGCCGAAATCTTATCTATGATTATTTGATCAGCGGAATTTTGGCAAAACATTAACCTTTACCTTAATATTTCGATTTGTCTTTAAAAGTCAATTGTAAGTTAACGATCAAATAATTGACTTTAAATTGTTTGAATACGCTGCCTTTGTTAGAATTTGTAGGGACCGTTATAAAATTGAATAGTCAAATAATGACTTAGCTTAAAATTTTAATGTTGATTTAGGACAAATCTAAATTTATATTTTAATTAAAATTATTTATTCTATCCAGATAAAAGCAGCTTGTTCCCTATTACTTATCACTCTTCTAGGTCTCAATATTTAAAATGAACTTTATACCTAATAATGTCCTGCCGACTGAATTTCGGTCACGGTTGCCACCTAGTATCCGTGACGTTAGTGCTGTTAGCCAGTTGGCTATTACAGCTGCATCGGCTCGGACTATAAAAAGGGTGAACTAGTGATGATGATGATAATGATGGCTATTATTTTCGAACGTTACTTTTTCGTAATGGTTTTTACCTATAGCTTTAACAGAGACTAACCATCTGAGCAGGAAAAGATTATAGTGCGTAAGGGTATACGTAAGCAAAGTTGCACTTTTTATTCACTCACTTTATCCTCCTATTTCTTTATTTTTTACCTTTTTATCTCTGTTGCCCTATTATGTCCCATAGGACACATAGTTTGACGGAACAATAGTAAGTGCATGAAAGTGAGACTCTTTTTTGATAATGACGATTTGGTGTGATGGTGATAATGGTTACTACATATGTACGTGCTACGGCTAGCCGTATTGCTCCACTCATTTTTAGATGCTTTTAGAGCAGAAAAGAGGCTGCCGTACTGCTATATGCATCTTGTAACTTGACTTCACATGTCTTTTTCTTTGTTTTTCCTAAACTGAGCTGATAAACATACTTTACGTGATGAGACGTATGTTTATTACTTCACTTCATATGTTTATTACTGATTGTAAGTTGCCACTGAATCCTAGTAACATGGATACTTTTAAATGTATTTTGTGCCGGTGGTAATCGAGTTCAATGCCATGGTTTCTTCTATTCTTTTTATTTTCTTTTTCTAGTTGCACCCGGCCCCAAAGCGGCAGCAAAAAAGTTAAAACAAACAAACTTTCATCGTGACCGCTTGCCACAGTGCAAAACATCGTAGCGTTCAAACAGTAAACCCCACTTTATTTTTCGTCGCGCTCCACCACAGTTGCAACACAGTTTCAACCACTTCAAGGCCTTAGAGAGAGGCCGCTAGCAGCTACCCCAGATAAGTGCCTGTTCCTCAATCTTGAGCTGTTTTTATTTTGTTATTCCCTTTTCCACAGCAGCTCATGTTTCCGTCGTGCCAGCTAACGTATTAAATCAAATTTATAGGTCCAAATGCCGCCACGTGCCACGTCCGCCATTTAGTTTTGGTTTATAACGAATCACGCTGATACACTCCATCTAATCGTTCAACCCGCAACAGTTTTTGTCATTCGCGCACCCGTAATTTTGTGGTCATTCGTCCCGAAATCGAACCAGGGACCTCACCCAACCATTTTCCATTAGTCAGCTTCTCAATTTTAATATTTCTAAAACGTTCATTCAAAAGTCCAATGTTAATTGCAGACTCAAATTTGAGTTTTGATAATGGTTTCCACTCGGCCGATGTGAGGTATATTACAGTTGTCGAAGCATAAGGAATAAAGAATAGTAATGCGTACATCTATGGGATTGTAGCCATAGCGGTAAATAATAAGTAATTTTGTACACAAACGTAGATATACCCAACCATTTTTCCATTAGTCAGCTTCTCAATTTTAATATTTCTAAAACGTTCATTCAAAAGTCCAATGTTAATTGCAGACTAAATTTGAGTTTTGATAATGGTTTCCACTGGCCGATGTGAGGTATTACAGTTGTCGAAGCATAAGGAATAAAGAATAGTAATGCGTACATCTATGGGATTGTAGCCATAGCGGTAAATAATAAGTAATTTTGTACACAAACGTAGATATATAATATAATATAATATAATACAGTAGTATATAGTAATTTTATACATAACCTAAATGCAAATGCGTTGGTATTCCTGAGAACTACACGCAGCATCATAATCCAGGTATTTTACGCTATAATTATTACCATGTAGCTGTAATTATTGTTATTATTATTGTGCTGCAACCACAATACTTCGCAGCGAGAATGAACCTCGAAATAAATTTTAATAAAATGTATCATCAATTATCATCATTACAGGCCTTTGCTTAACATAGGCCTGCTCCTAGTAACGCCTCAAAAACAATCCTGAGCCACCTGCATCCATCGACTTTCTGCATATCCCATTAGGTCATTACTCCATCAAGTGGAAAATCGCCCTAAGTGTTGCTTACCTGTACAAGACTGATTAAATATATATAATGTAAATATAATATAAAATGTTAGTAAATATATATTATTACTCGTAAATACAAAAATAACCCTTCATAACAGCAATAAATGGCACGGCAATAGCAAATTATACAAAGCTCGTCTTCACTGATACTAAATAGTTGAGAGCGCATACCTGGAATTGCGATAATTATTAATTAATAGACTAACTCAGCTAAATTAATGCAACGTTATTATGAAATAGGTCTTGAGATACGCCATAATGTATTAATGTAATGATTTCAACAATAATTTTGCTTATATATCCAATAACCTGGAACTGTATCAATATAATAACTTATTGAATTAATATTTGCAGTAAAAATTAATAAAATAAGTTATTATTTAAATACTAAGGTATGTATTAAGCAATGTTATAATCATTGCTTACATATTTATAAACTTATTCTAGTTCTTGAACTAAAGTAACCACTATAGTCCAGTAAACTAAACCGACATTGAGCCAGCCATTTGACTTGAAGAAATAACAGCCGATGGGAAAGAAATGTTGTTGAGGGGTATGAGAGTATGAGAGGCCGGCAAAATGTACAGCGCCCACTAAATTGATTTTAATTACTTTTGACCTTATGACGGAGGGAGAGAGCTATGTTTAGCATGACCTTGTGATTTATACCTATGACAAGGAGGTACTAAAGGACTTCATAAATAAGAGAAGACTGCCTTCCTAATTGAAATGTTTACAGACTGTTACTTAACCCCGTGTCACTAACCATTCGTCAAAATGACGACGCGTACTTTACGTATTTAGTGTTTCGGTAAGATCCTGAATCCCGCCAACCTGCCCGTTTCCAATACCTTCCTCATTCGCATCGCTAGTGACCCGCAATCACACATTGTGGCTGCACACTTATTAGATCGGTATATGTCGTGTGATCATCGTAAAATTTACGAAAGGTTAGTATCTACGTAACTTTTTTTTTCAAAGTTGTGCATTTATTTTTTGTCAACTATTTTCAATAATTACTATTAGAACACATTATTTTTGTGCAAAAATTACTATATTTATAATATATTTCAATGTTATTTGCAATTTTGTATTATTTTGTTGTTTTATTTTAAATTTGAAATATATTTAGTTTTTGTTTTTTATATTTTTAGATATGAGAAGTCTAGATGAAAAAATTGTACAATGGTCAGTTGATTCGGAAACGGAGTCAATCACCGATAATCAATCACATTCTTCGGCATCCGAGGATGGCAATCATGTAGAGGACTGCAGGAAATGGTGCAAACCAGTTTCTGACCAGTTATTCGTCCACATAACCGTGGACTAATAACTGGTCGGATTTAGAGAACGCTGTCCCTTTCGCATGTACATGCCTAATAAGCCCAAAAAATATGGATTGAAGCTTGTGATGATGGCTGATTCTAGTACAAAATACATATGCAATGCTTTGCCTTATATGAGGAAAAACACGTACACAGGTAATGAACCTATAGCAAATTATTTTGTGAAGGAGCTATCTAAGCCGTACCATGGGTCGAATCGGAATATAACCATGGATAATTTGCTCACATCGGTTCCTCTGGCCGCTGAACTGTTGAAACTGCTGTATAAGCTCACAGTAGTAGGTACTCTACGAAGCAATAAGCAAGTGATTCCTAATGAAATGAAGAATTCTAGAAATAGACAAGTAGGTACTTCGATGTTCGGTTTCTATAAAGAAATTACTTTGGTATCATATAAACCGAAGTCAAATAAGGTCGTTTACCTTATTTCTGTTATATATGATCAACCTGCAATCAATATCAATTCTAAAAAAACCTGAAGTTATTGAATTCTATAATTCCACAAAGGGTGCGGTTGATACTGTAGACCAGATGTGCTCCATCATGCCTACCAGCCTTAAGACCAATCGGTGGCCACTGTGCTTGTTCTACGATATTCTAAATCTATCTATAGTGAATTCTTATGCCATTCACGTTTCTAATGTGATCCGAAATGGAAAAAACCTTGAAAAGATGGCCTTTTGGATTAGAAATGGCAGAAGAATTGATGAACCCTTGGCTGAAAGAGAGATATCAGAATGTAAATTTGCAATAAAATTTGAAGCTTATCATCGCGGAGATCCTAAAAATTCGTGATAATCAGGAAGGTTCTAGTCAAGACTACTGTCATGCAGAGAAACGTCGTACGACCACTAACTTTTGTAGGGGCTGCAAAAAAGCAATTTGCAGGGAGCATATTGTTTCCATGTGCAATCATTGTTCAGTGTAGCTTATTTCCAAAACAGACTGTGTTATTTGATTAAGATTAAACTAAGACTGCTAATAAAGGTCGTGTTATAAATAAAGTTGATTATATAAATAATTATTGATGTTTTAATCCGTCGTAAAAGTTACGAATGGTTAGTGATAACGTTACTTGAAATTAACGTTAGTGAGCGAGGGTTAATTAAAACGTATCGGGTGTGGAAGAACCACTTAATTGCATATAGCAAATTATGTTACGATAAAAATAAAAAGTATAAGGAAGCTTTGGAACTTGTTGCGAGACTTCTTTAGAGTGTGTACGTGTTCATGGCAATGTCCTATCAACGAGTCCTAAAGCTTCATTTTTGTGAATAGGGATTAAATAATTCAGCCAAAGCTTAACACAAAACTTCTTAGATCGTGTCATTCTCTTTTGTACGCTTTTCAAATATAGGTATACCGTTTACTTTTCAAAAAGACCTTGCTCCTACCAGAAGCAACAAGGTTAAGATACGATTAACTCTAACTAATCGAGGATGAATTTAGGTGTCTATAGGCCGCAGTATCCTTTTATAATCGGGTGGACTGTGTGTTCGTTTGTCACCCTTATTCTATAAAAAAACAAAAAATTTTGAAAGCAATCACACCAGAATTATTGTGTATAAACGGGCATTGTGCTTCACATTTTTAACTAGATCTGTTACAAAAAATATCGAAATATGCGTCTAGATGATAAAATATAGTTATTATACTGAAAATATTTAAATAAAAAACACCTAGTTAGTTTACGAACAAGTAATTAAATTTTATCGTAGTCAAGGTAGAATATGTGTCTTGTATAAATATTTACGATATTTTAAACGGCAAAACATCGTATACTTATTTAAATAAATCGTATCGTATACTAAAGTATATTAAAGCAATATTAATATTTACTATATGTGCAGAAATAATTAAAATTAAAATAAGGAATGCTTATATGATTAACCCAGCGTCATTGTGGTAGAAAATTGTAACACGGACGTTGAGGTGGCTCAATATGACCCGTATATGTAAAATGTGATATTTCCGTATTTATTTAATTTTTCGGTAATATATATTACTATAATATGACCTATTTATACTCTAAAGTTATAAATAAAAGAATAAACTTTATAGTTATCAAATGTTTATTCTAGGTTTTTAAGCTTTTCCATAAACTCACAAAAACGTTAACAAAATTGAGATCCCTTACAGTTTCATCACTTATCTAACAAATTATCAGTCTTTTTGGTTACAAATGACACTTAGAATATATCCCACTAATAATTCTTTGAAAAAATATGTATAAAAAAGTTAATTTGAATCGTCATTGTTAACACAATCACTGAAGAAAGATACGCTGTGCTGGGGACAAATATATTTGTTGCAACTTTGACAGGTATGCGTTGTTTTACGGTCTTTTTGTGCAGGTCACACTTTACATCTTCTACGAGCAGTAGGTATCTTTGCATGAGACTCTTTTGATGATTCACCTACAATTTTTTTAATTATTTTACGCATTTGACGTGGCAAATGATCTAAATTCTGGCTCTTTTTAAAGTGATCGCTCACTAGAGCCAGACCCATGCCAAGAAATGTCGTCGCTTTTCTTCAGGTTTATTATTATTTATTCGGTGTATTATAGTACCGTTAATCCCAGACATATAAAATATATCATAAAATATGGTAAGGGGCCATCTCTTGAAATTACGGTTCACGTTATATGTTGCACAGAGATCATTGGAGACATTCACTCCAAACTCAGAAGTAGCACACTTAGCTTCTCGTGTCACACCTGGCAACTGTGTGATTATATTTTCTGCCCTCGTCCTCACATTGTACGGAAAAGGTGTTTTAAACCAAACTGTCCCATCCTTACCAAGATATTGAAGACGTACCTCACACCATTAAGAGCTTTCAGGCTCTTGTTGCGACGAAGACGCGCTGGATTGCAACTCCATTCTAATTTCACTCAGCGGGACATTATCGTCATCACTTTCTGAGCTTTCTTGTTCCGTATCGATTGACTGACTACTAACATTCACGTGATTCTCTTCATCCACGTCATCGTTAACAGACAAGTTTTTGTATAAGTTAGATGCCTCAAGAATTGACATTGAAAATTAACATAAAACACAAAAAGTTACTCAATTTATTACCGTGAAACAAAATTTATTAATAAAAAATCTAAAGTTAAAAGAGGCGCGAAACTGTTACGTCAATTGTGAGGATGGGTCATATTTACCTTTTAGAGAATTATGCACGTGTAGCTCCCAACGCGGCTGTCACCCTACTGATTTCTGTTTAAAAACACATAGAACATATAGTTGACGCCAGTTACTGAGAAGAACGACAAAGTCGCACGCGTACTTACAAAAAAATATGCATTTTAAAACACGCAGGGTCATTTCGACCCAATCTCAATGATGTCGGGTTAAAACAAGCTTTAATTTTACTCTGGTAGCCCAAATGGGTCGGTTCGACCAAGTAAGGGCAGCATAAAATTACGTACGTAATAAAAATAAAGTTAAAAAAAGTAATTAAAGGAATTAATGATGAACAGTAGTTAGCTCAGTGAAGATAGTAAAATACGAGGGTCATAGTTATTAATTCATTAATTGTTATCGATTCTTAATACTTGTGTAGTATTGCAGATTATTTAGACATCCGGGAGAGGGAGAGAAGGAATCTAAAATGATTTCATTTTATGCGTAGGGCTGTTGTGTTTCCTATATTGAGCGTAGAGCGTGACCCTTTTCATAGATAACGAAGCTTTTCATTTTAGTTTGAAGGGTACCATCACATCTGAGATTTCACTTTAACTTTTAATCAAAAATTGATGTAGGTATCTATAAGGTAATATAACTTTATTTATTTAAAGTTTGTTGCAGATATCTATGGGCTGCTTACCATGAAATTGAATTTAAGTTTGTTTGTTATTTCAATTCTATAAAATAAACATTTTCTTGTCATTTTCTTGTTTTTGGAAGTTGATAGTATAACTGTGTTCTCCCAAATGTTATTTTATCCATAGTTTGTTCTTACGACAGGTAACACAAAATTGCTGGCTCAGCGGGTTATATATTTATTTATTTGACTTCTTGTTGTGAATGTTATGTGTGAGTGAATAAGCTTGTGAGTTATCTTCTAGATAAGTAGACATGTATTATGCGTAAAAAATTGTTTAATATTTAAAAAAAAATGTATTTTTGTAGATCGTTTTCAATTTCTTTATATGTATTATTATGACAATTTATTAATATTTAAAGTATTACTAAATAAAAGTAATCCTCCTTTCATAAGACTTCACATTCGATAAAATTCCACTACTAAATATGAACCTCTCCTACAGTAGGAAGGACTTACCACTTTCGTCACGCATGGCAGATTGATTGGCGATCGCAATACTAGACGTTTTAAACCTTTAAATCTAATCCCGTTACCAGTAGTTATGTTTATATCAGGCAAAAAGAGTATAGCCGTAATATGTAGGAAACTTTTTCTGGCTTTCTTATAGTCACCTCGTATGGTGGTAGTTTGGATATTTTTTACAGTCATACATATGACATAGTAACTCACCAGCTATTGGATGCTACAAAATTTTCAGAGTACTTTAGTCTACTTTAAGACAACCATGTAATGTAAAATTTGGTGATAAATTTCTTGTGCCGCCACCACATTGACACCAGTTGCAATTATTAAAATTGTTAAAATAAATTATCTCAAAAAACTGAGTTCACTCTAAGGTAAATAAAGTTTTAAATGTATATTAATATAATTACAAGAGTTTCAACTTCAAACTCGTCTCATACACGTGCGTTACATTTATTTTCGCGCTATGCAAAACAAGAAAATTTAATTAGCGTTGTTAATTACGAATTACGAACATAACTTGGTAATTAAACCATCGTTTCTCGTGTAATTAATGTTATTATATTAAAGACGAGCTCTTTAATGGTTTTATAATTTACAGATGTTAACTGAAGCACGAGTAGAATTTACTTTTCAATGAATTACAGTCGTGTAGTTTCTTTCTTAACTTCCCGCTAAGAAAATAAAAAAATCCAAAAATAGGGAAGTTATTGGTTTCACCCCGATTTTCGAAAATCGAGTTTTCATCAGATCTCGATGTTTTGAGATGTTTTGATTAATTTCACGTGGACGTCCGTACGGATGCATATATGTATGTGTGTGTGTGTGTGTGTAAGTATGTAAACCTTTCATAACTTTTGAACGTCCTAATCGATTCAGATGCGGTTTGCGGCATTCTAAAAACCATAATGTGGAATAGATTTGGTGATAATATGAACTGTTTCGGACTAGTAATTTTGAGAAATCTCAAAAATAAAAATTTTGGAAAACGGTTTTTTTCGAATAATTTTTAAACGGCTTCACCGATAGATTTCAAAATTTAATCAGCTCTTAAACTTAAAAAAATTACGTCAAATTTCGTTTAGAAAATAAAAATCAGTTCATTCGTTCGTGAGATATCGAAGGAGAAAGAATTAAAAAAAAAACGTTTTTTTTAACATAACTTCGAGATTTCGCAAAATAATTTGGTAAAATTTGGAGCGCTTTGCATTTGAAATTAGCGGGACGTTTGGCCTGCAGGGTCATCGAATTTCTTTTTACTTAAACATGACTACTATAATTTAATCTCAACAACAGTTTTTTTCAAAGACTCGTCGAAAAACTACGAGCTCAGAGATGAAGACAGCTGTATGCCTAAGAAATTATAAAAAAATTCAAGTAAAGTACGTGTTGATTAAAGTAAATCCTTTGTACGGCACAGGCCCATGTCAACAGATGGAGTGTTAGGGATAGATTTCGATTCTTTTGAGGTGAAAATTTTAGGCATGTTGGAAATTTTTGGGATAGGGAAAAGCACTGAACTCGCGTGACCGTTACGCTCAGTAATATGTAGACAGATGTATTGGTTTTCCCGAAACTCAACGTCAAGTGAGTACGAGACAATAAGCTAGTTTGTACCAGTTCCAGCAAAAAAAATCATGTTACTTGGTTAAGTGATTTGGATCGACCGGGGAAGGACTACACACGTATAGAATTACAGCGTCCGGTAACGTATGGTAAGAAACGGGAGTTAATAACATTTTTACTTGTAACATATAAGCGACAGTAGCCTAATGGCAGGGCGCGGACTGCGAACTCAAAAAGGTCGTGGGTTCGAATCCGCCATTCATCAACTGGCGTGAACCACTCACAAGCAATTTAAGCTTACCACGAGTGTGTTATGTGGCAGAGACAAAAACTCTTTTAAAAATAAATTTATTTAATATATTTAACTATAATACAAACTAACTTAAAATATAGAAGTTGAGTCAGAGAGTTTGGAAATAGAATTGTGTTGTGGGATCGAAGGACTTGGTTTATATAGTGTAGGATCGTGGGAAGCTAGGAGGTAGCGGTAAAGATAAGGGAATAACATTATGCTTGTTTGTGTTAATCGTTAACTTATTCTAAGATACAATTAAGAATGGTAAACTTTGGAACAGTAAACATTAGTATTTAAATATTACAATCTAATTAGTTTGGTTTCTAGGTAAACAATGTAATTTAGTTTTAAAGTAAATAAGTAATATAAGAATAACAGTATAGGAGTATAGAGGACTTATAATATAAAGTAAATAGTATGTAACACAATAATAGAACCTATAAAATAACACCTCCCCCCTTAGAACAAAGATTGAGCGGTTTTGCTCGATTTTTGAATGTAGTCAGCAGCTTCGTCTTCGTCTTCTGATATGCAGGATGTTGTAGCAGTGGTGTTTATCGATGACATGGGAACTTCGACGTGTTGTTGATGACGAGAACGGTCAAAGCAGTTATTAAAAATTTGTATGCAGTTGCCATGTGGATTTATGGGCATGTTATTCCATGGCAAGCACTTGTAACATTTGTAACAAAAATATGTTAGCATAATGATGCCAGTAATCATACCAAATATGGAAAAGTGTGTTGCATGTTTTCTGAGAAGGTAGATTTATTTTCTTTAAGTAATTTTGAATGTATTTTTATTTGGTCTCTAACCGAGTTAAGAGAGTCGAGTTGGATGTTGTTGAGCTGGATTGGTGCAAGTTCTGGTTGTTGTAGTTTAATTTCTTCTGGGAGGCAAATGTGTTCAATATCCACAGAAGTAAAAGGATGACTGATGTTGATCATTTTAGTGTCTTCAGCTAGGAGTGTAACAAACGCGGTGTACATTTTACATCCTTGTTCTAGAGTGATGATACCTGCTCCAGAGATTTCGCCGTGAGTTGTTTTGCTTTCGCACTCTAAAGCATACGGAGTCTTGCGTTGGAGTATGTAGATCCAGTTGTTGTTTCTAAGAGCTTGAAAAGTATTGATATGTGCTGAAAATGTAGTGATATCACAAACTTCAGGAACTTGTCGACTCGTTGTTGTTAGGATGACAATTTCGCATATAGGTCTGGTGTTGATGTTGTAGATGAGAAGATCCCTGCAGACTTTGGATTCCGTTGCAAAGTCTTTGCATTTGTCCAGTGAGCTCATAACGACGTATTGCTGTCTAGTGGTACTCATGGCAAGGTATGTTTGTTCGGGAAGGATAGTGGAATATAAGGAGGAGTCAGGATGTAGCATAGGGATAGAATATAAATGGTATAATATAAATTTTTCGTTTTTAACTAAAGGGAATTCTAAGAATATATATAATTTTATTCATATAAATATAGGAAGTAATAGAGGCACATTCGAGAATTTTGTGTATATTAGGTAATGTTACTGGGGCAATTAAGTTTTTGTTGAGCCTAGCGGGATTAGAAGACAGTAATTCTTTGTATAGGCGCATAGTTGATATTATTGACGGGTGTATTGCATTCGATTTAATAAAAAGTATAATTTTGGTGACATCGTCAATATCTCGTTCTAAAGAAACTGAATTGTAACGGTTGATATTTCTATGGCAGGATTGAAAGATGACCTTATCACAAAAATTGATAGGGGCGTACTCCAATGGTTTGGGCACGTTGAACGAATGAGTGAAGACCGAATGGTGAAGAAAATATCGTCGCCTTGGAGGGCAATGGAGCTAACCCACAATTTTTGCGAAATGGAGTTAAGTGCATTAACGTACTGAGAAAGAACCATAGTTTATATTAGTCAATACATGTAACTGATATCATAACTGTAAGCAGGTTTTTTTTAAATTGCCAATAAATTTAAGTGTAGTTTCAATAAGAGTCAAAAATTCTATGCCGCTTAGATTTATTGTGATGACAAGGTTACAAGTCATAGTTAAAGTAATAATTCAGTGGTCAATAGTTGTAAGAGCTCATAGAACTCTTGACCACCAAAATTATGTCTTCATAATATCTATGTATGTTATGTCATTTTTTATCCAATCCCGATTTTATTTGGGAACATTTTAATTGGCAGAGAAAAATCATGTTTATTCCTGTTAACCAATCCACATTCTGTATTTCTACGAGTTTGTGCGTGCATTGTTTAGTTTGCTTTGATAGTGAGTCGGTGATTTGTGCAAAATAACAATAATGATCTATTATATTAATAATATAAACTACTTAAATAATTGAGAGTTCATTATGATTTCTAGCAATTGATGTGCATATAATATAAATATATATCAGTATTCAGTGTGTGGTTAATATTATTATCATGAATTTATCGCGAGGACAGAAGATGGTTGCGGCGGTTTTTGATCTATACAAACAAAACAATCAAGGTATGTACATACTTATGTTTTTATTAATAGACATCTAATTATTTTAAAATACTACTAGGTGACATTCAAACATAACACAACTTTCATAATTCGTTTTCGATCAATCAATCTAAAAGACATTCCAAACGATTTATGCGGGGCGGGGTGTCGGGCGCGACTCACGTGTTTCTTACTTATCTGCTTTTTTTTGTATTAAATGTAACTTTCTAGATGATTATAATATGGAACCATTCTAGAAGATTTTAAATATCAGAGTAGAGGTTTTTTTTTTGATTAAATTGAAGGATTAAACCCAATTTTGTCAGGTGTATAGTGTACAAACTTGTACTATCAACAAAAAGGTACTGGGGTGTTATTTAGCGCGGTCTCGTGGTAGATATTGGAGCAACTTAGTGCTACCTGCATTTAATTTTAATTTTATTGTTTTAGTTCTTGAAGAAAATGAAGAAAATTCGTATCATGTACTTCAATCTGTGCCTCCAACAGTTGAGACAACCGATGGTTCTAGTGTTTCACTCACAGAACAAACACGTAAATATACTTACAACTTTATTGTTTTTATTTAGGTAATTTAGCCATAAAGATTCTTTTAATTTAGAATTGTATCAACTGCCCTCGTCTTGCTGCCCTAGGCAAGCGCTCATGACGAGTGAAGCGGTTGGTGACCCTGCGCATTGTGTCCCTTGTACCCTTGATAGTCACTGGCGCTTTAACGTTGAATTCACAAACGAGATATTGTAAAATATTGCTATATTTATATAGATATACATACCCAAATTTGATTTTAATTTTTATTGTTTTAGTATTTGAAGACAATGACGAAAACTCGTATCATGTACTTCAAACTGTGCCTCCAGCAGTTGAGACAACAGATGGTTCTAGTACACTCAGAGAACAAACAGGTTAATATAGTTATGTAATACGATCTAGGGTAATCTAGCCATAAATTTTCTTTCAAATCTAGAATTTTAGTAACTGTATTTATTTGTTGTAGAATTTACAAAGTTTGTAGGAATTTTTTGAATCTTGGTGTAACTCAAACGTGGTAGAGCCATGCTACAGCTATATTATTAGTATAGTTGTAGCACGAATGGGTCGGCTCGACCGGGTAAGGACCACGCTCTCATAGAATACCAGCTTAAAATAGCAGCTTAACACTGCTGTGTTTCGTGTGGTGAGTGGAGAGAACCGGAGACCCTTTTTACTGGAAACGAGGCATCTTAGTCCTAACGGGTGATAACGCATCTGCATTTTGATTCGCAAACGAGGATAGATGATGTCTATGGGCCACAGCAATCACTTACCATCAGGTGGACTGTGTGCTCGTTTGTCACCCTATCCTATATAAAAAAGCTTGCCAGACTTATTTTCAGGTAAAAATAATAATGCTCTTTCTGGACATGGTTATAATTTTTCTTGTTTATACTTTCAGGTTCTATAGTTGATCGCAATCCTTACTTTACCTCTGATTCTGAAAACGATACAATGTACCACCCTGTAACGAGAGTTTCGGAGACCTCTACCTCTGAAAATATATCTAACAGTTCTGAAGAAGACAATGAAGTCCTATGGAGTAAATACATTCGAAAACACGTCACCTCTACAAGTAAAAAAGTAGACTCCGACACTTTGACAAGAAAACGTCAAAGAAATCCACTTAAGTGGAAACGTAATACTCAAAAAACTTTAAGGCTAGCTGGAAAGGAATATACAACAAGATCAGGAAATAAAATAGGTATTAAAAAAGTTAAAGATATATCGTGTAAGTGCCATTACAATTGTAACTTTAAATTTTCATTACAAGAAAGAGAAAATCTTCTACAAGAATATTTATCTTTGAAATCTGAACATGCAAGATGGTGTTTCATAGGTAAGTGTGTGCAACGTGTACCTGTCAAACGAACCTACAAAGAAAATCAAAGTAGACGTAAAAACACGTTGGTATATAGCCTGTTTAGAGATAGCCAAAGTTTCCAAGTATGCAAGTCATTTTTTTTGACTACTTTTAATATATCTGCGAAGAAAGTTGAGACAGCTTTAAGTAAATTGACACCATCTGGAGTTACTGAACCAGATATGAGAGGGAAGAAAGAACCACCCAACAAGAAATCAGATGTAGTTAAAGATATAATTAGAGACCACATTAAGTCTTTACCTACTGTGTCTTCACATTATTGTCGTAGTACGACGAAGAGAAAATATTTGCCTTCAGGTTTAAGCGAAAACCGTTTGTACTTAGACTATGTAGAGTATTGTAAAGAACGTCAAGTTGTACCTGAAAAGGCCAGTTTTTACAAATTTATTTTTACCAACGAATTTAATTATGGTTTCCATCGCCCTAAGAAGGATCAATGTGACCATTGTATTCAATTTAAGAATAGGCCAGAGCATGAGCAGCAACTTCATAAAGAAGAGTATGATTTGCATATTATTCGTAAAAACGAAGCAAGAAAGCATAAAGTTCTTGACAAAAATCGTACCAAAGTAGATCCTGGCTTTATTGCCTTTGCTATGGACCTGGAAAAACTACTATTAGCTCCAAACTTACAGGCTGGTCAGGTGTATTATAAAAGAAAGTTAAAGATTTACAATTTTACATTGTATAATTTAGGAGATTCTGAGGCTACAAATTATATGTGGCATGAAGGAGTAGGTACTAAAGGTGCATCGGAGATAGCCACTTGCATTTGGATGCATTTATCGTCATTGGCTCCTGAGATAAAAGAAATAACTTTATTTTCTGATACTGCTTCTGGCCAGAATCGGAACACTATTATTGCCGCAATGTTTTTACATGCAGTAACAGTTTTGCCAATCCAAACCATTAATCAAAAGTTTATGGAGTCTGGACATTCAGAGATGGAATGCGATAGTGTACACTCTGCAGTTGAAAACAGAGGGAGGCATGTAGATATCTATACACCAGAAGGCTGGTACACTGTCGCACGTACGGCTAAAACAACAAAGCCATATTACAAGATCAAAGAGTTGACATATTCAGATTTTATTGACTTTAAGTCGTACAGTAACAAAGTTATCACAAATAAAAATAAAACAGATACTGGTGACAATATGAACTGGCTGTTATTAAAATGGATACAATATCGAAAAGAAAGTCCTAAAATTATATTTTTCAAGAACCAATTATCAGAAGAAAATTTTAAATCTTTACCTATACAGCGCAAAGCTCTACGCAAATCTACTATGACACCATGTTGCGATTTACAGAAGCTCTATAACAAAAAGCTTAAGATCTCTGCCAATAAACTTAAAGATCTGAAGGATCTCTGCGCAAAAGGTACCATACCTTCGGTGTATCATGATTTTTATAACGATCTGGAAGAAGGACTAATTAGTGACAACTCAGAAAGTGAATAATTTATTTTAACTTCCTCATTTTTCTACATTACTTTTTAATTGTTAATTTGATTTATTTTCCTTTAATAAAAGTAAATGAACAATTAATTATTATGTATTTATTTTTAAACACTCCACTCCGCTTGCGCGTTTTTATCTATTTAGATTGATATGTCATCGGAATAAAAAGTCAATAAGGCAAGAGAGTTAAGTGACATACACCTCGTAATATGAGTATTACATTGTAAATAAAATGGTAGTCAATAGGTCTAAGCCACATAACTTTTAAACCATGATGTTTTGATATTTTTTAATTATAGCATTCAATGGTAACACGTTTTAATAATCTAAGGTAAAAATTTGAACTCTCTACTAAAATATGACGCTGATTTATGTTAAAATAACTGTTCTTACTCGCATCATTTAGTTTTTAAACGTCCATAACTCAGAAGTGTAGTTCTGTGGAATAGCTCCATTACCTTCCAAGGCGACGATATATAGAGCGAAAGTAAATATTAAAAGGTGTCGAGGTAGACCGAGACTAACTTTCGAAGACCATGTGAGCAAATTGCTCGAAGAGGGGAGGGTCAAGAGTACTCGGATACCTAGACGTGCATGTATGAGGAAGTTAATGAACCTGAAGGAAGCGAAAGAGGTATGTAAGGATCGTGACACTTGGCGATCTGTTCTCTCTGGCTACCCCGTTAGGGATTGTGCGTGAAGATAAGTAAGATATTTCTTCAAGAATAGTTAAATTAAATGTAAGTTTATTTGTCGATTTGAAATATGGATTTATTTTTCTATGTTCAATTTTATAAATGAAGTATAGAAGTATAGAAGAATAATAACGCTAGGTAGACTTGAATGTGTCGCAATTAGAGAATGATAGCTATTTGTAAGATTATAGAAAGTCGTTTGATAGAGTTGTGAGCTAGGAATAAAAGAAATTTCAAATATTAGTATTAAGAAATAATTTTAGAAATAGAATAGAGTAAATAAATTTATGTGGGTATCCCTATCAACAATAGTTGTGGAATACCTGGTAATTAAAAATAAACCTAAATAATTGTTTTAATTTATTTTAAGCTTAGTAGTATAATAATTATTTAAAGATACGTAAACTTTGTATAAAAGGATATAAGTAATAATTTTATAATAAAACGAATTGTAAAATTAATATATGTGTTGTTATTAAAATATAAAAGATTTTCATTTAAACCAAGAGTCTTATTGTTAAAGGTATAAGGGTGTGTCATTATTTGAGCCACCCTGCAATAGAAATAAAGTTAAATATTTTATGAATAATTACGATCTAGTCTTAGAGTAAATGTTATGATGATGGAGTGAAGTCATGCAATGGTCTTAAACGATTCGCATGTACTAATTGGTTTTTCCAGATTTTTGTATAACATAATTTTCATTAAAACCTATTCTAACAATAACATGAGGGCCGTCCCAAAGGCTATTTAAGTTGTTTGGACTTGGGACTTTGAGCATAACTTTATCACCTACGTTAAATTTGGCTATATTTTTAATATTACTGTCGTATCGCTCTTTTGCCTTTTCTTTCATTGATTCAACGTTTTGGCGAGCTATGTCACGGGATACCTTGAGTCTTTCGTTTAAATCTCTTAGGTAGTCATGAGTTGTATAATCTTCATTAGCTTTTAGAGAATAAAGCGAACGCGGTTTGTAGCCAAAGAGTAATTCGTGTGGTGTGAATTTTGTGGATTGATTTATTGATGTGTTATGGCACATAACGGCGAGTGGTACGATTTGATCCCAATTAGATTGGTTACGTTTGTGGTACATTCGGATGTGTTGCGTGGAATCGTTCTAAAGAACCGTTAGTCTGAGGGTGATATGCGGTACTAACTGTGTGAGTGGATCCTAGTAATTTCATCAATTGTTTGATTACGCTATTTAGAAATTCTGTACCTTGATCGGAATGGAAACGTTTAGGTACGCCGTAATGTTGACAGAAAATTAGAAGAGATTTGGCTACTGTTGTTGCTTGTTTATCTTGAATAGGGTATGCTTGAACAAAACGAGTCAAGTCATCTTGTAGTGTGAGTATGTATTTATTAAAGTCGTTAGTTATATCTGAGTAAGAGACTAAGTCAATAGTTACGCGTTCAAAAGGTTCAGTGGAAGAAGAAGTAATAACCATGGGAGCTTTATATGTCTTACGTTGAATTTTGTTTCGTTGACATATTTGGCAATTATCTATATAATTTTTAATAGTATCGGTCATTCCTTTCCAGAAATATTCAGATCGTATTTTGTGTGTCGTTTCGATAATGCCACGATGTCCTGATAAGGGATCATCATGGAAGGTTTTAAGGATTGATTCTATCTCTTCTGGAGCTGGAGTTTTAACTTTATTTTCACATATGGTGATCTTGCATTCGTAAAGGTCGGCTAAATATGCTGTTATGTGTAATTGTTCGTTTCCTTTAAGTTTACAAGTGGGGTCGTTTTTTAAGTCCGGAACGTAAAGTGATTTTAATTTATGGTTGTGTAGACAAGCGAGTAATACTTTAAAATAGCTCTCAGAATCCCAAGGATCGAAGTGAGTGGGTCTCGAACAGCCAAATATAATATTTTGTTTCTTATCTGAAACTAATAAATCTGTTTCGTAAAGTGTTTTGGGTTTACTTAAAAATGGGTCCACTTGAGAGCAAGTGGAAATTGCTTGTTTGAAAAGGGTATTTTTATCGGAAAGTTGACACAAGATTGGGATAAGAATGTTTTTGTGACGTTCGTTTAAGAGGCAGTCTGGGGAAATATGGAGATTTGGAGTATTAAAAGTGTGAGAGTCGATTTCTAAGTAGTGTTGAAAGTTTAATTGTAAATAGTCTTCCGAAGTGTTTGGGTCGAGATGTGTGTTTTTGTCGCTTTTTGTGGGATGATTTATGTTCGTGTGGAGAATTGGCGGGCGTGAGAGAGCATCTGCATTAGTGTTGTTCTTACCTGCCTCATATACTATTTCATATTCGTATTCTTCGAGTTTAAGTCGCCATCGAACTAACCGACTACCAGGGTCCTTTATCGAGAAAAGCCATGTTAGCGGTTTGTGGTCAGTTACAATTTTAAATTTTCTACCAAACAAATATGGTCTAAAATGTTTAACCGCCCAAACGATAGCTAATAACTCTCTTTCGATAGTGGAATAGTTTGATTCTGCTTTATTTAGTGTCCGAGATGCATATGCTATAGGCAAATCCTTGCCTATTTCGCCTTGCGATAGCACAGCACCTAGGGCGTTTATAGAAGCGTCGGTGGTCAGTATGAATTCTTTTGTGAAGTTTGGATATTGTAAGATGGGAGGGTTAGTAAGAAGATGTTTGCATTCATTGAAGGATTGTTGTTGGGTTTCACCCCATATGAAGGTAGTGTCCTTTTTAAGAAGGCTAGTTAAAGGTTTAGTAAGTTTGCTGAAATTAGGAATAAACCGACGATAGTATCCTGTAAGGCCTAGAAATGCCTTTATATCTTTACATGATTTAGGAATAGGGAATTCTTGAACTGCCCGAATTTTATCGGGGTTCGGCTTAACGCCTTCGTTCGAAATGATATGGCCAAGAGAAGCAACTTCGCGTCTAAGAAATTCGCATTTGTCTGGTTGAATCTTTAGTTGATATTTTCTAAGTCTAGAGAAAACTTCTTCTTCTTGAAGGTTGGAAGCAAAGACAACTATGTCGTCGAGGTAAACGAAACATCTTTCACCTTGTAAGCCATACAAAACGGAGTCCATTACACGCTGAAACGTCGCTGGCGCGTTTTTTAAGCCAAATAGCATTCTTTTATATTCATAATGACCATATGGTGTACTAAAAGCTGTCGTAGGAATATCTTTTTGATCAACTTCTAGCTGATGAAAACCTGAGGCAAGATCTAATGTGGTAAAATATTGAGAATGACCTAATTTGTCTAGAATATCTGTGATGTTAGGAAGAGAATAACTGTCTCCTACTGTGACTTCATTTAACTTGCGGTAATCAATAACTAATCGCCATTTCTGTTTCCCAGATGCGTCTAGTTTCTTAGGAACAACCCAGATGGGGCTACTCCAAGGAGATGAGCTAGGTCTAATAATGTCTTGGTCTAACATCTTTTGGACTTGTGATTTTACTTCTTGTTCGTGTACATGAGGAAAGCGATAGGTTTTCGTGTGAATTGGAATGTCAGTAGTGGTAGGTATTTGATGTTTTGTATGATTGCCAAATGTAAGGGAGTCGCCTTCGATGAAAAATATGTCGGGGTATTTGGAAACAATTTTATCTAATGAGTTCGATTCTTCTTTGTTTAAATGTTCGCGTCTAATGAGGGTGAGTACTTGCTTTTGTCTATCGGTGTCGGATGTGTGATTAAGATTATTAATTGAGTGTTTGTTAATGTTGTTTGTTTGTTGATTTGGTTGATAAGGTTGAACTTCGATGTTTGGAATGCTAATTACTTTGTCGGATTTGTTTGTATTTACACAAGTGATTAATAAATGAGTTGTTTTTGACTTCAACTAATGCGTTGGGAATAACAATACCGTTATCTACTTATTTGTTTTTCGACTATTGCTGTCCCGGAATTTATATTATTTGTTCTACACATAATTACACTCTCGGAACGGCTAGAAAGGAATTGGTTATTAGGGTCGATTATATTTTGAGGATTTTCGTTCAAATAATGTAGGTTATATGATCTGTCACGTATTCTCATTGTTTTAGAATGAATATGAATGCTGCAATTATTCTTTATCATAAAATCGTTGCCTAGGATACCGTCTGCTTTAATGTTAAGGGAAGCAACATGAAAACGATATTTAGGTAAATAATCTAGAGATATTTCGGTGGTGCCTGAGGTTGTAATTGAATTTTGGCTACCGGAAATACCTACGATTGACACGATGTTTAATTTATTTAAAGGTGACGAACCTATTTTATCCCTTTTTATTACCGAGATCCCTGCTCCGGTGTCTATGAGAAATGTCACTGGTTTGCCTTCTATGTGAAAAGTACAGTGTAAGAGGTTATCGGGTGGTATATCGTTTAAGGCAGATATGGCAAAAGATTTTGTATTACATTTGAATTTGGGATGATTTAATTTAAGCTTTTTAGTTGTAGGTTTTGATTTCGAACGTGGTTTATTGGAAACAGTGGAATTTGTGGATATAGGAGGTGTAGTTGTCTTGATGGAATCAGTGGACGTAATAGGTTTAGTAGTCTCGAGAGAGTCAGTAGATGTAGTAGAGATAGTAGATGTAGTAGAGGTAGTAGTAATAGAGTCAGTGGATGTAGAAGGAATAGCATGTTTTGGAAAACCAAGGGTTTGGGGCTGGTTACCCTGTTCGTAGGTTTCCGTTTGAGAACTGGAATTTTTGAATATTGAGTGATGTGTATGTCATGTAGTACTTAAGTCGCTAGTTTGTGTAGACACATTTTTCAATTCTGTCTTACACTTAAGCGGTGATTTAGAAGGTACGCTGTTTGTTTGCGTTGTGTGATCTCGATGGTTCGGCGGTCGAGGACGCCTTTGAGAAATAGGGCTGGATTTACTAGAGTTCATATTTGCAGGTTCTCGATGTCTTGAGTCGGGATCGGTGAGCAGGATACTGAAGCGATTTCCAACGAGTTGCTCATCTCGTTGGTCGCTTGGCAGTTTAAATGATTAACTAGGATAGGAGGTGCAGGAAGTGCGCGTTGGGCTTGATTGTTTCTTATATTATTATTATAAGTTCTTTTACGGCATTCTGTAATATTATGCCCAATATTTTTACAATAACTGCATAATTTCGTAATTTGTTGCGGTGTGTTGGCATTATTGTATGTGGTTTGTGTAAAAGGTAAATGAGTTCGATTTATAGGCTTAGTTGTATTACTATTTTTATAATAATTATGGGTAATATATGGTGGTTTTGTAAAAGGTGGTGGCCGCGTTGTGTTTAGCCTAAATAGAGATTGCCTAGCCTTGTTCATCGCACGAATTTTGTCCTCTTGTAGTGCGAATCGGCCTGCTTCGCAAAGGGTAGGGAATTCCTTTGTTCTTAGCATTGATCCAATATTGGAGCTAATGCCATTGACAAAAACGTTAAGAGCCGTTTCTTCCGTTGTGGCTAAGCGACCTAGTAATGTCTTATCGCATATTTCGGCGTTTAACTTCTCTATTATTTTAGAGCGACAAAGGTCGACTCTGTGAAAATATTCAGTTAGTGTTTCTGTAGGTTTTTGAAACATAGATTGCAGTTCGAGATTAAGGTGTGCTATGGTTTTAACGTTAGAGAATTTTTCAATAAGGAATGTCCTTAAGTCGGTCCATGAAGCATGTTCTTTACTGTGAACGTCTGTCGCACCCGAACCAGTAATATTGTTCAACGCGTATACTAAAAGTACTGACTTCTGGTCCGCTGAACTAAGATCAAAAGCTGAATTGCATGACCTAACGAATCTATACACTTGGTCGTTATTGTCTGTGTCGAATGAGGGAATAATTTAAGTAATGTGGTAATGTCTAAAGCCATCTTAGTGTTCTTTGTTTTACACAGGTAATACAATACAATAATATGAATAATTGATATAATAGAATAGTATAATATAATAGTATATGACTGAATAGTATGATTATATAAAAAAATAATGTAAAATGAGGTGGTAGATGTAGGAAAAATATTTTGGTAAAAATGGAAAATAGGAATTTGAACAAACAAGTTTAGCCACTTACCACAATAACAATAAAATGTGGAGCTGCATGGTTCGGCGAAGTTCTTCAAAAGCCTTCAGCTACCGTACGTTGTCTTCTTGTTGGGCGATGCTGTCCCGTCGAATTCGGTACGTTCACTCCGTCTTTACGCGATTTAAGCGAATGAATCACGCGAGATCCTACCGACTGCGCCAAATTTGTTATGTGGCAGAGACAAAAACTCTTTTAAAAATAAATTTATTTAATATATTTAACTATAATACAAACTAACTTAAAATATAGAAGTTGAGTCAGAGAGTTTGGAAATAGAATTGTGTTGTGGGATTTTTTTTTTTTTTTTTTGCGCCCGAAGCAATTAAAGGGCTACCCTGTACGTAGGGAGGCGGAAAATGCATTACGCATACCACGATAGCCGGTCTATCGTGGTTATGGGGGACTCACTGTCCTACCGGGGACCCTAAGTGATACCCCCTAAAAACCGCCTTTGGGGACAGGCAACCGGCTGATTAAGCTCTATTGTGCCTTATCATGAGCGACCCTCTTTTGGGAAAAGAGGGCGCAGGCGGCTAAGTGCCGCTGAGGGAGTGCCTACGAAGGCAAATTAATGTCAGATATTACAATAATTTTATTTAATTAGAGTTGGCCTGAGCCGCCAGGAGACAGTTCAGGTCGTTTGAAAGTTTATTAGGCGGGTCCGAGAGAGAGTTTCTCGGCCTGCGGACACGATAGCGAGAGGGGGGGTGGGGCTGCATAAGAAGCTGCCTCACGAATTAAATGGTTTGGGTGCGACTCTGAGGCTTTGAAGAAGTTCTCAGAGAGTTTTTTAAAAAATTGTTGAATTGTTGGGAGCTCTAAGTCCCGATGAAGGTCGGCATTACGAACGTACCACGGTGCGTTTGCAGCTCGACGACAGAATAGGTTCTGAACTATTTGGAGTTCATTTAAAATGTTAGGGTTTGCGTGGGCAAAGACGGGGCCCGCGTAGGACATGACTGGTCGTATACATACCTTGTAGAGGGTACGCTTGTTTCGAAGGGACATTTTACTGTGTCGGCCCAACATACTGTTAAGCCTACTCAGATAAAATCGTGCGTGACGGGTTACTCTTTTGACGTGGGGCTTGAAAGTAAGCCCTGTGTCTAGAGTGACACCTAAATATTTGGCGGACGTATGCCAGGGGACAGGGGTCCCTAGCATACGTATTGGAGGAGTGTTTTTGAGACGGCGTCGTTTATAATCGAAGTGAACGGCGGAGCTCTTCTCCGGGTTCACATCGATGCGCCATTTTTTGAACCAAGCTCCTAGGTCATCAACTGACTTTTGGATCTTGTTCCGTATGAAGGGTAGTGAGACACCTTTGCAGTAGATGGCAGTGTCGTCTGCAAAGAGGGAGAGTTGAACACCTTTCGACGGGATGGGAATGTCGTTGGCGAACAGGATGTACAGCAGAGGAGCAAGTACTGAACCCTGAGGGACACCAGCCTTGATAGTTCGCTGTGAAGAAAGCGTGCCTTCGTGTCTAAAACGAAAGGTACGATGTTTTAAATAGGAGGCCACGAGACGAACTAGACGATCGGGGAGACCTATTTTATAGAGCTTGTAGATGAGGCCTGTGTGCCAGACTCTATCGAAAGCTTTGGCTATATCGAAGAAGACCGCGATGGTTTTATGACGTCGAGGGTAGAAACCGCTGAGGATATATTCCACAATGCGGTGAACTTGTTGGGGACATGAGTGTTTGGCTCGGAAGCCGAATTGGTGGGGGATGATGAGAGGGTCGCCGTCTGTGGGAAACAGAAAGCGCCTCATACGCGTTTGAATGACTCTTTCGAAGAGCTTGCCCATTGCCTTGAGGAGGCTAATGGGGCGATGGCTGGAGGGGGAGGTTGAGAGGCTTACCTGGCTTGGGAATTCCAATCACAGTTGCCTCTTTCCACGTAGTGGGAAAATAACTAAGGTTGAAGCAGGCGTTGAATATAATAGATAAAAAGGTTAACACCTGCTCGGGAAAGTGTTTAAGGGCTTGGTTGGAGATGCCATCCGCGCCCGGAGCCTTTTTGGGCTTAAGTCCTTTGATGAGAGATGAAATCTCATCATTGGACACAGAGATAGGTTCGGAGGCCATGGGGGGTGAGTTCCGGCGGCGGACCTCATCCTCCACTGCCTGGACGTGTGAGGGGTCGACAGGTTGAGAACTAGGGGGAGCATTGAGCGGCAATGCTATCCGCAAAGCACTCAGCCTTTTCCTCGTCCTCGAAGGCAACCGTGCCGTCGGGACGGGAGAGAGGGGGGAGTGTGGGTGATAGCGTCTATGCGGAGGGCTCTAGCCATCTGATAGTACGCTGTGTGAGATGGAGAGATATTCTCCATGAGTTTACTCTTTTCGAGATCTTGAAATTCAGAGAGGCGGAAGCGGAGTTTTCGTTGAAGACGATTGGCCGCGCGCCTATATTCGGGGGTGGGATATTTTGCTGCTCTCCGGAAAGCAGCTTTTTTGGCTTTTATTAGGTTGCTAATATGTAGGGGAAGCCCACTATTGTTAGCAACCGGGACGACCCTTTCGTTCTCCTTAAGGGAGGATTTAATAAGAGTGGAGAGTGAATCGACCGCGGTGTCGATTTTTTCGGGACTGTCTAAGTCCGTCGGTTTGGAGATGGTAGAATCCTGTGAGTCCAGGGCTTTAGCTAGGGACTCCTTGTATCCCTTCCAGTTAGTGAAGGTTTTCGTGTGTGTTGGGGGAGGTGGCTGATGGCCAAGAATGAGGGAGACCGGTCGGTGATCTGATCCTAGATCGTCTAGTGTCTCGATTGCTCTGAGGTTGAGAGAAACTCCTTGGAGTAACGCAAAATCTAACACATCAGGTGAGTGATCGGTGTTATCGGGAAAGTGAGTAACACCGAGAGGACTATGGACGGTGATATCAAGAGACTGCGTGATATCGAGCAGTATCTTGCCACTAGGGGACGTAGTGCGGCATGTCCATTCAGTATGCTTTGAGTTAAAATCTCCAAACATAATGACTGAATTGCCCAAGGATAAAATGGCCTCAAAATCTTTTTTGAGGGGATAGGTTCCTGAAGGGATGTAACAGGAGGCTATGAGGATGGACTGATGTCCAGTCATAGCTAGCCTGCATACCGTGGCTTCCATGTTGGTAAGCTGCGGAGTAGAAATGGGCGAGCAGTGAAGTGTCTTCTTGTAATAGATGGCCGTTCCGCCGCCTCGGCGGTCGGGTCGGTCATTACGAAGAAGAGAGAAGTTTTTAATAGAAAAGCCTCTAGTGTCCTTAGCTTTGAGATTAGTTTCATGTAGGAGGAGGAAATCGACTTCACGATTTCGAAGAAAGAGCTTAAGCTCTGGGAGGTTATTTCGCAAGCCGCGAATATTAAATGATACAAGCGATAAACCCTTAGGTTTGATACGACCATGGGATCTTGGTAGGTTAGTTTGCTCAGGCATTGGAGTTTAAGTTAATTACGTTAACTTAACTTACAACGCTAGCAGAAGATCGTTATGTTCGGCAAGAGCGAGGAGACGCTCTTGGGGGGACTTCGCCGCGCGCAGTTTGCGTGCTATAACTGTAATCTCTCTAACATCTATATTCCTAATCGCGGAGTATAGCGTGTTGTAGTCGTCTGTTGTGGGCTCTGCCTCGTGTGCGTACGAGGTTGTCCGCGGAGGGTCTGCCTTTTTGGGCCCCCAGGGAAAGACTGGAGGCTGCATTGGCTTTGAGAAGCCCGGAGGGGGGCCGAATTATGCCCTGAGGGGGGCCTAGGGGGACCCTGAGGGGGCCTAGGGGGACCCTGAGAGGGTTGAGAGAAGCCCTGGATAGGCTGAGAGGGGCCCTGACGGGGCCGTTGTTGGAGGGCCGGGAATGAGCGGTCATTCACCGGCGGTGGAGCTTTCCTACTGGGGCGAGGTTGAGGTGCGCGTGGGCAACCCTTGTAATTCGCCGGGTGTCCTGTCTGGTTGCACAGGACACAGGCGGGCGGGGATTCGGCGTCTTTGGGCCGGGGACACTCTTTAGTGTTGTGTGGCTCCAGGCACTTCACGCACCTGGGTGGGGCGGAGCAGTTGGCCGCCGCGTGACCATAAAGTTGGCAGCGGTGGCACTGCGCCGGGAAACCGGGCCTATGTGGGGGCTCTACCTTCACCCTTGACAGGCCGCACACTGTGCGCACCTGCCGGAAGATGGCTTTAGCCTCCGGCACGTTGGACAAGATTACTAGGGCAAGGTTGTATCTCTTGCCCGTACGGTTGTGCATTTTGTGCACTGCTTCTACTGGCAAACCTTGGGACTTAAGGTCCTCGAGGATTTCCTCGTTGGAGAACTCAAAGGGGACGCCTCGGATGACGGCCCTGACTTTACGCTCTTCAGGGAGAGCGTAGGTGTGGTAAGAGACCCTTTCGGCTGTGAATAGCCGGGTGATGGCGCGGAAGTCCTCGATCGAGGTTGGGATGATTTTAATCGCCTCCCCGAGGTTGATGGCATAGTCGTATTTAATCCCTGCGTCGTAGCAGGTCTTGGACAATTGGGTGAACTTGGCCTTGTCTCTTAGGAAGACAGGGGGCGGGACTTGCTTCTTCGCCAGCTCTGGAGCACAACGAGAGGCTGGTTTAGATGGAGTGGGGATGTCTAGTGACATCAGTGGGACGGGGGCAGCGTCAAGGGCTGCGGAGGTTGAAGGAGCGGCAGGGGCCGCTGAAGTAGGGGGGTTGCGTTTCAACGCGGCGCGCTTTCCGTTGCGCTTGGAGGTGACGGTGGTGAAGTTTGACTCACCGGTTCCGTCAGAGTCAGAGGACTCCGATGAACCGGAGCCTGAGGTAGTGGCGGGCCTCTTCCGGGAGATAGACGCCGAGGATTCGGAGCATGCGTACTCCATTTCTAAGGGGGCTGCTTGTAGCGGGGCAAAGGAGTTCCTCGTTTCGAGGTATGCCGCTAGTACTGGCGGCGGGAGGTGTGCCTGAGGGGCAGGGATGGGAGCCTGGGCGGCGATGGTGGCGATGGCGGCGAGGACCGTCTCATTGCCACTTAACCCATAATGGGTAATGAGGGCGGCTAGGGACTCAGTAAGACTGGAGTTGGCCATTTTAGTTGAGTGAGCTAAGGATGAGAAGCTAAAGATGAGAAAGTAAAGATGAGGACGGGTCCCTGCTCTCGGTAGAACAGGGACTAGAACGCGGGACGTACTACAACACACTATGCACGTAATAGTAAAAGTAAAATGCAAGAAAACACAAGAAAATAGAAGAGACAGTAAAAAAAAAATGAAAAATGATAATGAAAATTAAATGAAATGACAAGTGAAAATGAAAAAAATGAAATGAAAAGCGGAAGTCAGTCAGACCTCCCTGCCCGAAGACATGGGGGGCAAGAACTGTAGCGTAAAAGTGACTCACCGGCAGCCTCGACGCTGTTCCGCGTGAGCAGGACAGCGGAGGCGCGTGAGAGCGCGACAGCACTACCGTACTGTACGGGAGCGCGGACCACCTGGAGGCGACCGTCCGAGAACGATGCCGCCGGCGGACTGAGCACTGCGTCGGCGCTGTACAGCGCGAGCGGGACAGCGGGGGCGCGAGAGCGGGGAGCACTACCGTACAGGAACGAAAGCGCGGACTACCTGGATGCAACCGCTCGGAAGCGATGCCACAGGCGGAATCTGATGTAATGTGTTGTGGGATCGAAGGACTTGGTTTATATAGTGTAGGATCGTGGGAAGCTAGCAGGTAGGGGTAAAGATAAGGGAATAACATTATGCTTGTTTGTGTTAATCGTTAACTTATTCTAAGATACAATTAAGAATGGTAAACTTTGGAACAGTAAACATTAGTATTTAAATATTACAATCTAATTAGTTTGGTTTCTAGGTAAACAATGTAATTTAGTTTTAAAGTAAATAAGTAATATAAGAATAAGAGTATAGGAGTATAGAGGACTTATAATATAAAGTAATTAGTATGTAACACAATAATAGAACCTATAACATAACAAGTGGTTAAGGGGAATATTAGTAATGTTTATAGCATTTTTAATATTCTTTTAAATAATAAAACCAAGGAATTTTACCAGTGGTGATGATCCATTTCGTTGTGATGACACAACATCTGCATTATGTCGGCTCCGTGATGCAGTGGCTTAGCAATGAGTGGCTGCGCTGGGAGCCGCGGGTTCGAATCCCGCACAGAACAAGTATTTGTATGGTCTAATAATTGTTCCGGGTCTAGATGTTTATCCTTGAGCATTTTATGTTTGTAAACTTTCTCCATAATACAGGAGAAAATCCTAAATAATAAAAAATACGTGTGGCACTCGGTGATTGCCGCGGTAAAGCTATTGCATAGCATTTTTTATCAACTTACGTAATTATAATTATTTAATTTATTTTATTTATGCAGTTAAGTATTTGATATTAAATCAAGTTACACTTTTGAGCGTGGTGACCGATAAGTCGAAAACAATTTTTTTCTCTTATTGAATAAATGAGAAGTTAATATTGTTTAAAATATTTTTAATATCTTACAATACATGTAGGTTATTCAGTAATTTTTATCATTGAGTTAGCAGCTAGTGTACACGCACACAAATACCGTGCCGAAGTCTGCCGAGTGCCGAAGTCTGCCGAACTAAAACGACGTTAGACGATGCACGGCTTTCTACGCCACATCTCCGTGCCCGTCGGAGTGGGGAGCGTGAGGTTTTTTTTCGTTACGGAATATCTGGATTCGGTCCCCGCGCTCAAGGCCCGCGATAGAAGCTATGCAATAGCTTAATAAATCTAATAGGGGTTCTAACTTTCACTTAACATTGGGTAGACTGCGCACTCGTTTGTCATTCGCAAACCTTAAAATATAAGACAAAATAAAAGAGAATATCT
This sequence comes from Parnassius apollo, assembly GCA_907164705.1. Taxonomy (NCBI): domain Eukaryota; kingdom Metazoa; phylum Arthropoda; class Insecta; order Lepidoptera; family Papilionidae; genus Parnassius; species Parnassius apollo. The sequence continues at coordinate 3,852,108 of CAJQZP010000644.1, forward strand.
GCTAAACGAAACTCTACACTACGCACACATGTACTTGACCAATTTTTGTTTCTAGTTTAGTTTAGTAGTAGTTTGATCACTTTGTCTCTGTTTTATCTTTAATTTGCAAACTCTGTCAAAGTGCAGATTCTGGTTGAAAAAAAAAGTATTTTTCTTATAAAACGCTTTATACCTTCAGCGTTTACTTTAATTACTTTTCATATTGATCTAAAACAGAGTTTAATGAGGATATTGTAATAGAAAGGTTAAATATTCGGCTTGTTTACTTACTTAATTAAAAACTCTTTATTAAAAAAACTCAGTAGAACAGACTTTGCATTTTTATTAAATTAAATTTTTTTTATCGGTTTTTAATACGTCTACGAAATTTCAGGTTAAAATTGGGAGAAAACTAAAATACATAATATTATTACATTTTTACAAACATAAATAGCTACAGGTAAATCTACGAGTAGCATAGCAAGGGATTTAGAGCACGTAAAAACGATCTTACCGTGTGTTAGCGTTCATTTGTTAAGCGCTCTTTGTAAATTTAATAGTTTGTGGTGCAATATTTGCTACTAATTTATAACTTGCTCAGCGATAAAATACATAGTGAAAAAACCGGCATGTCTCCTTAGGAATAAAATATTTCTACATCACTGGTAGACTATGTGCTAAAACTCCATTTTTTCTAGGGGTCCATCTGGGTAGGTGCAAACCTTTTACCTATTTCTGCCACTGAGAAACAGTGCGTCCACTGACATGTTACAGTATGAAAGTTGGAGGTATTAGTATGGGCTGCTAGGTCTTCCATATTAGTTCTTAGATATGACAACGTATCTGCAGCCTTCTTTGTTTGAAGACGGCTACGGGTGCCTATGGGCTGAAGTAACCACTACTATGTAAACGAGACTGAAACTGAGACTGTGAGTATGTTTGTTTTTTTCAAGTTCATGAAATATCGAAATCGCACTGCAGTGCCTATGTTCTGTGACTGTTATATGTTCTGTGACTGGGGTAGTGCAATAAACTTATTGCTTCTTAACCCTATTAAGCTATTACTGTGACTTTTAAGGTTTGCGTGTGTATTTCTTCCTCGGTCGAGTCTATTTATAACAAAGTTGTAGAGTGGCTCTATTACATAAAAACATCGACATCGAAAAAGTATTAAATGATGATGTACAATTAATCGATTTTAAACGCCCGAATAGCTTCGGGCTATCAACTGCGCAGGCTATAATTACATAAGTGTGTACAAGTACACGTGTAATTACATTCTGCTTGCACGTATGTTACGACAACAAAATAATATTTAATTATATATATATATATATATATATATATATATATATGTATATATATTATAATTATATAGGAGGGCTAAGCTCGGAGTTTCTCTGCGTGATAGACTCAGAAATGAGGATATCCGCAGTAAGACCAGAGTGACCGACATAGACCAAAGGATTAGTAAGCTGTAGTGGCAATGGGCCGGCCATATAGCTCGAGGAACTGATAACCGATGGGGAAGAAAGGTTCTCGAGTGGCAGCCTCGTACCGGTAGGTATAGTGTAGGGCGAGCCCCACTAGATGGAGTGACGACCTGCTAAGACATGCAGGAAGTCGATGATGCAGGTGGCTCAGGACCGTGCTTTGTGGCATTACTTGGGGGAGGCCTATGTTCAGCAGTGGACTTGTGAAGGGCTGTAAAGATGATGATACATATATATATATATATATATATATATATATATATATATATATATATATATATATATATATAATTGCCTCGTTGGTCTAGTGGTTATAGTAGTGCGACCGCTGATCATGAGGTCCTGGGTTCGAATCCCGGATTGGGCCAAAAAACTAACTATTGAGTTTTTCCGTCAAGAAATTCTCAGTAGTTGCCCGGAGTTAGGAAGTTGGCGGTGTCTCACCCCCGTGCCTCGGAAAGCACGTAAAGCCGTTGGTCCTGCGCCTGATCTCTCTCCGGTCGTGTCGGTATACCGTCCCATCGGATTATGAGAGTGAGGGAATAGAGAGTGCACCTGTGCTTGCGCATACACACTTGGGCACTATAATCCTGTCCTGCGCCGATGGCTAGTCTCCGTTAAGGCAGGCCGCCGTGGCCGGAATTCGGTCTGGAGGACATTATTTTATATATATATATATATATATATATAATTATATATATATATATATATATATATATATATACTAAAATGGGGTGAACGTGGACCACAATTGCAAGTCTCACTTCACCCATTCTTATACACTAAAGGCAGTGAACAGGTAATTTCTTATCGATTAAAGGGAAAATAATTACTACACTAATATTTATTTAGATTGACCACCAAGACAATCTAAATAAATACTGCAGTGGACTTTGTTGACAAGAACGATGACGTTGAAATGATAAAATATTAATAGCAAAACTAGACACAAATCCGGTATTTCTACAAAAATGTTAGCTGGGATTAAATTCCAGCTTGCCGTAGCAGTCAGACAATTTTACCACTTAGCCACTGGACTGATTGACATATAGATACTGTATTAAAGCAATTTAAAGTTACAGCCTATATACGTCCCACTGCTGGGCACAGACCTCCTCTCATTTCTGAGAGGGTTTTAGGGCAAGGAATAGTCCGCCACGCTACCCAAATGCGTGTTGGCGAACTTCACATGTCTTCGAAATATTTTTTTTCTTATTTCTCAGACATGCAGGTTTCCTCACGATATTTTCCTTCACCGCCGAGCACGTGGTGAATCAACACTTAAAATTGCAATTAACAATTTCATTGGTGCCGGCGGGGATCGAACCTGGTTTGCTCGCGTATTGTGAAAATTGCAGCGAGCGATAACCAACTGAGCTACCACGGCTCAGGTGGTCATAAGCCATAAGTGCTGGGTAATCTAAGGATAAACTAACAATACAATTAGAATTATCTGACTTTCAGGTTCAAGCTCATTTTTTTTTTGTTAATAAATAAGGGGAAATATAATCTCAAATGGCTTAGCAAGATCCTTCGTTATGCCGAAAACATTGCAGCATTAATTTTGAAATAAATATATGGTAAAGTTAAGGATTAATGTTAAGGATTATGTTAGACGAAAACACGATTTCGTAAAATTTTCTCGATAGAAAAAAATCCAAAGTTACCTCCAAAATAAACAATAAACCGCTGTTATTCATAAAATACTTTAAATAAGATCATGAAACTTCGCATACTAACTGAACTAACTATAAAGCAGTGCTTATGTTATTTACTTTTTTTAAAATACCATTATTTTCACTGTAAAAAGAAATTACCTACACTATGGGCCTCTTGAAGCGTGATTCCTGCCGCCCGGTCACTTCGCTTCGGTCTTTGAAGGTTCGGCCTTCGGAGGTTGTGTCGCTTACGATCAGAATATACATTACACAACAGGACGACGTAAAATTAAAATGGGAAATAACCGTAATAAAAATAAGAAGCGACTAGCTTGGCGTTAAGAAACAGGCATAAATATGATAAACCTAATGAAATAAGTGTCTAACGACCTTTCTACTTACAGTATTAGTGATTACAAACATGTCGGTACATATCATAGGACGCGCGGGCAAGTGGGGAAGAAATTAGGATTTGAGCTGACTTACTATATCCCCTTAAATAAAGTATACTAAGTGTAATACAAGTTAAGAATATATATTATTCCACTAAAAAAAAAATCTAAAATCATAAAATTGGTCAAAATGTGTGTTATGTAAAATCATTACAAACTTATATTACCTTGAAATTTTGAAATTCAGCAAAATAGTCTTTTATTGTAGAATGGTAAAAAATATTAAAATCAAATAAAAACAAATGAAATAAAATAAATATCTGACAGCAAAAAGGCGATAAATCATATATTTTCTTAAACAGAGTGTTATTTAAGTTAAAATGATTTTAAAACAGATATTAGAAATGAGTAAAAGAGTCGTGTCAGCGCTTTTACCGCAGGATTTTTCTTCAATTACTTTGACAGGCATTTAGCAGAATACGCTCGAAAGTTCAAATCCAAATAGAACCTTAATAAAGGACCTATGATGTCAAAGTCCGAATGAATTAAACCTTGTGAGATCTTTATATATTTAACGTATAAAATAGCAAATAATAAAATAAAATAAAAATAAAAATAAAAAAAAGACGTGTGGCACTCGGCGACTGCCGCGGTAAAGCTATTGCATAGCATTTTGTATCAACTTATGCAATTATAATTATTTATTTATTTTATTTATGCAGTATTTTCTTTTTCTCTGATATTAATTCAGTTACTTAGGTTAATCCAATCAAATTCAACCAGATTTAACCGAACCCGCGTTATAACGAACTCACTATTTGTGAAAAATACTGTATCAACGGACCGCGTCGCAAAAAACTCAGGTTCGCGCAGTACATACGTCAGGGCGGCCTTACGGCAATTATATTAACAAGACGCGCAACTACTCAGTTCCACGCTCCACGGCAAGATTTGTCATTTATTATTTATTGTCCAATTAATTGTCTTTAAGTTCAAATGGCACGCTCTATTAACATAAGTCTAAGACAAAACAAGGAGACTTTCAATATATGAACAACCCGGCTTCGCGTTTGTGTTAGTAAAATAAGCTCTTATTAAGTGAGCTTAGAGTTTAAATTAGTGTAAGCTATACGCAATCCTTGTGGCATAATGAATGTAGGTAGTATTTTATTGACTCCCATTGTCTCGGCCGACGCGACGGTTGGACCGTAAACGTAAACAGATGACGCTTTCTAACGATAATGAATATAATATTATAACAGTCAATGGTTCATTATTCTAATGTGTTGTAAGATTAAAAATATATAATGAAATATATTATCTGTTGTATGTTATAACGCCCAACTTTAGGGGCGACAGTGCAGCTAGCCTCCCCCTCCCGCACCTCACTAATCGTCGCTTCACACCGCTTGAGATAAGACGATCTACTATAAGGCGCTAACAAACCCCCGTCCCGGACATAAGGACCTATGTCCGCGAGTAAATTGGCAATTAGAAGACGCTTTGTATTGTTGGTTTTTACAAAAACGATCAACTGGGCAAATGATATCTGGCCCTTTGCTTTGTGAAAAAGCATTACAGTTAAATAAAAAATTAGGTGACGGCGGCTCGTTTGTCGCAAGTAACGGATGGTTATATAGATTTATATCTCTTCATGGAATTTAATCAATGTTTATTAAAAAATAATAATTTCTTAATAAACATTGATTTTCGTTGAAATTGTTGTTTTTAATAAACACATAACATTATGTATTTACGTACATATGTACTACAAATGCACAAAACCCGCTTTTCTTCATACATTCGATCATCCGGATTTTCGATTATCCGAATCCCTAACGGCAACAATTAGTCCGGTTAATCGAGTATATATATACATATTGAGAATCTAAATTGAGAATTTAAACTATACGCGTGTGTGTGTTTGTGTGTATATAAAGAGGGCTACTTTTAATATCGCTCATTTTAATATCAAAAATTTAGGTTATCTTTATAGCAGTATTATATTTTCAATTCAAAATTAGTACTGCATTTGTGATAATAATAAAATGTAGGTATGTATATAGATTACTCACTCATTTTCTTTCACTATTTTTTCGTGACTTTCTTCATAAATAATAAATGCACTTTGTTCATTCATATTCAAAATTTCAAAACACTTTATACACAAACACCGTGTCGAAGACTGAGGAAAAGAAACGACGTTAGACCATCGTTAGACAATGCACGGCCTTCAAGCCACACCTCCGTGCCCGTCGGAGCGCGTGAGGTTTTTTTCGTTACGAAATTTCTGGATTTTCCCGCACTCAAGGCCCGCGATAGAAGCTATGCAATAGCTTAAAAAGCCTTTTATTTCTTGCATTCCATAGTACAATTTCATTAACAGTGTGCATGCAAAATAGATGGGAAATAAATTGAAATTAATGTGGTTATGATTAACAAATAATTAGATTGTAATAATAATATATTCAAATCTATTTCATTTATGTAGTTTCATTTAAAAATATATAAGTAAAATTTGGTTAGTTGTTGATTTAAATTGAAGTTAATATTGTAATTGACATAACATAGTAACAATATTTAATTTAATGATTTTTTAACAAGAACCCTCTCCATGAGAGGTAAAGGCCTCCTCCATAGAAGCCCAGTACTCTCTATTCTCTGCCGCTCGTAACCAATGAGTACCTGCTACTTTTATGATATCGTCTGCCCAGCGTGTATTTGGTCTTCCTCTCTTTCTCTGTCCTAGTGGGCCTGTCCATTGTGTTGTCTCTCTTGTCCATCTATTGTCGCTTAGCCTCGCTACGTGTCCAGCCCATCGTCATTTAAGCTTTTGTGAGTAATTGAGAGCATCAATGGCTTGAGTTTTCTGTCTTATATGAGTGTGGCGGATCTTTTGGATTTTTCTTATTTTCAGAATGCTTCTCTCCATACTCTAGATATAATTTTATTTTTTGCTTTTATGGTAAATTTCCAAGTTTGGCAGGCGTATGTTAATGAGGGCAGTAGGCAGATGTTCATGACTTTCGTTTTCATTCGTACGTTCATTTTACTTTTGAGTATTTCTTTGAAGCTCCAAAACTTTTTCCATGTAATGTTGACTCTTCTCTCTACTTCTTGTTCGTTATTTTCTTGGTTAAATGAAATTTGCTTTCCCAGGTAAATGTAGGCGTTTACATATGTTAGGTGTGAGTTTTCCACGTATATTGGTCTTTCAATATGGTTCGTCATGACATTAGTTTTTGTTAGGTTGATTTCATAGCCCACTTTGCGACTTTCTTCGTATAGAGCGTTTATCATTCCTTGTAGTTGGTTTGTATTTTCTGAAAGCAGGACTATGTCGTCAGCAAATCTCAAATGACTCAAGTAACGTCCTTTTATATTTATGCCAATTTAATTTGCCAATGATGGCCTGTAGCACTGCTATGAAGATAGTTGGCGAGAGTGGGTCTCCCTGCCGTACACCTCTACTTATTTGTATGGGTGGTCCATGGTGGTGTAGTCTCTAGCTTCACTCTACTAGTACTGTCATCATAGATATTTTTTATGGCTTTTATGTAGTCTAGTGATACTCCTTGTGAGAGTAGCGTATCCCAAATTGATGAGTGGAACAGAGAGTCAAATGCTTTTCGGTATTCGATAAAGGCAATATAGAGTGGTCTCCTAAACTCTTGGTATTTTTCTATCAGCATCTAGCGAGTGTATGTGATCCACTGTTAAAAATTTCTTCTAAAGCCGGCCTGTTCTATAGGTTGGTACTTTTCTGTGCTTTCTTTTATTTTCTTCTCGATTATTGAGGAGAACAGTTTATATAGTGAAGGTAGTAGGCTTATCGGTCTGTAATTATTTATGTTATTAGGGTCTCTTTTTTTGTAAAGCAATATAATGTTTGACTCTGACCATTGACGAGGTGTATATGAACCGCTCAATATCTGATTAAACAGTAGAGTTAGTGGTTTTGCTAGGAAATCACATCCAGTTGTTATGATTTCATTGGCTGTACCGTCGGGGCCAGGGCTTTTCTCCGTTTTTAGTGTTTTAATCCCTTTAATCACTTCAGATTCTTCTATGCTTGCTCTCGTCTCTCCTCTATTTGTATCTGGTAATTCATTTGTATATTGACTCGGTGTGCTGTATAGTTTCTTATAAAATTTTGTTGCTATTTTTAGTAGTTCTGTTCTATTTTGGGTATTTTTTGTTTTGTCTTTCAACTCTTCAATCCATAGCTTATGCGTTCTCAGTTCCCTGTATGCCTTCTTGACACTGTTTGTAGTATTAAGGTGTTTTTCGAAGGTTCTTGTGCGATACGCCTTGTAGTCTAAGTAGATACATTTACTAATGAGTTTGTAGAGTGCTTTTTGTTCACTTTTCATGGCTCTTGATTTTGGTTTTGTCTTTTGTAATTCTTGTCTTCTGTAAATTAACGCCTTTGTGCATGCTGATAGTGCCTGGTTTTTCCCTGGATTTGTACTGGGTGAAACCTCGTAAGCTTTTTTTAGGCTGGTGTCTATTGCGTTTATAATATTATCGTAGCGATTTTGAACGGTGTCCTCGTCTCTCCAGTTCTTAAGTAAGTTTGTTATGCAGCTATTCAGCGCTTGTTTGCCTACAAGTTGTATTTCTTCTTCGTTTTTTAATTGGGATCTGGAGCTTTAGTCGAACATACACCAACTTTCTATTATGGGAAGAATGTTAAGTGTTGCTCTCACAGGTCTGTGATCCGAAAGGTAAGTGATGTTTAAAGACTGTATATTGCATAAGTTTTTATGTAAAGTAGTCAAGATACACGAAATAGACTATCGTTTTTTATTTTGCCATTAGGAGATCTCCAAGTCCATCTTTGTTTACTATTTTTTTTGAAGAAGGTGTTCATGATAGACAGATTATTCTCGTGCGCAAAATCGATGAGCCTATCTCTCTACAGTTTCTATCTCCGTAGCCGTGGTTGCCAGTAGCGGCTTCATTAGGATTGGTTTGTCCTATTTTGGCGTTAAAATCTCCCATGACTATGATATTTTTATCTGAGAGTTGTATAGCTTTATCGACAGTACTGTAGAAAAATTCCGACTCCTCGTCGCTCGATGCCTCCGTTGGAGTGTAAACTTGAATGATACTCAATTTCAAGTTATTGATATTCATCCTTAACAACGCTACTTTTTCTGATAGTCCTGTGAAGCTTCGTTTTAGATGTTTTTTGACAATAAATCCTACTCCATACAGTCCAGGCGTTTCTCCAATGTAGTATAAAATAAACTCGTCGTGTTCTTCAATCCTGTTTCCAAGTTTTCTAATTTCTGATAGACCAATAATATCAAACTTTATATTTTTCAAACACTCTGTTAATTCCAATAATCGTGAGTATGTCGACAAAGTTTTAACATTGTATTTTATTATGTATAGGGTATTGTGATGACTGTTTTTTGTATTGTTTGTTTTTATTTTCTCTGGAGGGTTTTGGTCGTGATCTTCCACGGTGACCAGCCGGCTTGGAAGATGTTTTTTATTCTTTATTTGTGTACTTGTTGTGTTTTTCATGTGAGAGGGGGGGCGGTAATTGCTATTGATTTAAGTTTTTATCTATTTGTTCATTTCGTAGGTTTCTAGGGTTTTTGTTGGTTAAAAAACTAAGTATTCCTGGGTTTAAGAACTCTTCTGATAAACTTGACGATCTCTGTAGTCCTTGTTTTGTCTGAGTGTTGTTCTTTTTGTTTACTACTTGTGTACCTTGTATTGTTCCTGTAGGATCGTTTATGCTCGGTGATATTGGTAGGGTTCTTTTCTTATTGCCTGATGCACCTACGTTATTGCGGCGTATTATTAATTTATCATATCTGATGGTGGAATAATTTCCTTTCTCTCTTCCTATTTTCATTTTTTCTAGTAATTCCTTTCTCTTTTCTAAAATGTGTTGTGGAAAGTCTTCATTTATATAATAATCAGTATTTTTTAATATTTTTCTCTGTTTATAAATTCTTATTTTTGTGCACAGTGTAGTGAATGTTACAATAATCGGTCGGGGTTTATCTCCTTTCTTCCCTATTCTTCTAATTTCTTGTATTTCACTCCTCTCTAGCCCTATAGAAAAGTAGCGTTTTATGAAACTTATGATGTTTTCTTCTGAGTTTTCATAGGATGTTTCCGTCTCCGCTAAGCCGAATATAACGATGTTCCTCTGTCTTGATTGCTTCTCTAGGAAGTATAATCTTTTCTCCTGGTTTTCTAGCTTTTCCTCTAGGTTATTGTATTTTTCTTCCATTATTTTGAATTTTTCTTCTAGTTTGAGATTTATGTTATGTGTAATTTGTTGCGTAACGTTATCCGCTGATTGCACAATGGTCAGTTTTTGTTCGTTAAGTTCCCTTTGTATTTTATGAAGCATATTCATTATTTCTTCCATGGTTTGCACGTTATTATGTTTTCGATTAGTAAGAAAATACTTTTGTTTTGATACTTGTGCTGCCCTCTATTGGTTTGGTTAGGTAATGTACGCGGAACGATGACTTGGAGACTGCTGACGGCTGGCTACCTCGAGCTAAGATAGTTTCTAGTAAATCCTCTAGATGGCGTTATTACCTTGATCGATATTGATGTGTCATTCTAATGTTATTGCGGAAATCATTTATTGGTTAGGATTAATTTTTCACTTTTTTGTTGAATAATATCACTGTTGAATTACGTACTGTCATTCGTAGATTATGGAGATAAACTTTTTTGTGCATAGAAGTCACTGACAGAATAGTAATATCGTTTTTTCACTTCACTGTTTTGCGTGTATTTAGATGATTAATCGCTGGTTTTAGTGCGTTGTCCACAATATATGTTACAATTCCATTATTTATGTTTTCACTGCACTTAGTTTTTATGCCGAATTTCACCCGTTTACATACTTAATTCACAATTTAGTGCGGAGCCGTAACGTTACGTGACTAAGTGGCGGCGGTGGCCTTCTCATCAAATTCCATACGTTAAAGTAGGGACCAACACAACATTGTGAATTGCAATACGTGCCTTTTTCGACACATTTTGACTCTTCACAATAGAGTGCAAGGCCCCATTTACTCTATTTCCCGCATTCACTTGTCGTTCTATATCCTTATCATATCTCCCATCCCTGCTAAATACGCAGCCCAAATATACAAACTCATCTACTTGCTCGATCAACTCCCATTCTATTCTTATTTCACAAATCGTTTTAGGTACTTTCTTCTCTTTCAAAAACCATAACCTTCGTCTTACTTGCGTTCACGTTCATACCCCTTTCTTTTAATGATCCGTTCATTAATGTAACCATCATTTGCAACTCGGCCGCCGACGACGCAAGAATAACTTGATCATCGGCGTACAAAAGGCATTTTAAGGTTAACTCACCCATTCTTAATCCGCATTCTTCAACTTTTAAAATTTGCAAACAACTGTCCATAAATAGGTTGAACAGCCACGGGGAAGCCACACAGCCCTGTCTGACACCTTTATGGATGTCAAACCAGTCCGAGTAGACCCCGTTGATCCTAACACAAGCACTAGAGTCCCTATAAAGAGACTCCAATGCCTTTATCAAGCCAGCGCTCAACCCAAATGAGTTCAGTGTTTGCCATAGCAAATCCCTATCCACTCTGTCATAGGCCTTTTCCAAGTCCATGAACGCACAAAAAACCTTTTGGTTTTTGGCCAGAAACTTCTCCGCGATCATGCGCATGGAAAAGACTTGATCTGTACATCCCATTCTCTTTCTAAATCCCGCTTGCACATCCCAAATTTTTCCATCAGTTTCTTTCATGACCCTTTCTATCAGTACCTTAGCATACAGTTTTCCCACAATGCTAAGAAGGCTGATGCCACGGTAGTTTTTACAGTCCTGCTGCGACCCTCTTCCTTCATATACTGGGACTATCACGGCTTTGCACCAGTCTACCGGTACCCGCTTCAGTTCCCAGCATAAATTAAACAAGGTGTGCAGCAGGCCTGCCACCACTTCCTCTCCAGCCCTCAGCATTTCGAGTGAAACTCTATCATATCCGGCAGCCTTACCTGCTTTCATGCTTTTCATTGCTTTCATTATTTCATCTATACTTATCTCGCTACCTCTTTCCTCTTCTTTCGGTGTTTCTACTTCACTTAGTACACACGTTGTCTCCTCACTCATAAACACGCTTTCAAAATATTCCTTCCATCTCTTTAAACTCAAAACTTCATCATTCAGAATATAGCCATTCTCGTCTCTTATAGCATTCATCATAGGCTGTTTTGAATGTCCCCTGGCAGTTCTTACAAGTTTCCAGAACATTTTAATATTTGCCTGGAAGTTATCCGATATTCTTCTATCATTCTTATCCGTTCTTTCTTGCTTTTTTCTTTCAACTACTTCTTTTACTCTCTTATTAAGATGTCTAAAGACTGCCTTTTTTCTTTCAATATCACCATTCTTACCACTAGAATTAGCAGCCTTTGTTGCTAGTAAATCTAGCCATGCTCTCTTCTTTGCTTCAACTTCCATACATATCTCATCATCCCACCATAACGTATTATTTTTCCTTTCATTCTTTCTCTTACTAACACCACATACTTCGGTAGCTGCATCCACTAAACCTTTCTTTACATTTTGCCATATATTCTCCAAGTCTAACTCCTTCATACATAATTCATCCAAATCACTTATATTTTCTTTCAGTCTACATTTGAACTTATTTTTATCACTTTCGACTTGTAACCTTTCTGTTCTAATACGCTGTTACGCAGTGGTATACACAGACGATCGATGGCGCCAACGCCTAAATAGACCATTAATTCGGCATGAAACTAAATCATATTTAGCTTTTAAAAGATATCCAACACTATTTTAGAAAATATATAATAACCCATTTTTGGTAAATCAAAACGTTTACTAAAATAGACATTAATAATTTTGTATAATTTCTGGAATAGCTCAACTAATTAAATATATCTTCATTATTTCAATTAACGCCTAGGGAAATTTTCATCAAAATTATTAAAGCTACATTGTGTCACCTTTTCTTGACTAAGAAAAACGGTAACTTGTACAAAGTGGCGGAAATGGTAGGTTTCGGAAACAACTGCTTATAAGACGAAGAGGGCGGACGTACTCATTACGTGTTATTATAAATGTAAGTGCAATTTTCCATTTTCAGGAAGTATGGGTAATAGTTTAGGTACATATTTTTATTATTATTATATTTTTATCATTATTATATTTTCTTCATAAACTTTACAAATAAAAGTTTAATTTAATGTAAACACTCAAGCTAGAAAGGATAATTATTTTTTCAAGTCCACGTGTTCATGTAAAATCAAAGCATACTCAAAATCAAAATTTTCATTTTGAGGAATTACCTACTTTTTCTAGATACGTTGTCAATACCGACGACTACGGTGGAATGCCCCAAATCAAGTCAAATACGTACATTTTTACATACAATTTCTGAAACGGCGAGTGAAGCTATTCATCTCACGCCCTAGCAGTGATCAATCAGTAACTGGTCCCCTTTACTATGCCATACTTCGTTAAGTTTGGGAATCAATGCGGTGGGATGAACACTGATAAGATGTTTCTTTAATAGGATAAGGATGACAAAAGAGCACACAGTTGATCTGATAGTAAGTGGATGCTGTGGCCCATAGAGGTCTACATTTAACTTCGATTAAGGATCAAAATGCAGATGCGTTGTTTTCCTTGAGGACTAAGATGGAATGCCTCGATTCCAGTAAAACGGGTCTCCGGTTCTCTACACTCACCATACGAAAGACAGCAACGGGTATTCTATGAGAGCGTGGTCCTTCCCTGATCGAGCGCAGCCATTCTCTACCACGTAAAAACTCTTGATTGCCCTCTCAAAAGAAGGTGGTTGACGACTAATATTACGGGCTCCTGTGAACGGTTCCAGTCTAGACGTCAGACTTGAACATATTGGACGGTACTTTCTTATTCCCTACTTATAGGATGGACACTGGTGAAATAAAGCAGCAATTACTCGTAACTGCTCATTGCGTGTGGATTAAGAAATAAATTTAATTCGTGTCTGATTATATATTAAAGGGTGTAAGAGTGAGTATATATTTTCCTTAAAATGTCACTTCATTTAATAACGGTGCTCAACTACTAACTAAGCTATGACGACTAATAACGGCAGAAATCCGCCGAAAAACGAAATATTACGGTTTAATGACTTCTAGATTGAATTTTGGTCAAGGAGACCAACGGAAGGGATCAACGGATACTAGCCATCTATGACTACGAGGACAGGATTATTGAGCACGAGTGTATAGGCAAGTACAGTGCAAGCATAGTGTAACGCTAATTATTATATTATTTATAATTAATTTTCATTAAATTACATTTTATAAATTATATATATATATATATATATATATATATATATATATATATATATATATGTGACCAGGATAAATAAATAAGTTATGATGTTTCTAACGGTTTATTAATAGGCCTTTTTTAATAATGTGTCCTTACATAATATGAAACTGGCGTTTTGTACGGGAATGTGTAATATAAAGTCAATTTTTTTGTAAAATATATTTAATTAATCAAAGTTTGCAACGTTGTTATCTATGCACTTTTGCCGTCTCATAGGTAGTTCAATGATCTCTTTACTAAAAAACCATGGGGGCGAGAATCAATAAACTCTTTGAAGCCGATTTGGACACATCGGAGTTGATTTTTTCATGGTAAGAAGTTATCCAAATTCCGGAAAAAATAGTAATCTGTTGGAGCAAGGTCCTGGGAGTACGGTGGATGTCACAGACATTCAAATTGTAGCTCATCTAAATTAGTGGTTGTTTATTGTGCAGTGTGTGGTCTTGCGTTATCGTGAAGCAGCAGTGGCCTAGAGCGATTGACCAATCTTAGTTATTTAGCAGCTAGTTCTTCCTTCATGGTTTGCGGTTGCTGACAATAGATATCTGCCGTAATCATTTGGTCAGATTTTAGACACCGGCGCTAGTCTACCAAACACTCACAATTAACTTTTTCTGAGTAAATTTTCGGTTAGAGCAGAATTTGGCTGGGTCCCAGGGTTCAGCTATTGCGACGAGCGCTTCGGGTACAGTACAGTATATACTATTCATCACAAGTAATGATTCGATTTAAAATCCCTTCATTTTTGTGTCTGTTGAGCAAAGTAACACAGCAGTCGACGCGTGTTTGCAAGTTCAATTCTCTCAATTCATGAGGTATATCGTTCAAGTTTTTTTACTTTCCTGATTTACTTCAAGTGGATTAATACACTTTTATCACTTACCCCGAAGCCTGCAGCTATCTCTGAAGTGCTTTATGATGGATCCGCTTCCATAATAGCCTTTAATTCTTCTTTTTCTACTTTGGTCTCCACAACGGGGTTGGTCAATTGGTTGGTGGTTAAGGGTCAAAATTTCCAGAACGAAAACGATGAAACCAAAAACGTGTCGTGCTTTTTTTTGCGACACCAGCGACTTACATATCATTAATCCTACGAGCTGTTTCTGCAGCACTGGTACCATGGTAGAACTCGTACTCGTAATTATATACCGATATTTCATCTTTTCCATTGTGAGGTAATAAGGGACGCCAAGGAAAAAAATAATGAGAAAAAAGCAAGTGAGCGACTGTTTTCAAAACTTACCAGCTAAATGAATTTATAAATTTAAATTTGGAATACTTAACCAAAGTGGAGATATTTCAGATAAAATTGGTCAGTACGATAAAACACTAATTTCGTATGTAAGGACCCAAATATTTGAGTTAGTAATTTTAAATTTAGCTACGAGTATTAAAGCCCTATTATGGACGTAAAGTAAATAAAATTATGGAATTATATTTCAGGAAGCTTATTGGAATACGGAATGGATTTTTTTGCAAATTTAATGTTTTTTTAATAAAATTTAAAGCCGATCGATATTACAATTTACAAATTTATTTTTAAATGTTACAAGAATCTTCATAATTATTTCCTCATTTAATTACTAAGTAATTAATCAAAGTGCACTACTATTACGTAGTGAAATAGAAACATATCCATTATATTATTCTTGCAAGTAAATAACTATAGCGCTTGTCTATGCTTTTAGCGTAATGAAGTCACTGTTGATATTAGCTAATGTCATATTCTCGTGAAGTTGACTGCTCAACGTATACCCTACATAAGTTCAAACAAAGCTAATTAACGAAGTATATGATTATATAATGTTATGTGACTGCCTTTTTCAGGTCACTTTTATTCAGCAATTGAAAAAGTTGGTTTTAAACACATAAAAGTGAGCCTTAGTAACTCAGAGGACACCTTGGGGAAAAGCACTTTCCTAAAACTTTATAGCATGTGGTAAAACTGAGTACAAGCC
The DNA here is from genome assembly GCA_907164705.1 of Parnassius apollo. Taxonomy (NCBI): domain Eukaryota; kingdom Metazoa; phylum Arthropoda; class Insecta; order Lepidoptera; family Papilionidae; genus Parnassius; species Parnassius apollo. The sequence continues at coordinate 3,867,978 of CAJQZP010000644.1, forward strand.
TCGCCAGTAACACTTAAATTATTAATTGTAATTTTAAATATCTGTTATTATGTGTAATATGCTAATAACGTCTTAAGGTAAAACACATATTTCCTTAGGGCGTTTCAGGTCTATCTTTAGAAGTGAACTTATATAACATAATATACAATATTTTTATAATAATATTGAAAAATATTTCAAAGATTTGTTGTATGTATGTGAAGTTTCAAACACGCATTGGGCAGCGCGACGCACACTACCTTGCCTCTAAATCATTAGTAGCCATAAATGTATACGTAAATGTATGTAGTAAGTGTTATACTGAGCACTAATTACTAGCACTATTATATATATATATATATATCTTATCTATATTATATATATTATCTTACCTATATAGGTAAGATAATATATAGATATCTTTTTATACGTGGTAGAGCCATGCTGCAGTTATATTAGAAATATGCTTGTAGCACGAGTGTGTCGGCTCAACCGGGGAAGGACCACGCTCTCACAGAATACCAGCGTGAAATAGTAGCTTAATGGTGCTGTATTTCGTATGGTGAGTGTAGAGAATCTGGGACCCTTTTTACTGGAAACGAGGCATTCCATCTTAGTCCTCATGGTTGACAATGCATCTGCATTTTGTTTCGTAATCGAGGGTAGATGTAAATGTCTATGGGCCCCTGCAACCACTTACCATCAGATGGACTGTGTGCTCGTTTGTCACCCTATCCTATAAAAAAAGTCCTCTATAAAAAAGAAAAGGATTTGTTTTTCTCACCACATAATATGGAATACCGGCTTACCAGCAACATTTTCTTGATAACAACTTAAAATCACAAAAAAATTGCGGTTACAAACTTGCTCGCCAAGCGTGACAAATATGGCAAAATGTGGACTAAAGAATTTCGTAGGCTGTAATTGATATATGTATGAATGATTTTTTTCAATTATTAATTCGTAAAACGTAAAGCTAATTATCATTACATATAAAAGCCATATTTGATGAAAACTATACTTTTATTGGGCATTCGTATATCTAACGCTTTAGTTTAAATAAATTTTATACATTTTCGGCTTCATTTCTTTTAACATTACGATACGTATCTATAATTTCACTTTGTCAAGAAGCCTCGTATAGTGAGTGTACGCTGAGTCGATTCAACGAGCCATTTAACTGAGATAGCCTTCGAAAATATAGCTTGGACGCTATGTTACGTGAGTCCAGTTAGTTCCGACACATTGGTTCACCTCCATTTGCCGTTTCATTGATATTACTTTTTAAATAGATATTTAAATGTTTACATATAAGTAGTTACATACATAACATAAAAATAAAACATAAACACTCACGCCTCTCACCTAGAGGCGTAAGCAGAGACTACGGTCTACCATTTGACACGATCCTGACACACCTCTCTAACTTCCTCCACATTCATATACCTACGCTTACATGCTCGTCGGTTAAGGGTACTCCTAATTTGGCCCATTTTCATTATATCGCCAATTTGATCGATAAAATTTCACCTAGGAGGTCCCTTTTCGACTCTTCCATTCACTTCTGTAACATAAATTAGCTTTGTCAATACTTCCTCATTCATTCTTTTTACATGAACAAACCACCGAAGCATTCCTTTCTTAATCCTGGTCACAGTATCATCTTTCAAATCACACTTTTCTTTTATTACACAATTTCTTACCCCATCACTCAGAATCGGCCCTTACATACAATTTCTATTAAATGAAATTATAATTTTTGTGTTGTATTGAATTTTTGTGGCAGTTTTGGGGAAGGCTTCATTTTCAGCTGATGACTTGGAAAGGGATGTAATAATGAATGAATGACATATTTTTATACCTTTATTAATATACAATACACGTATTTAAAATAATAATAAACATATATATGATATTGTAAATATTTAAAAAATTGAATTTCCACTTCTGACCAAAATGTCACTTGAAACTTTTTCTCAAAATGTGAGCTGTGTAAGATTTTTTATTTATGCACAACAATAGGTCAATTAATAGGCCTACCGGTGAAATTCAGAACAATGAGGCGTTCGACTGACTAAAACCAGCAGCTACTTGTACGATAGGAATGTATGGAAATAACATTATTTTTGCACTAGTAATTAGCTGGTACTATGTAAGTAATCATTAATACCAGGAGAATACAATTCCATTTTGTTATATAATAATTTATAATTTAAAAATAAATACATCCCTTCTTTTTCTAAAATTCAAGCATCATTCATTCGTTAAGAGACTTAGGTTTTTTAACCGATGATAGATTTTAATGTAGTAATTACCGATAGGTCTCTTTAATAAGGGAAACTATTTGGTAATCATCAAATTAAAGTAATCCGCAGTGAAATAATGATATTCGCAGTAGAACCAGAGTGACCGGCATAGCTCAACGAATGAGTACGCTGAAGTGGAAATGGGCCGGCCAAAGGGCCGACAATTGATGGGGAAAAAAGGTTCTCGAGTCGCAGCCTCGTATCGGTAGGCGAATTGTAGGGCGACCCCTCACTGGATGGAGTGACGACCTGGTAATACATGCAATAAGTCGATGTATGCACGTGTCTCAAGACTGTGCTTTGTGACATTCGTCAGGGGAGGCCTATGTTCAGCAGTGGACTTGAGAAGAGATGTAAAAAAACAATAAATGAATAAAAAATTAAGGTATCGATTACCTAAATAGTTTGTTTTCGTATAATTCCAGTTATTTTCATAAAAAAATGGTGAATATAACACTTTAAATAACTTTTTAATTTTAATTTTATTTAGTCAAACTACCTTCCTTTTGTGTTAAGTCATATCATACGTATCCAAATAAAAAAATATTTAATTTAAATATTTTCTGTTCATCAATTAAAAAAATTCTTCAAATAAATGTTCCTCTTTAACACTTTGAACTTTCTCCTCTAGAATTTAAATTTTAAAAATGCCTTTGATACAAAAAGGATAATGCATTATGTATTTACTCACAAGTACTATACCACGCACCTCGCTTACAAAATTGTCAGAAACTATGTCAGCCAGAAAAGTCAACATATTTTGAAGGACCATTGATTAAAAATTATTGAAAGAACACTCTTAAGTAAACCACATAAAATAGCTCATCATTAATACGTTTTCTTAATAATAGTTTGCCAAAAATCTTCTGTTAAACTAGATATAAGGACCCACTTGTTTGTTGATATTTTAAATACAGCGACAATCATGCGATGGGGAAGAAAGGTTCAGGACCTTGCTTTGTGGCATTACTTGGGGGAGGCCTATGTTCAGCAGTGGGCTTGTGAAGGGCTGTAATGATGATGATGATGACAATCATGCGCACAGTCCACATAATGGTAAGTGGATGTTTTGGCATGGCCTAGCATCTAAATTTATCAAATCATTTTAAATTAAAATCACAAATGAATGAGCACCAAAATATCGACAGCCAGATGCGTTATCGATGCTGAGAACTAGGATGGAATACCCTGTTATCAATAATAAGGTACGAGGCTGCCACTCAGAAAGGTTCTCGAGTGGCAGCCTCGTACCGGTAGGCGTAGTGTAGGGCGACCCCCCACTAGATCGAGTGACGACCTGGTAAGACATGCAGGAATTCGATGGATGCAGGTGGCTCAGGACCGTGCTTTGTGGCATTACTTGGGGGAGGCCTATGTTCAGCAGCGGACTTGTGAAGGGCTGTAATGATGATGATGATGAATAATAAGAACCTATTCCAGAAAAGTATTTTATGTTCGTCCCAAGAGTTGGCGACGCCTCTGTGCCTTTCTCTGTTTAAAGTTGATTGCATATGTCCATGGGATTTTTTATAGAACAAGGGTGAAACTAGTACACACAGTCCACTTGTTATTGTAAATAAAGAAAAATAGGTAATTTGTCATCCCTGAGAATTGAGATGAAATATCTCGTTACCAGTAAAAAGGTTCTCCGGTTTTCTACACTTACCGTACGAAACATAGTTATTGATAGCGTAGTCAAACCCCGGTCAAGCTGACCCATTTGCCCTGTAGCTATTTACTTAACTGTCACGTATAATTTAGCACGTAAAACTTAAGGATATTATCATGCCGTTCCTGTGTGTTCTTGTGTGGCAAAAACTCCCGTCATCCCATTAATGTTATCAAATAATGTCAGTTTAGGAGACAGTAGGATAGCAAAATGATATGGGGCTTAAGAAATATTTTAATGTATTTTTATAGGTCACCCTAGAAAAACGAGCACACAGTCCAGCTGATGGTAAGTGAATGCTGTGGTCTATAGACATCTTCATCTATCCTCGATTACAAATTATAGTACAGATGCGTTGTCCCCCGTGAGGACTAAGATAGAATGCCTCGTTTCCAGTAAAAAGGGTCTCCGGTTCCCTACATTCACCATACGAAACACAGCATTACGCTGATTTTCTCTGAGATTTTAATATTAATTAATAAAATTTATATAAAGAAATAAATATTAGAGGCGTTTTTGATGTCTCTTCTAATATTTACAAGATAAAGTTTATTTACAAATAACTTTTCGGATAAAAATATATCACTAGTAGCTGTGTAATAGAAATATGTTACTGCTATTCATTGATTTTTACATTTTCTTCATGATCTCGTAGAAAGAATGATCATTGACATGTCAGTATGCATAGTTGTCCCCAACGACACGAAATGGTGGGCTGAGGACTAAGATACAATGGCTAATAATCTGTTTTCATATTGGGCTTTTTAATCCTAAAAATTTAACTTATTAAGTAAAAATTTTACATAAAGACCTGAAAATAATTCTCAAAGCGGTACTAAGACAGTTTTTAGAATAATTAAGGAAAACGACTTCAGAATGTTCAAGTTATAAAAATATAATTTTGTAAAACCAACTTGTATGTAAATAACAATTAAACTTAAATATATAAAAAGCTTTTAAAATGATAACATCATTTACGTAGCCGAACCGATTGAAATACGTATTTTTAAAGGTAACTTAAAAACTACTGGTTAGATCTTGATCAAATTTATATGGGACCACATGAGAAACATCAGCTTTCAGATAAAGAAAGAGTCATCAAAGTCGGTTCAGCTAAAAGAAGTTCTGAGGTAACACAGTACAGTCGAATTGAGGGTTTCGGGATCAAAAATAACGTTAAAGTACGTTGTAGAGCCACGCTGCAGCTGTATCATGGTTGTAGCACGAATGGGTCAGCTCGACCGGGGAAGGACCACGCTCTCACAGAATACCAACGTAAAGTGGCGACTTAATACTGCTGTGTATTTTATGGTAAATGTAGAGACCTGGAGACCTGTTTTTACTGGAAACGAGGCATTCCATCTTAGTCCTCAGGGGTGATAACGCATCTGCGTTTTAATTTGTAATCGAGGATAGATGTGGTCACAGCATTCACTTGCCATCGGGTGGACTGTGTGCACGTTTGTCACCCTTATTCTATTTTAAAAAACGTTTTTAAGACGCCTCTTGGGAGGGAGTGTGGAGGGGGGAACGAATCGAATACGAATGGATGATGGGAAAGTTGAGATAGAGGTGAAAACCCAAAGGGCAGAGATTTTCTCCTAATTTATACGAGACCACCTCTGAAGTCAACCTATAAATTTTGAAACCTATAAGACAATACTGTCGTTCTTGCCCCGATAGAATTCTTGCTAGAAAATGAACATAACCACTCTTTACTTCAATACAACCCCGTTGTAAATTAGTGGAAAGACATATACCTAGACATATACCTACTTGCTCGTTATTTCTATTTTTATACGAAATAAACGTCAAATTTTAAACGTCCTTGTCCTTTTTATGGCTACTTAGAATTGCGTTATTGTTATTAAGTAAGATTTTCTTAAAATATGTATTTCTTAGGCTTAGGCTCTTTTGCCTCGCGAAAACTTTTAGTTGCACATCTAATGTAAATAAAAATATTAAAAATATTATCTGCTCCTCCTATGGTATGTTTAATACAAAAATAGTTCCTATTTTTTCACAGATACGCGAGTAAACGACTGGCCTATGCTTTGAATCATCACGGTAGATTCTGAGAAAACCAGAAAAATTGAAGTTTTAGAATGTGTTTTTTTTTTTGGAATTACTTGGACACTCCTGTTTTGATCAATTTTATAATCTTATCGGCGCTTCTACTTAAGGTGAATCCCTGACCAAAATGTTGCGAAAGTGCGTTTTTCAGACTCTATTATCTCATTAGTTATGAAAAATAAACTACATCTAAAAGTACATTATTAATGTTCGATATCTTATCATCGCATTCCACGTTCTAATTTATTTTTATGTGCTATAAATACATTTAAAATCAACTTTTAAAAAATGACTAAAATTCTTGATTACATGCATCTGTTGCTAAACGCAACGCTCTAATCATTTGAGGATAACACTAATGGATAGATAATTAAAACATCTATATTCTCCACGTTTTATTTAAATTTTTAAGTTCGTTTTTTCTCTTTTAATTGAAATAATTCCGAAAATTGTGTGACTTCTATGATAAAGGGACATGCGCAGAGTGCGGGCGGCATTACGCTGTATGCGTTCGTACGAGGTGGTCGCGTCGGTGGTCGCCGCGTACGTATTTCGCCGCAAATATAATATTATTTGAGTACCTACCAACCGATGCGCTTACGTCACGGTATATTGTAACTCGGCCGTATCTTAGAAATAAATCTTACAGCCGTGCGGTACGTAAACATGCGATAGGGATGCCTGCCTCCAGCATTTTTACATTTGCCCATTGATTTATGTGTTTTATAACTCAATGCATTTTCCTACTTTGTGTTTCCATTTAGTTTTATGATTGTACTTAAATATACTTTTTTATATAAACAAATATATAATAGGTACTTTGTGAATTGAATAGGAAGTGTTCAATAAAAATGCGTGTCGTTTTATGATTGGTAGATTTAATTAAAAAACAATGTTTATGTTTGAATAACAAATCGGTCTTATAAATTTGCGGCCGAAAAATATTTGCGCCTCGGCTGAGACGTACGAAATGCTTTATTATTAAAATCTTAAATATAAAAAAATCCGCATTATAATATAAAGCTTAATTAAAAATTGTTTAGGTAAACATGGACAAGTTGGAGTAAAGGAATATCTTTTACTTGGTTATAGATACATGCAGCTACTTTACAATTTATATGTTTGGTATTAAATGAGGTTTGGATTTATTATTTTTTTATTTCTATTCTATTTTCTGAAAGGGTCCTAGGAAAGGAATCTTCGAAATATTTTTTTTTCTTATTTCTCAGACATGCAGGTTTCCTCACAATGTTTTCCTTCACCACTGAGCACGTGGTAAATCAACACTTAAAATTGCAATTACAATATTATTGGTGCCGGCGGGGATCGAACCCGGTTTGCTCGCACACTGTGAAAATTTTAGCAAGCGCTAACCATCTGAGCTACCACGGCTCCTCTCCTCTCGAGCTAGAGACTTTATTTTATTTATCGTCAGGCCTGTTGGTCTAGTGGTTAGTGACCCTGACTGCTATGCCGCAGGTCGTGGGTTCGATTCCCACCCAGGACAAATGTTTGTGTGATGAGCACGATCATTTGTTCTGTGTCTGGGTGTAATTTATCTATAATATTTATGTATTTAGAAATATATAAGTATGTTTATCAGTTGTCTAGTACCCATAACACAAGCTCTGCTTAGCTTGGGACTAGATGGCGTTGTGTGATAGTTGTGGAATATTATTATTGTTGTATCTATATAATTTTCTCACCTGGTTGGGTTCTATAAATATATAATTATAAATTAAAATGAAAAGATAAATATACATAAATATCAATAAAATAAAATAAATACAAAAAATATACAAATAAATAAAGATCCAACCATACTAAATAAAAAATAGTCTCCTATCTTTCTCTCTATGTTTTGATCTCCTAAAACGAGTTTGAGTTGGTAAAATCAAGGTAAACTTAGGGTAGGGTTGTCAATTATTATTTTGATAATAACACTAGTGAAATTCCGCGGTTTTGTATGCGCAAGCGTGAACGTAGTTAGAACATAATATAACCTTTATGTTTTACATAAATATCCTAAAAAACTTATTATTTTAATATTTTACTAAGTACCTATAAAATCAACAAGTTTATTGCATTTTTATTTGAGTAATTTTTTATGCAATTTCTTTATCTACGTCTATTTTTTGGGAACCTTTATTTAGTCTGAATCATACATAACACTATATTACTGATTTACTTACTTATACGTAGTTTTCTTTTTTGCAGTTACAAATATCTTGTGAGGTTGAAAAAGGCAGTAATGAAAAAATAATAAGAATAATAATAATTGACGTCAGCCACTTCTTTTCAATAAAATTTCAGATCATGGTCCATTAGGTTGCAGCTTTACCGAACCACAACTTATAATAATAATAATAACAATAATAATATAATATTATTTTGTATTTATTTTATTTTATTGATATTTATGTATATTTATCTTTTCATTTTAATTTATAATTTTTATATATTTAAATATTTATATAACCGAACCAGATGAGAAAATTATACGGCTCCAACGATTTTAGCGACGAACACTTGGATTTATTTTTAGAAAATGTCCTTTTGTCCATGATTTCAGGCAATAAAAAACTGCTACAATATAAGAAGGTAAATTTCGACAATTTACTAACGGTCGTTATAGCTTAGGTGGTATGTCGGTCGGGCGTGATATCGGAGTTCCGTGGTTCGCGACTTGGCTTTGGTCCCGCTTTTTTTCCTTTTTTTTTCGAGTTCCCTTCTTTTGTGAGAAAATATATTATTACAAACCCTTTTTTTTAGTATTTTTTAAAAATACGCAAATATTAATTTTAAAAATTTTAAAAAATATCTATTTAGTTACTAATGCTATAATTATTATTTTAATAATTACCTACCCAGTAGGTAAATATTAAAATAATAAATGTAGCATTATAAACAGTAAGTCTCCCTCAAACTCAATTTACTAATATTGTTCCTAAATAAGGAATAGCAGATAAAAGAATAGTAGGTAATAACTATTGCTCCTCAAAATTATATTTGACCTCAAGATAAAACATATCCTAAAATTCCTAGTATATTTTCAATATGTAAGTAAATGAAAATAACAAAAATGAAGCACCATTAGCATGTAAAGTTCGAATCCATAATTAATACTTCGACAAATATTATAATTTACACTATAAAAAGCTAATTCAATATTAGCAGTATAGTATATAGTTAAAAATAATCAAAATAGTCATTTTTATTAATTAGATAACATATTAGAATACATAATTCTAATATAATGCAACTAATATACCGAATAAAGAAAATTAAAATACATTTATAATTGTACTCCGTGTCTATTTCCATAGAATAGTTCATTGACATTGAACAAATAATACTACGTTCGTAGCAGTAGGTGGCGTCTTTTGGCGATTTCTTACGCGATATATTGTAGCGAGCTTCGACAGACCAAACGCTCAAGGTCGTTCGCTGGAGGTAGCGCCTTAACAGCCATGTCCATTGCCGTAAACCGCATCAAAACCGATTGACTTGTTCGAGAGATATTGTTGTCAAAGAAATCTCGAGAAAGTGTTTTTTCAAAATAACTTAAAAATTTTCAATCAATCCATCATTAAATTATAAAAAACTTAAAAACATCAATTATTTGTCATTGGTTTTTTGTTAAGCTGAAAAACTGTGATTGCCGCAAACTGAATCAAAATCGGTTGGTCCTGAACCTGTTACGACGGCTTTGAGCTGAAATTTTAAGCGCTTTGCATTTGAAATTAGCGGGAAGTTGCAGGGATGGTCTGTAGGGTCAACCATATTTTTTATTACTTTGAGTTGTTAACACAAAAATGCTGCTGCCTATCTCCTGTTTCAGCTACCCTTTGTCACCTCTTACGGCATCTACGTGACGATATGAGGTAGTTGATATTCTAACTCATTTCAGACTAAAGGATATCCACAATATAACTTTTTATCGGACTTTCTCTTCACTATAATAGCTTATTTATTAGTGTTTCCTCTAATCATGAACTGTATATGATATATTAGTGCGAGAAAAATAATAAACATGTCTTAATGTGAGTGAACCTAGAAACGATGATAAACAGCAATTAACTTACTAGGCGGTAGGACTACTTTTCTAACTACAGTCCTTTGGGTACAGCACTTAAATACTACTAAAACTTAATATGTGGTAGGACTACTTTTGTTACTACAGTCCTTTGGGTAGATACCACTCTCTTAATTATTTCCGTTGCCAAATGAAAGACTGGTTATTAGCGACAGTAGGTTGATGATCAGCTGGCAGCCATATCTAGTTGATCCTATCAGGCTTAGTTTTAGGTTTGGCTAGTAACGAATATTAACTTTTATACTTTGTTACATAAAAATTAAAGTCACTTGATGGTAAGTAGCCCATAAACTCGTGCAACCAACTTCAAGCAAAGAAGGCCACCGATGCGTCGTTATTAAGTATGGCACGTTAAGGACGTAGATGGAATTCCTTAAAGTCTATAATTATACTGTCTCCCGATAAAATATAGACCGAAACACATTTGGCGGCAGAATTTGGTAAAAGAGGTGTCTCTTTTGCACACCAAAATGCACACCTAGGCCGAAAAGTAGTCTAGCCACGTAAAATTACGTAGTAACTTAGTAATATTTTTTATTGAGTCGTACTTAATTTAAAAAAATCAATCTATTCTACTGCAAAATTATTTCTATGTTATTTATACTAAATTCCAAACTCTATGTTATTAAATTCACTACAAAATAAAACTGAATTAAACATGTCATAACTTCAGGTTCGAACTTAATCTCTCCTGCCATTTCAGCCATACTACGGAACAATGCGGTCCCTCTTAATTGCACTAGAACACTCGGTAGATTTATTAGAAAGCTTACTGAATATGTGTAGATGTTTAAATTAAATCAAAAATATAAAACGTTAAAAACCTAACAATTACAGCGTAATTTCATATCAGTTTTGAAGTTCCTCTTTGTAGTTTCTTTTTTATTATTTTGACAATGTTTAACGTAATATTAAAAGATAAATACAAAATGATCATTTTATGAAAATGCTAAAATTTGACTTATAAGAATTAACACTATTTTGAGTCGTGACTGAATGGTCCATCTTTTGAAGTAACTTGCGAAGGGTGGTGTGTTCATATTTTTTAAATAAAGTCTAATTTAGTTTACATATTTTTAAACCGCGACTCAATCAAATTTCACTTTTTTTCGTTACATCTGTTTATTATACATATACAGTGTTTTGGGACAATCCATGTTGATACATATTTTCAATAGTGGCCTTGTGAAGGGCCTTAATTGTATAAATGACAACATGTACTATCTATGCAGGTACCAAACGAATACCATAGTGAATACCAGATATAAATTAAACTGACCGTGATGGACTAAGCGCGGTAATTACTGTTAATATTTTTTACTATTAACAGACGTACATGGGCTTCATGTAATACCATCATCCTTCTGTTAACAATTTTTTTCAATTATTTTCATAGTGATGATCGTTGATAACAGCTTCGTAATTGAACTTCAATATTTAAAATATAAAAAGAGTTAAGATATCGTCTAGGTTGATGAGTGAGAAGATAAGATAAAATTTTTTATCCAGTTCTTCAATTACAAAATCGAACTAATATTTATATAAACTGGTATGAATTATGAAGTACCTAATATTTTTTTTTATAGAAGAGGGGGCAAACGAGCATGCGGCTCACCTGATGTTAAGTATTATTTATTATTATTTATTTATTTACCATATTACAAATCATTACAGGAAAGAAAAAAAAAACTATTCTAAAAAGTCGCATACAAAAAACCACTAAGTTTTGTGCTTACGCGACCTGAGTCGACATTATATTAAAGTATAATTAATAATTAAATACGTTTGTAAGAAAAGAAAAAGAGAAAGCATTTACAGCCTAATAGGACCTGAGCAAAGGCATAAGCACTGTTTTAAGTAGTACCATTATAACTTATTCAAAAAGTAAAATATTAGTAGTAAAAATTTAAGTTTTTTTTTAATGTTTTTTATATTTAATTTGTCGCGGAATTCTGGGTGTAGGTTGTTTATAAGTCTTGGAACAATGTAACCCGCCGTTCGTTCCCCGTACATGTTGTTTGCACGGCTCGTCTGCAACTTGCGGCTGTTTTCGGCGCGCGTACACACGGGGTGGTTGATTTCTAATATTAAGTCTTCATTAAAAAAGTGTTTTTTTAGTAGTAAATATTTGACTTGCGTATGAACTGGTAATATGTTACAGTGCTTGAAGAGCATACTATCATCATTATGAAACTGACGTCGAATTTTGTCTGTTACAATGTTTTGAAGGATTCTTATCTGGCGGTTATATATTTTGTTTAAATAAGTATTATATGTACGACCATAGCTACCTAAACCATACTGTATATACGATTCTGCTAGAGAGTTATATAACATCATCTTAACTGGGAACGGAATTCTGTTCTTCAGTATTATAATGTTAGCTAAGAATTGTCTTAATTTGCTACAAACATACTCGATGTGGTTATGCCAAGTAAACTTACTATCGATCTGCATTCCGAGATATGTCTGGGTATTGACGAGATCTATAGAGGGGCAACTACATGTGTTTTTGCAAGAAGAGTGAAGGCAACTATGATTGTGAGCAACTATGTGCTTGGATAAAGTACACTTGATATAAGGAGACTTTATGTGTAACAGCTTGGTTTTGGTGGAGTTCAGAACCAATCCGGCGTCATGACACCATTTTGCAAGCATATTAAAGTCAGACTGTAACAATTCACATGCTATATCAGGGTCTTTATCGGCGACTAGCAAACATGTGTCATCTGCAAACTGGTAGCATGAAAAGTGATTTATGTAAAAGCGCATGTCGTTTACATATGACAGAAAATGGAGGGGGCCAAGCACAGATCCCTGTGCTGTGCCTTCAGTTACAGTCACCGGGTCGCTGTGTGTGTCATTTATTCTCACATAGAATTTCCTATTTTTAAGATAATTTGTACACCATCTCAGAAGAGGTCCCCGTATTCCACAATTGTCCAACTTAGTGATAATTTGTTTATGTTTAAGAGTATCGAATGCTCGTGAAAAGTCTATAAATAGGACGAGTTCATGTTTTTCGTTATTAAGATACTCGTTAATTTCATCTGTTAACTTCATCAAGAGATCATTTGTACCCTTCCCAGCTTGAAAACCATACTGATTTTGATATATTACATCGTGCGTATTGTAGAATTTATAAATTTGTTCACACACATACTTTTCTACTATTTTATCTATTGAAGATAATAAAGTGATTGGTCGATAGTTCAGGAAATCATCCCGTCTTCCTTTCTTGTATATTGGTCCTATCTTTAGTTCGTCAGGATAAATGCCAGTTTCAACACTTGTATTGATTAGGTTGGCAATGGCCGTGGCCCCTTCTGTGTCCATACATTTTATATCAGAAACCCCAATATTATCATAGCCTGGTGCCTTATTAGAGCTAAGTTTTTTGATTATTTTATCAACCTTGTCACGGGTTGCGTTTTGAAAGTATATACTAGAATTATTTGGCCGAGAATGCTTACTGGGATTTAACAAATTCAAATTACAGGTTTGGATTATGTTTTTCACAGCTTTATCAAATCCTATAGCAAAGTTATTTACAATATCTTTGATCGTCTGCCCTTTAAATGCTTTTAAAACTGCCGCATCCACTGACGATGTTACACGCCCAAGCATTTTGTTGATTATTTAAAAACTTTTCTTGTATTTTTGAAATTCTGTTGAATGTTTTTAATATAGTATCTATTTCATTTATTCTCTAATACTTTATGAACTTTATTTCTTATTGTATTGTATTCTAATCTTAATTTTGAATCGAGTGGATTTCGTTTCCAAGAACGGAACAGTTTGTTACGTTTTTCGCATAATCGATTGACGTTATCATCGATCCATGGTAGTTTATATTGATTATTAATATTATGTTTGTTAAACTTATGTTTAATAATACTTGTAGCTGCTTTTTTAGCACTTTGAAAAGATCATTTAATGAAGTTAAAGATCTCAACAGGTGATTTCGTAGAGTTTGTTTGAAGCCATTTAACATTTTTTAATTCTTTGTAAAGTATATCATAATCAATGACTTGTTTAAAAACCTCCCGTGTGTCACCACTAACTGAATCGCCCATGCAAGCGAGCATGATTGCTCGGTGATCTGCCAGTGTAATGTCTAACGCCGCGGTGTATGGATTAAATGTGAGGAGACGTGCAAATATGTGGTCAATGCAGGACTTTGTGATAAGATTTAGTTTTTTTTCTATCCTAGTGTAGTCAGATATTCCACACATTAATCCATACTCGCTGAGCATTTCTAGGTATGAGTCTTTAAGTGATGAGGCACTTTTCAGGTCAATATTTGTATCACTTATCAAGGTGACTACCGTCGCCCATGATCAACCGCAACACCAGGGGAATTGCAGGTGCGTTGCCGGCCCTTTAGAAAGGAGTACGTTCTTTTCTTGAAGGTCCCCAGGTCGTATCGGTCCGGAAAAATCGCTGGTTGTAAACTATTCCACAGAGAGGTTGTACGCGTAAGAAAACTCCTCTTGAAATGTACAGTGGTGGACCGCCAAGCATCCAGATGATGTGGATGGTATCGCGACGTTTGCCGCGTAGTGCGTTCACAAAATTTGGCGGCTGGGATTAATCCGAACAATTCCTCAGAGCACTCTCCTTGGTATATGCGGAAATATTAAACAAAAACGAATATTTATTATTATTTATTAATTAAAAACGACTGACAACTAAAAATATTTATTGAAAAACCTGTAAGTCGTAGGACTGCAACTCTGACGGATAACTTCTTAGCTTTAATTAAGAAGGAAGTAATTTACATTAATAATTATTTTTATCAATTTATTGCCACTTTTTACATGAAAAAGAATTAATACATTCCTTGACGCCTCCTCTGTGTTTGTGTACTATATAGTACTTCTTAGCTTTAAAACTTGTTGACATTTGAATTTAGAATATTAAGATTATGAATACTATAGGAAGTATTTTTATTAATATTTATTTTTATCAATTCATTGCCTTTTTTACATGAAAAAGAGTGAATACATTCGTTTACGCCTCCTCTGTGTTTTTATACTATGTAGTCATGAATTGACGGATCGAATCACACGAGTTTTAATTCTACGGGGGAAAAATAAGATTTTATTGGTATCCCAACCTATATGAACTCCCAATAGCAACAATATACACCTCATGTTATTGTGAATTTTTCATGCTGAATCAGCAAGTCGTATCTTCAAATTAAAAAGTTTAAATTTGGTTTTTTAAGTGAAAGTTACTACTAACGCCAACCCTGCCGATTTCATTTTTAGGGGTGTCAGTGCGGATCAGTTTCAACATTTAGAGTTATGGTGGAAAGTAATAATTTCGAGTAATGTATATTTAAATTATTGTGATTTTCACGCTGCCGACGTTCGCTTCGTAATGTATTTTTTTTTGTTATCAAAATACAAATAAAATCTTTTTGTAATGAAGTAAAACCTGACTTTTTTTTAGACAACAAGATAGAGAATTTTGTATAGATTTTATAATGCTAAATTTCTTCATAGTAAAGTGGTCTCTAAATATAAGTTTTAATGATTTTAAGTGCCGTGGGTGGGTGCGGTCGCATGCGACCGCTCGGAATTTGCCGGGTGCATGCGACTGCATGGGATTTTTATAGCGCTTGAACGTTTAACTTATGAAGAGTTTACAACTCTCCTTGCACAGGTTGAGGCTATTTTGAAAAGCTGACCACTAAGTCCATTATCTTAAGACTTCTTTTTTTATCTACAGGTCACTTTCTGATCGGCCAACCTCAGACTGTGCTGCCAAACCCTGTGCTATAGGACTTCAATCAAAACACTTTGCGGCGCTGCGAAAGACTGGAGCAAATGCGGCAGCATTTGTGATCTCGTTGGCAACGCAAGTACATCAGCGAGCTACAGCAACGCTCAAAATGGAGAGCGAAGCAGTCGTCTCTACATGCGTAGTTTTAATACAAGAAGACCACGTTCCTTTTCTTAACTGGCGTCTAGGTCGAGTGTCACGTCTGTTTTCTGATCCCACAGTTGTAGAGCGAAATTCCATTAAAGGTCCCGTGAAGAGGCCCGTTACACGTGTCTGCCCTCTGCCTTCAGCCGATGAGATTGAAAACAGTTGAAAGGTTTAAAGCGACAGTAGCCTAATGGCAGGGCGCGGACCGCAAACTCAAAAAGGTCGTGGGTTCGAAGCCGCCATTCGACTAATGGCGTGAACCACTCGTAACACAAGCAACTTAAGCTTACCACGATTGGTTAAGGGGAATATTAGTAAGGTTTATAGCATTGTTAATATTTAAAAAAAATGAAACAAAAATAAATATAATATCGATATTTCTCATGGGGGGTAAATTGCCATAGTTGTCACGCTTGGCGAGCGGGTTGGCAAGATAAATATAATAAAACTGGGACAAATAGTCCGGATAGGTATGTTCACCTTCGACCGAGAGGTCAATCGATCGATTCAACTCGGCTGGGCAGCGTTCGGGAAATTACGACTCATCTTATCGTCAGGTATACCTCAAAACCTGAAAACTAGATTGTACAACCAGTGCTTGTTGCCAGTGATGACTTACGGATCTGAGACGTGGTTCTTCACTGCAGACCGTATGAGGATGCTCAAGGTCGCTCAGCGAGCTATGGAGAGGGCTATGTTCGGGGTTTCTCTGCGTGATAAACTAGGAAATGAGGATATCCGCAGTAGGACCAGAGTGACTAGCAAAGCCCAACGGATTAGTAATCTGAAGTGTAGTAGCAGTAGAAGTAGTGTAATGGGCCGGCCATATAGCTCGAAGAACCGACAACCGATGAAGAAAAAGTTCTCAGGTGTCAGTCTCGCGCTGGTAGGCGTAGTGTAGGGCGACCCCCACTAGATAGATTGACGAGCTGGTAAGACACGCAGGAAGTTGATGGATGCAGGTGGCTCAGGACCGTGCTTTGTCGCATTCCTTGTAGGAGGACTTGTGAGGGACAGTAATGATAATGATGAAGATATAATATTATTGCCTAAATTGTAATACAAATTCAATATAATATCTATATATGAGACAGAACGAGAGTCTATACATTACATATCTGCCTCGCAGTGCCAAGTGCCTTGCCAATGCCTCATGTTCACCCCATATGAGGCATTGGATCCTACTTTATGTGAATATTCATGAGTTATTTTTTCTATAAAAATGCATGCAAGGGTTATTATACATGCGGTACCATTTGCGGATACGAGATACTATTTTTACAACTGATCTTACTCACTTCCGAAAAAAGAGGAGACTAACTATTTGCTTAAGTGATGAAGGAGATAAAAATTCTATTTGACACAGCAATCTATACCCCAAAAACTTATGAATCAATTTTGTATTAAAGGAAAAATTGCTTTTCGAGTTCTCCAAATGTAAACATTTTTTTTAACAAGCGCCATATCAGACATGGGAAGTTATGTGAAAAATGAGCCCTATACTTTTAATTTTTATCATAGTATGTATGTAGTATGTATAATGATGTTGTAAATAACTCCACTAGACTATTTTGTGGCTTATATAATTTAGAGGCTCCTATAGGAACAGCAATACTGCAATCGTACACAAATGTAGTATTGGTAGATCCACTGCGGTCAAACGACCATAGACTAACTTAATGACTGCAGCTGTTTGGTCTTATATAGCACCAGTAAGTTATTTCTAATCTAAAGCATTTCCGTAATGAAGCTGGTAGTAACATTATGAATCAATAAGCTTATCTCGCATTCTTTCGTGTTTCGACTTGCGCTATACCGATGATTCGTACAAATCATCTCAAAAGAATGCGATTTAATATTTACAAATCACTATGATTGATCATTCCTATGTTTACCATTGAATAAATATGTATTGTAATAATCTACTAATAGCAGTAATATCATAGATACACTAGATGTATAACAACATCTGATAAAGATTCATCCCAGTCTAGAAAATAATGTTTATGCTGCTAATAGACTGCCCATATATACTCACATACCAACGTATATTATATGCAATTTGGATTCCAACGATAAACAGGGCTCACATTGAATAGCTTTTTATATCGATACGAATGGCATCGGTCAATATTTTGATTCATATGGATGATCACCTGTATGATATTATCTAGGGTTTTTAAAAAGGAATTTTAAAAAAAGGGACTGGAACGTTGATGATCAGAATAAGTGGACTTCAGTTTGTGGTGAATATTGCTTAACGTGTTTGCTATATAAGTTTCAGGGATGTTCAATATATAGTTTTAGAAATAAATAAAGAAAGAAAGAGATATTTGTTTGGCTATTTCTTAACAAATTATCACTAAATACTCAAAACAAACATTATGTTTAGGTATTCTTATAGGTAGACTTAATAAAATACTTACAATGAAAAATAAAAATAATCACGAAACGCTAAACGCGGATTTTTTTTAATTTTTTTATACTTATTTGGATTAATAATACAAGTATATACACAGGTACGTTTTTACTATTCTTTTTATATTCACTTTTAGGCTACAACTGCCTTATATTTGTAGTGCTATACCGGATGTTTATGAATGTTAATTTCATTGCATAACTGGAACCGAGGATATAAAAATAATTTAAATTTCATATAAAAGCACTTATAGACAATAGCAACCCGAGAGATATGTTCAACATAACATGTTGCCGCATCCATTTAGCATGTTTTATCACAGAACCTGGGATCTATCTACACTACGCGCGCAATGGAAAGAGAATAGTGTAATTAGATTGAACACCTGTGACGTATGAAGGAAAAAATAAAATAAAATGATAATTATACGCTCTGGAACATACATAGATGTACACGCTAAATCATAAAAACATAAGACGAGCATATTAACAGGGAACACACTGTACAACGATACTCTAGTGGATGAGATGTTTCGCTCCTATTTTATAGATAGTAAGCAATAATATTTTGGAAATAAAAATGGTAACAATACGAAGGAATGTGTTTTATAGATGATTCAGAATAGCTTGGTAGTTATGAACAAATAATTATAATACAATAGCACTGATAAACAGGGTGTACAACGAGTAATAGATATGAGCGGTAATGACGGTGTTCAAGGAACAATATGTGAGAGGGAAAGGCTGAACTGAAATTAGAACTGTGTGAACTGTAGAAGGCTTCAAACTATTTATAAATTTTCTGAGATAGTGGACGGCGTCATTTATTTGAACAAATACAAGTGAATTGTATTCGAAATTTTTATCATCGACGATGTTAAATAGTATTGAGTCAGTCAGATTTTAGCCTTACGACCATTCTAATTGAAATTCAAGACCTGTGATTACTACGAGAAAAATCAACTTCATTAAAATTTTAACCTTTTATTTTCACACAAATATTTTTCTATAATCAGCCTTATTTCGTTATAAATAATGAGATATTTAGAGTTGGACTTTAATATTATATAACTTATTAATAACTTATGTATAATTTATAAAATGAAAGAGCCACCATTTAGATATGACGAAAGCATACGATAAAGTTCAATTTAATATACTCTTCAATAAATTACAAGGTTCGGGAATTCGTGGAATGGCCTAGAAATGGTTCCAATCATATCTGACAAACAGTAAGCAGATAGTTCAAATCGAACACCGCAACGATAAAAACAGGAAATCATTGTATTACAGTCTCAAACCCGGGACCTCACATGTTCAATCCCTCAAGGTAGTGTCTTAGGATGTCTTTTGTTTTTAATGTACATAAACGATTTATATAAGATAATAAATAACGAAAACACATTAAATGTACTCTTTGACGACGATGTGTCTGTGTTCTGCGATAAAAACAAAAATTATAACTCTATTGTCTACAACACTACAAACTATCAAAGTGGCTCGAAGATCACAACTTAGGAATTTACTTTAAAAAGATTAAAATTATGCAATTTAAAACATACAAAAGCAGTCCAATAACTTTAAACATAAATTTTAATAATATACAGCTAGAAAAAGTTTGAAAATAGATTCAAACATCAATTGGAAAACACACATTAATTATATAAAGTCTAAAATATCAAAATTCACGTATTCTTATTTTGAAATCAAATACATCACTGACACAGCCACGGCACTGTCAGCTTACTATGCCTATGCTCATTTGTGGCTTAAGTACGGAGTTATGTTGTGGGGAAGTAGCGTCGATGTGCAGCAGCTATTTATTACCCAGAAGAAGTGCGTTAGAATACTAGCCCAGATAGATAACACTACTAGCTGTAGACCGTATTTCATAAAACTAAATATTCTTACCTTACCCTGTATGTACATTTATGATCTATGCCTGTTTGTCACATAACATATTCACATAACATAAATACACGCAACAAAAATAAATTATACCTACCACAGTCGCGAACAAAAATGTTAAATACAAGACCCTACTATATGGCAATAAAAGTTTATAATAAATTACCACAGGAAATAAAAAAAAACTTATCAGAATTAACCAAATTTCAATCGAGCCTCAGTATATATTTAAAACAAAACCCCGTCTACTCAATTGAGGGATATTTAGATAAAAAATAATAATATTATGTATTTTAAATTTATGTAGCTTATATAAGTATATTTTAAATACATAAGCAGTGTCCTCGTAAAATTTGCAGTGCCTGAAAAAGGTGTCTAAGTTGCAAGCACATATTTAATTTAAGACCAATTATGTACACTTGGATTGCAAATAAATGATTTGATTTGATTTGATATTTCACAAACAAACAATATTATTATGTAAAGAAAAAATAATATTTACACACAACAACATATATTATAGACATACTTTTTATTCTCGAATTACGATATAAATTTAATTATATTATTTCAGAACAATTTTCTTGTATTCGGAACGGCCGTTTAGTTGAGGATTGCCTCTATGACTTTGTTATGACACTCACATGACTATGAAATTATACAATAAAGACTTCAGACCTTCCAGTCTAGCTTGACGCCTCAGAAATGCAGCAAACTCGAAATAAAAGTTAGAAATGGTTTTATTAAATGTTTGGTATTCGCGTAAATTTAAGAAATCATAACGGGTTTTTGTGTGTTGCATAGCTGAACGTAATGTTACGAGCTTAGGGTTCGTGACAATCCCCCCGAACGGGTTCCCGCCTTGTCGTGGCGGGGGGCTTAGAAGCCGTGGCTTGGTCACCCACGGCGAAACAAAGAGGAAACCATATGGCTGGTCCGAGGCGGAGGGCCGGCCCGAGGTGGCCACTCCGAGTGGGCTTGGGAAGCCCACTTCGGATGTGTGTTGGTGGACTGCGGTGAGAGGTGTGTCCTCCCCACCTACCGCTGCAGCCGAGGTGGAGTCGCGGAGGAAGAGGAGTGTTGGTATGGCGATGCGCCACTCGCCCTATCCTCCGCGACTCAAACGGGGCCGCACCGTTGATGCGGTGGTGGTGGGGCTGCGGGGGGAGAGAATTGTCGGTACTGCGAGGCGCCGCTCTCCCTACCCTCCGCAGCCGAATCTTGGTTGGCGGCGGAGCCATAGACCAGATCCACCGCTGGGGTCGGGAAGGCTAGTACTTCTAAGTGCTTGTTTTTCCTGGCCCCATGGCCTTCATGCATTGGACGCGGGGGCGTCCGTTGCGCAGATGTGATTAGAGGCCGAGAAGGAAGGCGCGCTATGTGTTCTGGTGCGCCTTATCTGTGAAGGAGAACGGGGAGGAGTATTCCGCTCCCGAGGAGGTGCTGCCATAGGGCGGCAGGCGCTGGTGGGGCTGCGGATGTGTGCGAAAGTGTTCCCGTGGCCCTGCCAATAAGCGACAAAGGTGGAACACCATGGGGTTTTAGTCGGTGCGAGTCCGACATAACCCGTCCTTGCCCCCGCGAGGCGGGTATGCGTAGGCATTTCCCCATGTAAAAAAAAAAAGAGTTCGTGACAATAAAAACTGCCGATTGAATTACCAAAATGGCACTTTACTTACTGAATTCCAATTAAAACTTAAAACACACTAGTAATTAATCACACTTAACACTTTAGTTTACCTTAGTTCGCTCCGAATTCTTCGCTTGTGTCACCAATTCAATAATGTCCCGGTCGCGCTCAAGCTCATAACAGTAATGTCTAATACTATGGCCTACAGTTCCCTGGAGGTGTACAAAATTCTAGCTACATAGTTGAGAACTCACTTACCAAAATCAATAGAATAAAAGTAAAGTAAAGATACAGTCTAGGCACACTCCTCCTCCCACTTCTTAATTACTTTTATGGCAAGGAAGTATCCGTGCACAGTATGTCATTTTGCCTTAGTTGCGGACATGCTCGTTTTATTTTTAATTTTTATAGATTAAACCTTAATAAAGCATTCCAAAAAAAATTCCCGTTTTGATATTTCACTTCATTTCGAAGATACAAATATTCTACTGAAAAGTCACTGACCTTCGTGAAAAATTGTTTCGTCTGTATTTCTTGAATAATCAAATGTCCGTCTCTTATAAAATACTAATTAAATTTATGGTTTGAAATATATTCAGTGTATAAATTGCAAGTAATAATGATTTTGTTGATAAACGAAAAAAAATTATATAAATTTATCTATTTACGGGTCGCGTTTTTAAGCTATTGCATAGCTTCTATCGCGGGCCTTGAGCGCGGGGACCTAATCCAGAAATTCCGTAACGAAAAAAAACCTCACGCTCCCCACTTCGACGGGCACGGTGGTGTGGCGTTGAAAAGCCGTGCATCGTCTAACGTCGTTTCAGTTCGGCAGACTACGGCACTCGGCAGACTTCGGCACGGTGTTTGTGTGCGTGCGACTAGACGTATGCATGTACACTAGCTGCTAACTCAATGATAAAAATTCCTGAATAACCTACATGTAAGATATTAAAAATATTTTAAACAATATTAACTTCTCATTTATCCAATAAGAGAAAAAAATTGTTTTCTTATCGGTCACCACGCCCAAAAAGTGTAACTTGATTTAATATCAAAGACAACTGCATAAATAAAATAAATAAATAATTATAATTGCATAAGTTGATAAAAAATGCTATGCAATAGCTTTACCGCGGCAGTCACCGAGTGCCACACGTATTTTTTTTTGTTTGCATAACATACTTATGTGCAGTATCTTCAACGTAAGAAAATTCTAAATATGTGTCTATCGATATCAAAGAGATATTGCATTTCTAATTTTTTTTAATAATTTCTATGTGAATAGGGTTGTCACAAAGTAGTAAATATTTAAGTTGATTATTCTAATCGATTAAATCCGTTATGCTAGAAAATGCTAAAGGCTTATGATATATCCTCGCTATCGGATGGAATTACCAATTCGTCAGTCATCAGCGTGATATCATTTGCTTCAAGCCCTTCTGATTCTAATTGGCTGTAGTGAAATTGTCTGTTGTTACGCTTAATAATTGAAGAACTGATTTCGGTAAAGGCAAAGATTTTTTATGTTTATGACGTGTACTTACTATTAACAAGGACACATAAAGATCGGATGACTGCAAGGTGAAATAAGTCTAAAATTGTATTTTTTTTTCGGTGGAGTGTCATTAGATGCTCCGGGTATTATTATTATTCTTCTTGGCGGTTTCTAAATATGTTAGAAGTTGATGGAGTTTTATATAAAGTTTCAGGTATCGGTTCTGTCAGCAGCATATCGCTTACAGAACACATACTTGATCGTTCTAGTTCTTGAGGTCTTAAAAGGTAATGAGAAGAGAAACTATCAATATTTTTGATTAACTCTATAGGACTTTTTTCTATTTTCATTCTTATTGGTACATCGAAAATTGTAGCAAGCCATTTCTCATTCTTTTTACTAAAGCGTTTAAAATTCTTTTTGCTGTCATTGTAAAGTTTTTCACATTTACAAACAAATTTGGAAACATTATCTTTGAGGCTTTTATTTTGTACATCAAGGTTGTTAGAAATAATTGTTGTAAACAATGCATTTAAAATAATTATTGTTCGTTCGTTGATTTCAATGTCACCCGGTCTTTGTTTTGACCCATATTGTGGGGCCTTTTCAACCAAAACATTATAAATCACCAGTTTCGTAAGTGTATTCGGGTCTATTTTCAGGCTTAGGTCGTCGATAATCATTGCAACTCGCTGACCGCATGAAGGTTGGCGCCCTCATGCCCCCCTTGCATTAAGTCCGCTGGTCGGGGCCCAGACGGACATCCCCCAACTGGACGGGTCAGTGCCTGCTGAGGCAAAACAGTGTAACTTTGACGGCTACATGACACCTCACCCCCCCTTCTCCAGATATTATGTATAGAAATTCGGTTTTAGCATTTGCCTAACGAGGCTTGACCGCTTCCCAGTCCCACCATAATATCCTTCATCGAAAATAGATTAGATTATAAACAAAAGTGATCAATAGTGATCGAATTCAACAGTAAATATTTTTTTTAATTTTGGCTTGAACTTTCTGCAATATTTTTCCTTATAAACATGTTAATAATGTACGTCGCAATTTAAACCGGTGATTGCCTAATACTTGAGTAATTAATAATGAATCACAATCGGTAAATAATGTTTGCATGAAGTGAGTATTGTATAGTGGACACAGGATTGATTGATCACCCTAATACATAATTTCAAAATTCCACATTTCCGAAATCCCGAGTTTGTTGCATCAATTTTTTTTTTGCGATAGTTATTATAGTGGTCAACATGTAGGCATTAAAATGAAGGCGATCGTGAAGAGAATCGCTAGAAAAAAATAATTAGGAAATCATAGAAAAAATATTCTCGCCTGTGTGAGCAAGATTTTAAAAGTTTTCAAGAAAAAAAAAATAGTTCCTATAGTGAATTCCTATAACACCTTAAAACGTTTAGTGTAAAAATCAGATCCAAAAACGAGATATTGTGTTTCCATGGTTTTTAAGTATTTTTATCGTTTTTATTAATTTCTCTTATAATTTAATAGTTAGAGCCGAAGGAGTTTTAAAAAGAGTTTTGTTTGAATATTAGCTTTCCAAAAACACATAAAATGAGCATGTCCGCAACTAAGACAAAACACACTCTGCGCTGCCCCAATTCATGTTGGCGGACTTCACATATCTTCGAAATATTTTTTATTTTTCAGACATGCAGGTTCCCTCACGATTTTTTCGTCACCGTTGACCACGTGGTAAATCAACGCTTAAAATTGCAATTATCAATTTCATTGCTGCAGGCGGAGATCAAACCCGGGTTGCTCGCGTACTATCATGATCATTGCCTCATTAGCAAAATATTAAGGCTTGATCAAATACTTTTAAATTCCATCCAGATTATTGCCAAAAGATATTATTAAATATTTTAGATCTATTGATGTGGATAAAATTTGCATGGGGAAATGCCTACGCATATCCGCCTCGCGGGGGCAAGAACGGGTTATATCGGACTCGCACCGACTAAAACCCCAAGGTATTCCACCTTCTTGACATACGGCAGGCATGGCAGGGCCACGGGAACACTTTCGCGTACATCCGCGGCTTCACCAGCGCTAGCCATCCCATGGTGGCCCCTCCTCGGGAGAGAGCCACTCCTCCCCTCAGGTAAGGCGCACCAGAACACATGGCGCACCCTCCTTCGTGGTCTCCAACTTCACAAGCGCAACAGACGCCACCGAGTCCGATACGCGAAGGCCATGGGGCCACGCAAAACGAGCACTCAGAAAGAAATCCTGGTTTATGGCTCCGCCACCAACCAGGATTCGGTTGCAGAGGGTAGGGAGAGCGGCACCTCGCAATACCGACACTCCTCTCCTCCCGCAGCCTCACCAACACTGCATCAATTAACGGTGCGTCCCCGTCAGAGTTGCGGAGGGTAGGGCGATTGGCGCATTGGCATACCAATACTCCTCTTCCTCCGCGACTACACCTCAGCTTAGTGGTAGGGGGAGAGAATACCCCTCACACCGCAGCCCACCAGCACACATCCACCTTACACACATGGCCACTCCAAGTGGGCTCGCCAAGCCCACTCGGAGTGACCACATCGCCGGCCCTTCACCTCGGGCCAGCCAAGTGGGTTCCTCCTTGTTCATCGCGGGTGACCAGGCTACGGGTAATAAGCTCACCCATTCGGGCGGGAAAACGGTAGACTTACGAGGTATTCCCGTTAAAGTTAATACATCTATAATAGACACAATAACACGTTATCTAGCGTCGAGTCTGGTGTGTTTCCTGATTTAATACAGAATAGTAAAGTCATACCGTTATTTAAATCTGGTAATAAATTAGGCTCTGCTAACTTCAGACCAATTTCTGTACTACCGACGTTAAGTAAAATTTTTGAAAGAAATATTTTAGATCAGATGTTAGGTTTTTTAATATAAATGAATTGCTGCATACAAGTCAATTTGGCTTACAAGGGGTCGCTCGACAAACAACGCCGGAATTAATAATAATAATAAATCATTTGTCTCAGAAAACTGGCACATCCCAATATATGTTAGTAAAAATGGTTTACAAACAATGTTAGTATTTTAAATTTCGTTTAAATATTACACTTGTTACAATATTTTTAGTCGGGTCATAAGTTCTGTCAAAACCTTAATAATTAAAAATTTTGAATACTGGTTAGATGAACTTCACCAATTTTGAAAATTTAAAGTATGCGCTTGCCGAAAAAAAAGGGATAAATTTTCATTCATTTTCTAGTATGGAGCGGTCGAAGAAAGAAAATAGAGTAGCGGTTATCGCGTTGCGACGTGTCAAAAGAGATTTTCAATATACTACAAAAATTGAAAATAACGATTTATTTAATTGCACTATCAAACGATTCACTGAAGATTCAAGCTTATAAGATCGTAGGAGGACTGGCCGAATTCGTACAGTTAGGACACCCGCGATCATCAAAACAGTGAAGGCGCGAATCCAACGAAATCCTGTTCGTAAACAAAAAATCTTGGCTCTTCAGATCGTCAAAAGAGTGATCAATGAAGACCTAGAACTACGAGCTTATCATAAGAAGACCGGACATTTTTGAACGAGTGTTTGAAAAAATTAGGATGAATAGATCCCGCGCTTTGTTATGGCAGTACGCGGGAAATAACACCACAAAATTTTGTTTTCGGATGAAAAATTTTTTAACATCGAAGAAAGTTATAATAAAAAAAAATGATAATATGTATGTCCACAGCAGTGGAAAAGCCAGCACGCGTATTCTGAGGGTTCAACGAGCACATAATCCTTCGTCACTCAGGGTTTGGCTTGGAGTCTCATATTCAGGCTTAACTGAGGGGTTTTTCTACGAAAAAGGTACAAAAATCAGTGCCGAGGTGTACCAAAATACCGTCCTAACAAACATAGTGGACCTACCTCTTTCTCAAACAATATTCAAAGACAGACATTAGATATTCCAACAGAACTCTGCACCAGCTCGTAGGGCACGAAGCACGCAAAACTGGTTGACCACCCATGGAATTGGCTTTATCGGACATAGAGACTGGCCCTCTTCTAGTCCAGATATAAGCCTACTGGATTATAAGATATTGCAAAGTTTGGAGGAGAAAGTCTGCACTAAACCTCATCAGAATTTGGAATCTCTCCGAGCATCTTTAGCTAAAGCAGAGGCAGAAATAGATATGAGTAAATAGCTAAAATCGTTCTGGTTCATAAAACGGGCAGTGAGGATTATGTAAGAAATTACAGGCCGATCTCTATATTATCAGTCTTTGCTAAATTATTAGAGTCAATTATTTGTCCTTATATTCAGAGACATATCAATCTTTACTTAACCACTAGCCAACATGTGTTCGTTAAATCTAGGTCTACGAGCACTAATTTGGTACATATTACGGAAATACTAATTGAAGCACTTGATGCGGGGAAACAAGTCGACGTAATATATACTGATCTTAGCAAAGCATTTGATCGGGTCCCACATGACATATTGGTTCGTAAGTTAGCTGCCTACGGCATTACTGGTAGTATGTTAAAATGGCTAAAATCGTATTTAAAGGACCGAGCGTTTTTTGTGGTGGATGGATATCAGTCAGGATTAAAAAATATTAATTCTGGTGTGCCCCAAGGGTCTCACCTTGGACCGATTCTGTTTGGGGTGTTTGTAAATGAAATTCCAGAATTGATGAAATGTTCTCGTGTGTACTTGTATGCGGATGACTTAAAAATTTGCAAGACGGTTGTGGAAGAGAACGATTCAATAAAGCTACAGAACGATTTTGATCAACTGATTAAATGGTGCAAAGTAAATCGTATGGACTTAAACTTTAGTAAATGTTTCTATGTGCAATATGCGAGAAAAAGTAACACTATCGACTATAGCTATCACATTGGATGTAATAAAATACAGCAGTTAGACGAAATTAGGGACCTCGGGGTCATATTTGATAAAAAATTAACTTTCGTACCGCACATTGAAAACATAACTAAACGTGCATCTAGAATGTTGGGTTTTGTCATAAGATATATCAAAGTCTTTCGAAATGCTAGAATTAAAATTCTTTTATTTAACAGTTTGGTAAGAAGTATATTAGAGTACAGTGCTGTAGTCTGGAGACCTCATTACGCTACACATTCACTGAGAATCGAGGGCATCCAAAAAAGATTTATAGACATTTGTCATACGCAAGCGGATTTAGAAGTAATAAAAAACGTGTATCATATGAAAATAATTTGATCAATTTCAAAATGATTTCTCTTGAAAACCGCAGGGATATTATTGATTTGATTTTTGCTTCTAAAATTATTAGTGGTGTTATTGACTGTCCTGAAATTTTAAGTAAATTTAATATATGCGTTCCCTTTCGTTACCCGCGTTACGCTCGTAAGATTACACCATTGACTAGACCATATAGAAGAACAGTGTTTGGCTCCAATTCCCCAATTGCTAGATTGAGTAAACTTGTTAACAAATTTAGAGATAAAATTGATATATTTTTCGACCCACCTAACAAGCTCCGTCGCACCTTAAGAACCATCTTTTGTAACATTCTATAAAATATGTTCTTTTCTTTTCGCTTCTATATATTTTTATTTGTATTTAGTTATAATTTCTTTTAATTTTTAATTCTTTCTTTATCCTAGTAATAGAGGTACACAGTGCTGAGAAAGTTATTTGCATGTTGTATCCGCCTGTAATTATTTGTACATTTTAGTTCTTATCGCTTCATTGTATTTAAATAGCATGTAAGGAATGATACAAATGTTGGTGGATCAATAAAAAAAAATGAGTGTGGTGCGTGCTACGATTGATGATTGGCCGCGTCGATTTATGGCATGTATTCAAAATAGGGGAGGGCTTTTCGAATAATGTAAATAAAATTTTATTCTAAATTAAATTACCTTTCATTTCGTTTATAATTTCTATAAAATTATCAAAAAGTGTATCATTAATTTTATAAAAAGTTTTTGACAGAACTTATGACCTGACTAACTAGTACCTACAATTATATTAATTTGTTACTAAGAGTAATCATCAGGGGAAAGGGTATGTACCCGTGATCGTCACCCCTCGAACAAAGCATTTCCAGATCGGTGATGAAAATTTTTCTGCTAATGAATCTAGGATGATATTGGAACGGTTCCTCAGCCTGCTGCTCAGAGAGCTTATTTCTTTCCGAATGATGGCATCGAAACTCTGTTTTTTGCAAACATCACCGACACACTGCAAAAACGCGACAGGCCCAACATGATCCTGAAGACGTTGTTATCCTGGATTGGAAGAGTGTCTAGCGATTTCTTGGTATATTTGACCTGCAGACTTCCCGTGTACATGCTTTGGCAGTATAATTTGAATAGCTTTACTTTAACCTCATATTTTCATTTAACTTATAAAACTTATTTTTTGTCTATGGGAGAATTCAGAGGATACTTTGGGTGTATTTTGTGACCTTTACAAGTCTTTCGACTGTGTTGATCATTAGACATTAATCAGAAAGCTACAGTACTATGGTGTCAAGAATATAGCACTTAAAGTTATTATTTCACATTTAAATAATAATAGAATGCAGAAAGTTATTATCGAAGATCGATCGATAAGAAATACATATGATTTATATTGAGTAAAAAATTGTTCTATTCTATTCTTTTATATATGGCTACCACGGCTATCTATCAAAATCAATAAAGTACTTAAAGTAAATCACGAAATTTGGAAAGAAGCAATGTATTCGAGTCCAAGTATTTTTTTATAGGATAAGGGTGACAAACGAGCACACAGTCCACCTGATAGTAAGTGAATGTTGTAGCCCATAAACATCTATATTTAACCTCGATTAAGAATCAAAATGCAGATGCGTTGTCACCCTTGAGGACTAAGATGGAATGCCTCGATTCTAGTAAAACGAGTCTCCAGTTCTCTACATTTACCATACGAAACACAGCAGCATTAAGCTGCTATTTTACGCCGGTATTCTGTGAGAGCGTGGTCTTTTCCCGGTCGAGCCGACCCATTCATGCTACAACCATAATATAGCTGCAATGTGACTCTACCACGCATATAAAGAATAAAAACAATATGATTTGTAGATAAATCAAATAGAAATTTTATTTTGTTACTACAAACTATTATTTGCATTTGGAGCATCGGTCGATAGGTAGATCAATATATGGAAGAACAATTTTTTCCAATACAAAAATAAGTTGGTCCTTCAAAAAAATTTTTGGAGCAATGATCGGTGCTTACTCGTATTAAATAATCTACAAACATTAAGTTTCTACGAAGACTACAGAGCGCGAGATCTACTCGTACTTGTCCACTTTCATTTTTTTATACTACCCGAGGTTTTAATAACTAAATATCTCACTCTTAGAGAATGTTTTATCGAAAAACGCTGAAACCTGAGATTCAACATTTTTAGTTTTGACTACGAAAATAAGTTAATTCCTATTCAAACTTTCACAACCTCTTATATCCCTAACGGGAATGTTTGCAACAATTTAAGACCAAGTACGGTAACTATTTTATGGATTTTCCTCAAAAAATAGAGTTTTCATAAAAATTCACATCGTCTTTTAACACATTTAATGGGCGTTTACATTATAATAAAATAAAGTTACAGTTCAAGTTTCAGAGAATTAGTTTTAGCGATTTCGATGGTCAATGGAGCATCATATATTTTAGTCGTATTCTTTTATATACAATATATGCATTATGCACATACAATACACAAAATGTAAAGTTTTTTCAAACACAATATAAACCTGTAAATAAAATATAAAATATTTACGATAGTAATTTGACCTGAATATGCCCGATAGATTTAAACAGTGATAGTGAGGCTGTAACTTTACTTTTTTTATGCCCGATAGATTTAAACAGTGATAATCGGTGATTAAGAAATTGATGCATGAAATTTGAAAATTATCTATCCCCATATCGTCCCAATGGGGTCGTAAGCGGCGACAAAGGGAAACAGAAACAGGAGATGTGCAGCACAATCTTCCTATTAACAGTTCATAATAATTAAAAACTGTGGGTACAAATACACCTACCAAGTGTGAAAACTATGGTAAAAAATTAATTATATGTTTATTTATGTGCATTGATAGGCTGGAATGGATGTTGAGTACCCAGATAGTTTTTTAATAATTTCGTAAGTTAAACCTAAAGAGAAGAACCGTAAAAATAAACATTTTCTTCGTTTTATCTCTACAAAGCTTTGTCTTTTCAATCGACTTTGAAAAAAGGAGGAGGACTTTTTTATGTATGTTACCTCAGAACTTTTCTGGTTGAACTGATTTTGATGATTTTTTTATTTGAAATCTGGTCTGGTCTGGCCTTTTAACTGCATTTTTAACTGATTAACTGCAACTATATATGGTGAATGTGGTAAAAAATGGAAAATATATTGGTTGTAAAAGAGAGAGAGATAGAGAGCAAATGGACTGTAAGTTTATTTGATATATGTGGTAGAACGAATTATTCAGTATTTATTATATAATCTTTATATAATGCGGAATGCTTGTGGAAAATACCTCATTAAAGCAATAACAAAAAAAGAAAATTCTTACCGAATCTCCAAATTTCTCGGCTTGGCGGATTTTTCGGTACTCCACTGAAGACAGCTTCAATAGTACATAGTCAGAAAATGAGGTATGAAATAATATATGCGATGTGGCGGGCAGAAACGACCACTCATTACAGTGTCTTCATAGATGTGTCCATAGATTAACTTATTATTTTGTGCGGGAGAGTTCACGGAGCGAATTATAAATGTAAACCCGGAAAGCGAATGCATCAATTGTCATACGTTCAAAAAGTGATTTTACAAACATTATTATTTTATTAAGTTTTTATTTCTTATAGGTCCAAACAATATAAAACTTTACTTTGTAGCGCAGTGGACTATGTATAGGAAGCTTCTTTCGGTACAACAAAGAATGACATAAAGTGGACATAGAAAAAAAATTATAAACAAATTTTATTGTTATTGGACCCAGTTTTGTTATCACTGTTTTAGTGTTAAGTAGCTACCACCAGATTTACAGGTTTATATGACTATGAAAAGGAAGAAAATGCAAATATAGTAAGGAATTGGATATTGTTATTCTTTCGGCTTATTACACGGTACACACCGTGTAGTAGAGCCCTTTTTGTGCCTAGTATTACGTTAGGGTAGGTATCACCTTCTTATCTATTTCTGCTAACAAATAGCTAAGTTTACGCGCTGTGCTCCGGTTGAAAGGGTATAGAGAGCCGGTATATTTACAGCCTGTGAGGCATTCCATCTTAGTCCTAAGCAGTGATTATGCATCTATACTTTTCTTTGTTTCCAGATGGCTGCAGGTTACATGGACTGCTGACGCCCCATACTATCAGGTTGACTATAAGTTCGTTTATCTCTTTATTGAAATAAATAAAAAACACGATAGATACCCCAGTGAAGGCCTGCTAATTTCATACTATCTTGATACCATATTACATATGCTACATAACTCACTCCTTGGACACTGATACCAGCAGTCTGACGGTGTACTAACTTAAGCCAAAGGAGTTATTTGCAGGCTATTAAGTCGTGAATAACTATTTTTTTAAAATGTATCTGTTATTCTGTCTGTTTGAGTGGACTTATCCATGAAATATTTTGATAAAACTTCATGAACATATAGACAGCAGCAAAAGTAATTTAGGCTTTATTTTGCGAAAAGAAGATAGAAAGACATTCACATTTATTCTAATACTAATACCCAATATTATAACCATAAAATACTTCAAAATTTGTGATAATTCCAAACAGAACTTACATATTACAAACGTAGAGGCTCGAACAGTCGTACAACAGTTGTCTTATCAATTTAGTACTATTCTATAACAGATTACTAAAATGTACCGTGTACTTTTTACTGAAAACATATTATTATCTTTGGTTTATTATCTTCAATGTCAATAACGCTACATAAACGGCTCCAAGCTGATAGAACCAAAAAAATTAATTAAGAACTATCTTAAAGTGTAGAGAAAATACCAAGCAGTAAAATTAAAACAAAAAAGAGATAAGTAAGTCAAAAGATCAGTCACCTAAATTTTAGAGGCAGTAATCTGACTGCAGAGCCAACAGGATAAATTTCACAATTCAGCTCTGGTCGATAGTCAGCACTTTATCGGTAGTTTGATCGCGTATCAACGAGCTTCAATGGTGTTACGTGACGAGGTCTTTTAAAGGATTTTATGAGAAAATTGAACCCTAACTACTTTATCCATTACTGACCATAAAGAAAATAAGAAACGCGTGGCAAAACGACATTAAATTTTGGAATAATATTATTGATATATGTGGACTTCATATTTTTATTCGAATTATAAAAATCAATTCTTACTTCGACTGAGTGTTAAAATTATGAAGCGTTTTAATTGTGGAAGTGACATAGGGTAAAACATTTTTCTCTTTTCTTGGGATTTTTTTTTTTTTATAGAATAGGCTGACAAACGAGCACACAGTCCACCTGATGGTAAGCGGTTGCTGCGGCCCATAGACATCTACATCTATCTTCCATTACAAATCAAAATGCAGATGCGTTGTCACCCGTGAGGACTGAGATGGAATGCCTCATTTTCAGTAAAAAGGGTCTCCGGTTCTCTACACTCACCATACGAAATACAGCAGCATTAAGCTACTATTTCACGCTGGTATTCTGTGATTCTAGGTTATTTGTTTAAAAATATACCGTGGACACTTCTTGTGGTGTTAAATATAGAAAAGAACAACCTTATCGACATACTCGTTCTATATGGCTCAATAAAATTCAGCATTTGAATAATATTGCTTAAAGTTTTCAATAAATATAAATTTATGACACGGGAAGGCCTGCTACGGACGAAGTGTTCAGCAATGGAACTTAAAAAACGTTTGATTTTGATTCATATTTGCTAAAATTTGTTTCAATTCTGCTGCATTTTATAATTCAGGTCGATCGCGCTAGGTTAAAATATACCGTGAAATCCACTAAGGGAAATTCGGTTTGCCAAATTTGGTGACGCTTTTCCATTAATTTTACATTAGTTAGGTATGAGCAAAATAACACCAAGTAAAATTCAAACAAAATATTTATTTGTCCTTTACATATAATGTTTATTGTACATTTTATATATATATAATATATACATATATATATATATATATATATATATATATATATATATATATATATATATATATATATATATATATATATATATTTCTCATTTTATTTAGTAAATTTTTGTACCAGCCACAGTTTTTCAAATCGTCCAGGGTTCATTGGGAATGGCATAAGATAATAAGTCGGCCTTTTATATCCCTTATTGTAAGGGATGTAATAAAGATGAAATAAATAAATAAAATACTAACTGGTCCGGTAAACGTAATTCTGTCCTTTCCGGTGATTGATGTTATGAGTTCGACTTTGGACTTTGGACAGAATGTTGACTTGGTCTTTACCCTTGACAGGAAGCTGGCTATAACAAGACATGTAGATACAATAGTACAAAAACCTTTAAAAAGTATAAGATTGTTTACTTTTATTCCGTTATTTCTATGTACTTGCAAACCCTTAACCTTAAAATTTTTAGTACATATATTTTTGAAATAGAGTAAGAGTAGAATGCACAAGTAGGAGTTGGTCTGCATATTAAAATAAATAAATAACAAACTAAGAGAATTCAGGCGACGTTTATTTTATTTAAACGCATGCACTTATTCTGATTATGTTACGGGTGCTAACATCATATATACTTCTAAAAAAGTCCTCATAAAGTCCTCATAAATAGAAATAAGATATAATGTTGGTGCTAAATATAGACAATGGCTACCTAGATTCTCCGGTTTTGCTATCTGCAGTAAACATTAACGTACTTAAGGAGCGTACAAGACATACCCCATTCTTCGCACCCAACGCCGAAAATTACAATTACAACATAAACTCACCTTTAACTCGTACTACTCAGTATATATAATATTGAAAAAATATCGAAACTAGATATACTTTAAATGTCGAAAAATTTATTTAAACATAATTATTCAAAGCTTCTACAATAAATAACTTATCTATTTATATTCGCATACTTATTATTATAACTAATTATATATTGTGTTTCGTATGATGAGTGTCCTACATGCTATTTTATATCTATATTCTGTGAGAGTGTGGTCCTACCCCAGTCGAGCCAACCCATTCATGCTAAAACCATAATATAGCTGTAGCGTTTTATAGTAATTATATAAATAATGAAAATATTTATAGGCAGTTTAAAGAGCCACTAGCATCCATCGATTTCCTACTTGTCTTACCAGATCTTCACTGCATCTAGCGGGGCACTACACTACACTTTTATGGTAAAATACAATAGAAAATTACAGTTCTTACCAAGTTTGAAGAGCAACCCCTCTATGGCTTACACAATCCCCGTCACCATTAATCCAAACACTACTAAAAAAGAAAGACACATCAAAGAACTCGCGTATGTCGACATTAGCTAATATCTAAGATTTTAATAGACGACTATACTTTATTATATGCTTTGTGGCCGGGCCTTTTCCCCTTCAGCTTACAGATCCGATGGCTTATGTCGGCTTTACTCTGTGATATTCAATGCATCTTTATTTGTTAAAAAATTATTTATGCAGTTAAGTCTTCGATATTAAATCAAGTTACACTTTTTGAGCGTGGTGACCGATAAGAAAACAATTTTTTTTCTCTTATTGAATAAATGAGAAGTTAATATTGTTTAAAATATTTTTAATATCCTACAATACATGTAGGTTATTCAGGAATTTTTATCATTGAGTTAGCAGCTAGTGTACAGGCATACGTCTCATACGTCTAGTCGCGGCTTTCAACGCCACACCTCCGTGCCCGTCGGAGTGGGGAGCGTGAGGTTTTTTCGTTACGGAATTTCTGGATTCGGTCCCCGCGCTCAAGGCCCGCGATAGAAGCTATGCAACAGCTTAAAATATTATTACAATACTAAACTAAATTTACGCAGCCATAAATTAAATGACAGTTATTGCGCTTAAACTCGAGTTAAGTTACTAATACGGGTTAAACAACAAAGTTCTTTAGAAGTTAGCTAGCTAAGACCATTAATTTCATCATTTAATAATTCCTATGTACTGAGAAGCTGTTAATATTAATTACGAGGATTATTTTAAAGAAAGACTTCGAATTTCAAAATGTAAATGACTGTTATATAATATGTACTATTAACAACGAAGATTATTCTAAAACAAATAAAATATTTTATACAAACTTCCACCAATTTGACAATGCATCTGCTTTTGACTTTTAATCGGAGATGGATATAGATGCTTAAAAACCACAAAATTGGCTTACCTTTAGTGGATTGTGTACTCGTTTTCCTTTTGTATGAAAAAAGGAATGCTCACTTATAAGAAAAGTGTAATATGTGATACGTAATTATTGTGAGAGTTCGGAATTTTAATAATTATATAATTGTGAGAGAGAGTTCAGATTTTTAATAGATTTATTAACCACGGTCACGGCGGCCAGTCTCAATGGAGACTAGCCATCTGCGCAGGAAAGCGTTATTGTGCCCTAGTGTGTACGAAAGCACAAGTGCCCTCTCTATTTTTATTCTCATAGTAAGGTGGGATGGTAATTTGACACAATAGGAGAAAGATCAGGCGCAGATTCAACCGCTTTACATGCTATCCTAGGCACGGGGGTGAAGCACTGCCAACCTCATTAAGTCTATACTGCTACTGAGAATTTCTTGACAAAAAAATCCAAAACCTGATTTTGGCCCGACTTGGGATTCGATCCCGGGACCTCATAATCAAGAAGCGCGTTCACGACCACTAGACTACGATGCAATCAATACAATTCAATAAAATACATAATAATA
This sequence comes from Parnassius apollo, assembly GCA_907164705.1. Taxonomy (NCBI): domain Eukaryota; kingdom Metazoa; phylum Arthropoda; class Insecta; order Lepidoptera; family Papilionidae; genus Parnassius; species Parnassius apollo. The sequence continues at coordinate 3,905,372 of CAJQZP010000644.1, forward strand.
CCGTCAAGCAACAACCCCAGAACAAATATTCATTCATAAATGTAATTCTACATTAATTCGAAAATACTGAAATAACATTATATATTCAAAGAAAATACCTCAGACTCTTTCAGCTCCTTTCAAGTCAGAAAATGCTGAGTACTTTAAATTCTCAGTAAAATAAAAGCAACAGAGATATTACAAGAAAGGGAGCACATTTTTGTTCCGTTTATTTAAACCCGCCAGCACTTTAACGTAATTTTCTTAAATCTTGTTATTCAAAACTTATCTTCAACCTAAATATCATTAATGTTTCTAATAAATCTACTGATGTTAATGTAATATTGCATGCCAATTATCCAAAGTGCTCGACTGCTATGTGTAAAATTTGCCGATCCTGTATGTTTAAGTGTTATCCTAATGGTTACTTTGGATAATGTTAACCGATAAATATTATCCCAAGCAGTGTAAGACACAGTGCAAAACTATGTCACTTTTAACCCTGGTGCCGTAGCCGTCGTTAACATCTTAGTGAAAATAATTGTTAAACATTTTATTTTTAAAGTGAAAACTTTTGAAGTATAATTTTTTTTAGGCACGTTGGGTTAACATAAAATTGAATAACGTAATGTTGGAATTAAAATGATGAATAAATTTTATAAAATTAAAAAATATATATATATATATATATATATATATATATATATATATATATATCATAGATAATAATCATTCTCAATGAAAATTTTGTTATTGTATACGTTGAGACAAAAGAAAGTATTAAAAAAATACTTCCTAAAATATTTCTAAACAACCCAAAAATAATGTTTACAAGTTTGTAAAGTTAAGAAGTTTTCCTTCAGACTTGCAGACCTACGATTGACAGGATTTTCAAAAAATATTTTATAAGAATACTTTTAGTCATTTGTGATTAATATCAGTTTATATAAATAATCATTTTTGATTAATATCAGTTATTAAATTATATCAGTTTATATAAATATTCGGGAAATTACGACACATCTTCACGTCAGGTATACCTCACTCTGAAAACTAAAGTGTACAACCAGTGCGTGTTGCCGGTGATGACTTACGGATCAGCGACGTGGTCCTTCACCGCTGGCCGTATGAGGCTCTCAAGGTCGCTCAGCGAGCTATGGAGAGGGCTATGCTCGGGGTTTCTCTGCGTGATAGACTCAGAAATGAGGATATTCACAGTAGAACCAGAGTGACCGACATAGCCGAACGGATTAGTAAGCTGAAGTGGCAATGGGCCAGCCATATAGCTCGAAGAACCGATAACCGATGGGGAAGAAAGGTTCTCGAGTGGCAGCCTCGTACCGGTAGGCGTAGTGTAGGGCGACCTCCCACTAGATGGAGTGACGACCTGGTAAGACATGCAGGAAGTCGATGGATGCAGGTGGCTCAGGACCGTGCTCTGTGGCGTTACTTGGGGGAGGCCTATGTTCAGCAGTGGACTTGTGAAGGGCTGTAATGATGATGATGATATAAATATTTATTTGTCTTTGTAATTAAGGACTGGATAAAAATTGTTATTTTATCTTTCTTCGTCTTTTAAGCACTATCCTGGCTACTGACAAGGTCCGCTCTTCTGCTTATCCGACACATATTTCAGACCGGGCAAAGTCTTATGACCAAACCGAGTCACATTATGTGCGTGGTACCTACAACGCTCTCAAAGCATTTCCTCTTATACCGGCTTTAGCACCATAGACTACATACAAACCTTTCTGCAAATTGTACAGAAGTCCGAAGAGCACAATCTGCCACTTTTTTGCGTATGTGGATTATGAGAAAGCCTTTGATCCCGTCGAAATTGCACGTTTGACGATCGGTAAGTGCTGAAGTGTTTGACTGTCAGCTTACATATACTTGTCCGTATCATCTTAACCGATATCTAAGCGCTTTCATTATTCTAAATATTGAAGTTGAACTTCGAAACTGTTATCAACGATCATCATTATGAAAATGCTTAAAAAATTGTTAATAGAAGGATAAGGGTCTCACATGAAGCCCATGCACTGTAAATATTAAAACAATATTTACAGTAATTACAGCACTTAGTCAATCATGGTCAGTTTAGTTTACATCTGGTATTGACGAAGGTTTTCGTTTGCAACCTATGTAGACAGTATGTGTTGTACATCATTCATCCAATCGAGCCCTCTAGTCCACTACTGAGAGTATGCATGACAAGTATTGTCACAGAACTGCAAAAAGTGTGAAGTTTGATTGAGTCATGGCTTAAAAATATGTAAACTAAATTAGATTTCATCTTTAAAAAAATTAACACACTACCCTTTGCAAGTTACTTCAAAAGATGAACCATTTAATCAAGATCTCAAAATGGTGTTTTAATAACTAGAAATGAATTTTTTTCTTACAATTTAAAATATCATTGTTTATTTGTTTGCAAAAGGACCTTATTTCAAAAAAAAATTACATGGAGTCGAATATGTTGTATCAAATTAATCACTGTCGGTCCTTTATTTTTACCAATGAAATGATTAGTTATTGTGTTACAATTAGCGCATTGCAACACGTCTTTATTCATTTACGATAAAAGTAAGAAGAAAGTAAAATATAACAAACTTCTCCTCCTGATAAAAATGATCATATAATAATATTGTTTTTTTAATGCAGCATAAGAAAGCACCCATCGAGCACATTTCATCACAGTATCTGTATTTGTATTTTTAACACAAACAGGACCAACTTTAAAAATAGACCTTTCTCGTAAAAATTATAACTCAAGAAATTTTTTTTAGTTTCAACTGCGATACAAATCCGACAAACTCCACGTCTTTTACACTAAAACTAACGAATAATTGATATTACAAAAAAAAATACATATGGAAAGTTCTTATAATTCAAATGTGTACATGTACATAAGATGTTTATATTGTAATTATTTTTAATATTACATTAAACATTGTCAAAATAATAAAAAAATCTTCAAAGAGGAACTTCAAAAGAGGTATAAAATTATGCTGTAACTGTTAGGTTTTTAACCTTTTATATTGTTGATATAATTAACATCACATATTCACAATCACATTCAGTAAAATTTCTAATGAATCTACCGAGTGTTCTAGTGCAATTAAGAGTGAAAAGTTAATAGTTATTACTAGCCAAACTTGAACCTAAGCCTGATACGATCGCCTAGATGTGGCTGCTAACCGGTCATCAACATACTGTCGCTGATAACCTGTCTTCTATTTGGTGGCGGAAATAATTAAGAGAGTGGTATCTACCCAAAGGACTGTAGTTAGAAAAGTAGTCCTACCACCTAGTAAGTTAGTGCTGCTTATCACCATTTCAAGAGCCGCCGGAAATTGGACTGTGTCCCTTCACGTACTGTGAAATCTACGGTGAGTTTAGTGGTATATTATAGCTGCAGCTCGACCGGGGCAGGAGAGTGTCGCTCTTACAGTTTTACAATAGAGTAATGCCGTATTTCGTATAGTGATTGTATGAACCGTATTGGGTATACTGTTCATTTACCGGTTACGACGCATTCTATCTTAGTCCACAGAGGTGATAGCGAATCTGCATTTAGATTCCTAATTAAGTATAAATGTAGTTGTATATGAGACAGAGCATATTTACATACACTTACCGTCATGTTGACAGTGAGCTCGCTTGTCATCCATATTAAAAAAAATTTCGATGAGCCTTTGAACTAATAATTTTTTTATGAAACCTATACCTTAATTTAATGTAATGATATCTACAAAAAAAAGAGACGTAAGTAATGACATCCAAACAGAAACGTATGATAATCAATGCATTTTATAATCTTTAATATAAAAGGAATTAAACATATACAAAAATTTAAACTTTACGTGTTCATACATTTTTAAATCGGTTATCCTATGAGACTTGACCAAAAGCTTTTGGTTTTAACATTTTATTTCACCTGCTCGTTATTATTCATTGTTCAGGAACTAGTTACGTACTCGTATACTCGTATGAGAATATTTGATGACTTTAGGGTATACTAGTAACAGTAAACAATAGTTAGGCTACACATCATCTGACTACACCAGACAAAAACCATTAAGAATTTATTATTCTAAATACTTTATAAATTATTACTATTAAATGAGATTAACAAAATAGTCACTTTTAATATTTTTGAGTAATAATTTTATTAAACAGTTGTTGCTGCTTTAATTAAAGATAGAGATTTAAGTTTCATTTCTTTAAAAAAAATAGAGTAAGAAACGAGAACACAGTTCGCCTGATAAGTGGATTCTGTGCCCTATAGACATCTTCATCTATCCTTGATTAAGAACTAATATGAAGATATATTGTCACATCTGAAGAATAAATGCAATGCCTCGTTTCAGTAAAAAGAATCTACGGATCTCTACACTCATCATACCAAACACAGCAGCATTAATCTGCTATTTCACGCATATTCTGTGAGAGCGTGGTCTAGAATAAACAATAAACAAAAATCATAATAATATCCTTTATATCAAGTTTCGACCACAACGGCCAGTCTCAACGGAGATAAGCCATGTGCGCAGGAAAGTATAATAGTGTATGCCCATGTACAATTTGTGCATTATTTACCCTCTCACTCTTTGTCCGATAGGACGGTTATCTTAGAAAATTAATTAAGGAATTTTATCTCGCCATACCATAATTTTTATTTATTAATACAGTGATTAACAACTAATCTGTAAACACAAATACTTCTTCTTCTTAATTATCCAATATTTTCGAGTTCACTGATTTTAATATCGTAAATTCCAATAGTTGTTTTCAAAGGCGAGGGGGTGGCTAGTGTTATTCAAAAGGATTGGGCGAGATAGCCCGATCCTTTTTAATAATACCAGCAAGCATTGTGATGATAATGAAGAAGAAATAATAAATTCTTAATTCTTAATAAGTTCTTAATTTTAGTGCTATTATTACGCAGATGACATAATCTACTGTTAAAATAAATCCATTTGTCATTATTCATGCGGGTTTTCGTTTTACATTTGCATATGGCCACTTATTTTTTTTAACTCTACCACTACTGTACATGGTTCTTTCCCGTTCCCGCATTTGCTTTTAAAAGGTATCCGGGTGGCGTTTATATTGTACATATATATTCCTCTGTTTTCTCCCGCAAAAAAGACAGATGACCAAAAATATTTTTATAGTATAATCTAAGTACCTCGGCTATGTTCCTATGTTTTCCTTTAGTAGGAATCTAATTTATTTATTTATTTAAAACTTCATATAAATACGTGGTTCATAGGCAAACTTAATGCTTAAGGCATTTTCTACCGGTCTACCGTGGGGTGACGCAGAGATAGAATGAAGTAAGTGTAAAAAAGGTTAATATAAGAAAACTAAATTAAAATAACTAAATTTTTTGTAATACATGGAAATAAAATACATAAGATATAAATGGTACATCACAAAAATATATAAACTTAACTGTAATTTTTTTTCATTTATTTAAAGGACCACAAACAGATTCACAATTAAATATATATAAAATATTCAAAACAAAAAAACGTAATTATCATTATGAATCCAACAGCGCTGGTCTCATTATACATATAATGTAGTGTTAAAGTGGAGCTCATCTTACATTATAACAAGTGTTAGTTAACTAGTTAAGAAATCATGAAGTAACTAATAAACATTATTAATACATGTGTGTGTGTGTGTATGTGTGTGTGTGTGTGTGTGTGTGTGTGTGTGTGTGTGTGTGTGTGTGTGTGTGTGTGTGTGTGTGTGTGTGTGTGTGTGTGTGTGCGCGCGCGTGCGTGAGTCCACGTGCGCATGTGTGTGTGTGTGTGCATGCGTGTGTGTGTGCGTGTGTGTGTGCGTGTGTTTGTGTGTTTAAGAGTGGAGGTAGGTGTGTATGTGTTATTGCGTGTGATTTCGATGAGTTATGTGAACAATCAGAGCTGGATGTCTATACAGTGCCAAATAGACAAGGCATCACAAGCCTGGCTGCCCTACAGCAGCTGCAACCTTGGGTTCGGAGACGTGTTTGGCAGGTACATGAATCTACAACCAAGCTTGCGATATACAGGAAGAAAATAAAATCATTTTTTATGTGTTACTAAGCCAAGCCTATCAATGACTAATTTCTTGAAAGATGTATGTCGTAATGCAATAATATCGATATCATTGAAAATATTATTGTATGTTTTGGCCATACGGTGAAGTGGAGAACGAATGCCCGCATTCGTTCGGCAGTATAAGGTTGCAAACAATCTATGCGGACGTGTAGACCTCATTAATGATCGAGGAGGTACGCTATAACAAAGTTTGTTTGATATTTCTGTAGAGTCATATCTATTATGAGTAAGATCATGTAATAACATTACTTCAAGTTTTGTGCGTCTAGATTTAAGATGGATTAAATTAAATTAAATTGTATGTTTTTAGTAACAAATTATACGACAATCGTTTGCGGTGGCATTTAAAATGTATGTATCGAAGATATTTCTTTTGTATCCTTTCAAGCATATAATTGTATTTTTCATAAAGTGGATTCCATATTGATACAGCGTATTCTAGCTGACAACGTATCAATGATTTAAATAAATATAAGAATGTAGAAGTTTGTTTAAACATAACACCTGACCTAATGACGAACCCATACATTCTAAATGCTTTATTAATAATGTTCTCTATATGTACATCGAAATGTAGTTTACTATCAAGTGTGATTCCAAGATCTTTAATAGTGTTTTCTTTTGTTAAGGTTATTCCGCAAAGTGAATAATAGTAATTACTAAAATTCCTCTTTCTTGTGAAAGTTATGGATTTGCATTTATTAATGCTCAGTTCAAGTTTATTTTCACTGCAGTATAAAGAGAGTTGATTCAGGTCATTTTGGAGTTTAACATGATCGTCTAAAGTGTTAATAATCTTGTAAATCTTTAAATCATCTGCGTATAAAAGAAACTTACAGTGATCAAAACATTTATTAATATCGTTAATGAATAATACGAATAGTAGAGGGCCAAGAATGGAACCCTGTGGTACACCTGAGCTTATATTTACACATGGAGATTCGAATCCCTTAATAACGACCTTTTGAGTTCTATTCGATATGTAAGATTTAAACCATCTCCAAAGGTTTCCTCGTATACCATTAAAGGCTATCTTTTGAAGGAGGATTTTATGATCCACCCTGTCAAAAGCTTTGCGAAAATCAGTGTACACGCTGTCAATCTGTTTATTTGTATCTAGTCCTTCAAAGAGATCCGTTGTATAAATAAGTAGATTAGTAATCGTGGAACGACGCTCAACGAATCCATGTTGTTGCTGTACAATGGAACTATGGAGACATGGGTAAATAGCTTTATGTACTAATCTTTCGCAAAGCTTCGACAGGGTAGGCAAAATAGAAATAGGCCTATAATTTTCTACGTCTTTCTTGGATCCTCCTTTATATACAGGGACGATCCTGGCTGATTTCCAGATCTTAGGAAAGACACCATCACGTAAACATTTATTAAATAAATAGCATATAGGTTCATCAATAGTATCAGCAGTCTGTCTCAAGAAATAGGCATTAATGTTATCAACTCCAGCACCTTTATTAACATCAAGCACTTTAATTGAGGTATGAATTTCTTCCTTTGAAATTTCTAAACTACATATTAAGGTATCAGGCGTTTGACGGTCATCTATATTAATATCTTTAATTTCAAAGTTGTCTGGTACAGAAGAAGGTTCGAATACTGATTGGAAAAACGTCGAGAAAAGACTACATACTTCAGAAGGTGTATTGGCAGTTACGTTTTTGTAGTGCATTGTGTTGGGTATATCTGAGTTCTTTTTACGATTATTAATGTATGTCCAGAAAAATTTAATGTTATTTTTTATACTGTGTTCTACGTGTTTGAGGTAAGCTTTATAACGCCGATCCGACATTTCTTTAAATTGTTTTCTGTGTATAGCAAAAATACAATAATTTGATTCCGTATTATATCTTTTCATTTGTATCCAGGCACGCTCCTTTTTCTTATATAAATTGATAAGTGCAGGAGTAAACCAATTAGGAAAAAGTGACGATTTAATAACTTTTGTAGGCACATGTTTTTTTTATTATTGCATATATCCTTTCATAGAAATTAGAAACTGCCTTCTCTACTTCTTTTTCCATGAAGAGAAGATTCCAATTAGTATTTGCTATTTCTTCATTAATTTTTGCATAGTCCGCGTGTTTGTAACAATATTTAAGATAGTTTTTGTTTTTCAATTTGTTCAATTCGTTTGAGTTCCTCAACAAAAGATACAACTACCTGGAACGGAGGGTGATGTCCATCTGGTGGAATCAAAGGTAATTGTACAGGAGAAGTTTTGCTATTTATATTATTACTGATGCATAAGTCTAATATATTATTTGTTTTATTTTTTAACGAATTCAACTGATAACATTCAAGTGATGACATAAAGTTAATTAAGTATCTGTGCGTTGGAGTTATATCAGAATTCATAATTGGTTGAGTGAAAATGCCTTTATTTTCCCACTTTAGACTAGGCAGATTAAAGTCACCTATTATATAAATGTCAGTATCTAAATCGTGCACCGCGCTGTGTAAAACGTCTAAATAAGCACGGTATGTGTCGTAGTTCTGTTAATAAAACGAAATATAAAAAAACTATAATGTGGTTGTAAATAAACTTATTTAAGGGGGATAAGTTGCTCGCGTCCGTAGGCTTTGACCACCTAATCCTAGGCTCACCCTACACGTGCCCCCCGGGTGGTGCTAAATGAGCGACACGCCGATAGCACAGACTCGGCTCCTCGCCGAGTTAGCAGCGTAAAATATACTACCCCATATTTCGCACCACGAGGAACCAAATAGAAGAAATGGCTCCGAGTTCCCGGCGCCCCTTTAAAATGGGGCAGGGGTGCAAATAATCTCTGGGAGGAAAACCGGTGACAAGGTTAGCTACCCGTCACGTTCTGTCTACCGGAGTGGGGATTTCAGAGGCCCGTCTCGCTACGTTGAATGTAATATATGTATAATAGCAATGCATGATAAAACCGGATGAAGTGTGCGACATGAAGTATGATAGAGGAATAGATGAGTTATGTGTAAATGAGACGGAATGGAAGGGGAAAGATGTCACTATGTAGATATCACTATACATGGCATGTATACCGCAAATTGGTCTGGTGTAGTCGAGATCGAGCGGGCATGCCAAGGAGTAAGTATCATCTTTTCGCAGGATGGGCCAATGTGTGAAAGAGTATGAATGTGTAAGCCCAAAAGGCTTAAAGTTGTTTGTGCTATATATATATATATATATATATATATATATATATATATATATATATATATATATATATAAAGAGTCTACGGTCCAGATATGTCTAAGCCCACTTATATCCAAGAGTATAAATGTGAATGGTGAAAGCCTCCTCACCGTATATATGGAAAATAATATTTTTGTGACGAACACTTTCTTTCGCCACAAGAGGATTCACATGTATACTTGGAAAAGAGTTGATGATAGAAGCATGATAGATTTCATAATTGTGGATGAAAGAATGAGGGACGCAGTGGTTGATACAAGGGTTTACCGGGGGTCTAACGTAGGAACGGATCATTATTTGGTTTTATGCCGAATTAATGGTCTTTTCAGGTCATCTGTGTCTACCACTGCGTTACAGCGTATTAGAACAGAAACTTTACAAGATCAAGGTGAAAAAAAAACAAGTTCAAATGTAGACTGAAAGAAAATATAAGTGGTTTGGATGAATTATGTATAAATGTGTTAGACTTGGAGAAAGTATGGCAAAATGTTAAGAAAGGTTTAGTGGATGCAGCTACCGACGTATGTGGTGTTATTAAGAGAAAGAATGAAAGAAAAAATAATACTTTATGGTGGGATGATGATGCACGTATGGAAGTTGAAGCAAAGAAGAGAGCATGGCTAGATTTACTAGCAATAAAGGGTGGTTGTTCTAGTTGTACAAATGATGATATTGAACGAAAACAGACAGTCTTTAGACATCTAAATAAGAGAGGAAAAGAAGTAGTTGAAATGAAAAAGCAAGAAAGAACTGATAAAAATATTAGGAGAATATCGGATAACTTCCAGGCAAATATTAAAATGTTCACAAAACTCGTAAGAACTGCCAGGGGACATTTAAAGCAGCCTGTAATGAATGTTATGAGAGACGAGAATGGCTTTATTCTGAATGATGAAGTTTTGAGTTTAAAGAGATGGGAGGAATATTTTGAAAGCGTGTTTATGAGTGAGGAGACGATGTATGAAGTAAATGAAATATAAACTCCGAAAGAAGAGGAAACACGTAGCGAGATAAGTATAGATGAAATAATAAAAGCGATGTAAAGCATGAAATCAGGTAAGGCTGCCAGACATAATAGAGTTTCATTCGAAATGCTAAGGGCTGGAGAGAAAGTGGCGGCAGGCCTGTACACCTTGTTTAATTTATGCTGGGAACTGAAGTGAGTGCCGGTAGACTGGTGCAAAGCCGTGATATTCCCAATATATAAAGGAAAAAGGTCGCAGCAGGACTGTAAAAACTACCGTGGTATCAACCTTCTTAGCATTGTGGGAAAACTATATGCAAAGGTACCAAGTGAAAGGGTCATGAAAGAAACTGATGGAGAAATTTAGGACGTGCAAGCAGGATTTGGAAAGGGAATGGAATGTACCGATCAAGTCTTTTCCATGCGCATGATTGTGGAAACGTTTTTTTGCTGAAAACCGAAAGGTTTTTTGTGCGTTCATGAACTTAGACAAGGCCTATGACAGAGTGAATAGGGATGTGCTATGGCAAATACTGAACTCATCTGGGTTGAACGCTGGCTTGATACAGGCATTGGAGTCTCTTGTTAGGGACTCTAGTGCTTGTGTTAGGATCAACGGGGTCTAATCGAACTGGTTTGGCATCCATAAAGGTGTCAGAGAGGGATGTGTAGCTTCTCCGTGGCTGTTCAACGTATTTATGGACAGTTGTTTGAAAAATTTGAAAGTTGAGGAATGCGGATTAAGAATAGGTGAGTTAACTGTCAAATGCCTTTTTTACACCAATGATCAAGTTACTCTTTCGTCGTCGGCGACCGAGTTGCAAATGATGGTTACATTAATGAACAGATCATTAAAAAAAGGGGCATGAAAATGAACGTAAGTCAGACGAAGGTTATGATTTTTGAAACATAAGGAAGTAAAACAATATGTGAAATAAGAATAGAAGGGGATAGTATTATGCAGGGATGGGAGATATGATAAGGATATAGAACGACGAGTGAACGTAGGAAATAGAGCAAATGGGGCCCTACACTCTATTGTGAAGTATCAAAATGTGTCAAAAAAGGCACGTATGGCAATTCACGATGCAGTCAGTGAAAGTTGGGTGTGGCAGAATAAGCATTAGAGTTGAATAAACGCAGTAGAAATGCGGTCGTTAAGCAGTATACTAGGGTTGAAGACTGGGTGAGAAATTGTGTGATAAGAGAAAAATGTGGTTTGCAAGATGACGTTGTGACCAGGATTATGAAAGAAATGCTTCAGTGGTATGGTCATGTGGAAAGAATGAATGAAGAAAGAGTGGCAAAGAAAATTTATGTTGCAGAAATTAATGGCAGAAAATTTATCGACCAAATTCGCGATTTATTGAAAACGGGCCAAATTAGGAGTACCCTTAACCGACGAGCATGTATGCGTATGTAAATGGATGTGAAGGAGGCGAGATAGGTCTGTCAGAATCGTGCCAAATGGGAGTATGTAGTCTCTGCCTACCCCTCTGGGTGACATGCGTGAGTGTTTACGGTATGGTATGTTAAATAAACTCATAAATTTATACATTATATACATATATTAAAATAAATTTATATATATATATATATATATATATATATATATATATAGCCACCTGCATCCGTCGACTTCCTTCATGTCTTATCAGGTCGTCACTCCATCTAGTGGGGGGTCACCAAACTACGCCTACCGGTACGAGTTTGCCACTCGAGAACCTTTTTTCTCCATCGGTTGTCGGTTATTCGAGCTATATGGCCGGCCCATTGCCACTTCAGCTTACTTATCAGTTGTTCCCATCACGTTGAGTCACTAAGGCATGTCATCTCCGGTTTTTCGGCGCTTTCTTACTCTGAGTTCTTGCACAGACACAAACTAGTAACCAGAATTCTACATCAAGAGCTCGCTCTGAAATACGGTCTCGTGGATCGAAAACTGCCGTGCTCGAAAATGACCGCACCAGGCTTTACTGGGATCGGGCCATCATCACAGACAGGGCTATTCTTACGAATGAGCCTGATATTGTGGTGATGGACTGGGCATAGTCAAGGATAGTTTTGGTTGATATTACCATTCCATAGGATGAGAACCTATTGAAAGCTGAATCAGACGGGAAAACAAAATATCTGGACTCGGCTCATGTGGTGACCGACTTGTGGGGTGGTCTGCCGACCGAAATTATTCCTGTATTCGCCTCTTCGAATGGGCTAATCTTTGTCAGCCTCTCGAGTCATATGAGTCGACTGGGACTCCGTGATGGACCGCTCCGGGCTCAAATACATAAGGTGATCCTTGATACCACCCGCATCGTTCGCCGGTTTCTTTCCCTTTCGCCCTAAGCCTCGGCCATTTGGTCTCCCCTGCCGAGGGTTTCCATTTGGATAGGCTTTTATTTAGTTATGTATTTATTTTATTTTATAAATATTTTTGTATATTTAAATTTTCATTTACAATTATATATTTACGGAACCCAATCAGGTGAGAAAACAATATAGATACCCCCAATAATAATAATATTAAAAAGATTTATTCATTACGACCAATAAAGTTACTGTAAGTAGGAGTATACACAGAAATAACCAAAATTATATAGCGTAGTAATGAATGGGCTCTAGTTCAGCATAAATGTTGCAGTTGCCTACAACGCTGTTATTCTGCCAGCGCCCAACAAAAAGAGTACAAATACGCGTCATCCCTGCTTATATTACATATAATTACAACTGTTCCTATTAGGGTACACACTGTTGATTCTCGAGTATGAACGAGTATTAGCGAGTACTAGCCAGTTCTAATTAGTAATTAAGTATATTATAAATATAAAAATTATTTGAGCTTATAATTTGTTTCCCACCCTCTGGCAATGATTATTTATTTTATTTACAGGGCGGCCCTGATCAAAATCAAAATTAAAAACTATCCAGTTATACAGCAGTTATTTGACATAAAGCTTATAAATTTAACATAAAAAAAAACAGATGGACATAATATAGAGAGCTATAATACTTCTTGTATTATTGTTCTTGAAAAATAAATTAAAATCAGTCCACTTTTGGAGAGGGAAACAGGGGAATTCCGGACGATAATTTCGATCTGTTCAAGCTACAGATTAAGACAACAAAAGACTATCATCCAAATAACTTGCAGCATAGATATTATCTTAGTAGTCACGCTTGGCAGGTGAATTGACGATCGCTGTATCATACATCTCGCAGCTTGGATGCTGCTGTTCGTCACCGAAGTATTTGACAACCGGTGTAATCAAGATGGCCATAATATAGCTATTTTTATATCTAATATAACGTATTTGATTGCTTTAGAACAACCTCTAAATAATGAGGCTTACTTAATTAAGTCGACCTAAGGCCAACAAGTTTTTTATTAATTAAGCACCAAATTGTTAATTTCATTGTAATTCTTGCCAATAAAAAGTGTTCCTTCTGATTATTGAATTTATGTCTTTGCTCGTTGCAACTTTTTTACCCTTTTCCTGTTTCATCACTCATCGAAAGAACACATAAAGGGATATTCTCGTTCGTTGTTTATATACGGCGTTTTTGTGCGGGTGTACAAAGCTTTGTATAGTGGCTCAAATGAAAACGACGGCTGAAGATTAAACTTCACTGACATCAAATGTGCTCATAGCATAGATACAAAATATACATTTTTTTAGGACTGATATTAATTTAATAGTTTCATTTATTTTGATTTATTCACAGAAACAGGCTGTTTCCGCTTTAATGTATTATCAGGAAAGAGAATTCCTTAGATACATTAACGATTATTTTGTAAAATAAAACCGGTTAGTAAATATTATATACTATAATGATACCTCGAGTTCCATCCCCACCGGCATCAGTGAAATTGTTAAATGCAATTTTAGGTGCTGTTTTATCACGTGCTCAGTGGTGAAGGAAACATTGTGGAGAAACTTGCATGTCTGAGAATTAAAAAGAAAGACACGATAATTTCTTATGTTTACGCGAATGCTGCAAATTAAGGTAAAACTAGGTTTTACGGATTACATCGCGTATATTAACTTATTTTATATTCCCGACGTTTCGAGCACTTTACAGGACTCATGATTACGGGAGGAACTGAGGTGTTCGATGTATCAATGTCATAGTTAACCATGGCTACCTCCAGATTACGCCGCAGCCAACTATCGTCTTAAACACTTCACTTACACGGGATATTTCGAAGAATAAACCGTTGCAGTAATCACCGGATACTGATCAGCCATTAGCATCGCTCCACAGCCAGATCAATGCAGCTAAGTGTCTTCCTATAAATTAACGTCAATACAACCCTTAATTTCCATTTTATTAATTTGCAATACAATACGTAATATTTTGTATACTTAAATACTACAATCGTTAATATAATCGTCACATTTTACAAAACTTTAACAATAATAAATTATTTTTCTAAAGTGGGTTCTTTTATATAATTAAATTTCTTTGTTTGTTCGGAAAATGTTATCGTTTCATTCCGTACACATTATCTTCATACATATTATTTCTAGACTTCAACAGCTGTGGTCGTACATCACATTACCGTTACAGAGCAACACTTGCAATAATTGCTATCCCTGCCTACCAACCTACCTACCAAGAGGAGAACGTGAGCTAAAACTGACTTTTAACGCTAATTACTCTTAATTTTAAGAAAAAATTACACATACATGAAAATAATTTTAGTAAACAGTTATTAAAATGAGATAATGACCTTACAGTTAGTTAATTACTTTTGCTGTCATTATATTTTCAATGGAGTGTACTGGGGGACATGTCAACTATTTTTTTGTAATGCTATCTTCATTTGATTTGATTGATAATCAACTACACATGGTGTAACGATAATATAGCTACTGAAACAACTGATGTGAAATCAATATCCATCTAACAATATTAGTTGAATGTTATAAACAATTTATTATCTAAGTTCATGTTGTTTCTTACATATTTTTTTATCTCATATAGGTTTCAATTTTTTTAGGTACTCTAGTATTAAAACAAAAGTGTATCACAAGCTACGACCAGTAACTATTACTAGTGATGACTTATGGAACAGAGTTTATGTGATATATTACTGCTTAAGTTTGATGTCACTAAGCGAGCTATTGAAAGGCTTAATTTTCGGAGTTTTTTTGCGTGATAAATGCGTAATGAAGTAATCTGAAATCGAAGTAGAGCTTGAGTAGGGAAGGAAATGTTTCTAATTGCAATTCTCGTACTGGTAAGCGGACTGTAGAGCGACCGCTCATAAGGTGGAGTGATGACAGATGGTGTGTTCCTGGTACGACATACGGAAAGTTGATCGATACATGTGCTAGATGATTTACGACCTCGATTAACTGCAATTCTTAGGAGGGGTGGGGGCATGTTCAGCAGTGATCTTGTAAGAGGCTGTAATAATGGAATTTTTTTACAAAATTTTAATGATTTTTTTAATAATTTTTAAATAACAACTTATGAATGGGGAAATTATCCATTATTAATAGCTATATATATGAAAGAATGCGACGGTGATGAAAAAGGACATGGTAAAATTTTTAGTTTGATATTGAAAATGTTTGGAAGTAAGATTAGAAGAAATCTATAGTGAAACCTAGCTTCAGAAAATATTTGTATGTTTTCAAAAAGTTTTCAACGAAATGTCGACAGTAATTGACAAAGGAGTAAGTTATAAAGCTTATGAATAAAGTTGCTAAAATTTTCGTTTAGCGAAATCCCTACTTTAATCCTAGATTTAATTTAATCCTAGATTATTATCCAAACTTGTAAAACTTGTCTTACAATTTCTTTTAACAAGAATTTTTTTTTATATGTTTCTTTTAATACGAAAGTAAAAGACTGCGTAATTTATTTAAATTAGTTCTTAAGGGGATATCCGGGCTCCGATTAGTTCACACGAACATATTATTTCTGCTTACTTACTGGATAATTACACTAGAATCTAGAGCAAATATTTTTAATAAACAAAGTAAATACTACTCTGGACTCGTACTACGTACCCGTATAAATAGTTTAATTCAATAGACGTGACTTCTCCAACTTAACGTTTAGGTTCAGTGTTCCTCTTACCTTTCTGTGATACTAAAAAGTTGCCGTCTAGTCATCATAATAAAGTTAATTTCGTATTTGTCGAACCGTCGAGACTTGACCAGGTCCATTTTCTGTGAGGCCGCTTCTGGAAGAAAGAGTTCATCATAAAGAGCCCCCCTTTTTTCATGAAATTGGTCAACTGCTGGCCTCTTAGATTCTATTTCCCTATGCCATTTTCCTACTAGCTCACCGTTGTCTCTTGTACCTACTTTTGCGTTGAAGTCTTCCATTTACATTGGTAATGTTAAGTTTAAGGAAGAATACATCGCTATATGCAATATATCCTCATAAATTTTATTCACCTCCTCATCAGGATGTGTAAAAGTTGGTGTGTAGATCTGTACGACCTTCAGCGAACAGCGTTTCGTGATTCTGAGTTAGATATAGGCAACACTCCAAACATTGTTAACGAGACACTTGTTGACGGTAAATCCGACACCTCCTTGGAACAGTCCTGGTGATAGAACAAGTTGCTGGAATCAAGGATTACCATGTCCTCCCTCTCTTTTTGCACCTCGGATAATCCTATAATATTCCAGCGGAACTTATCTACCTCTTTTTCCAGCTCCAGGATCTTCTCGTCAGTCCTCAGGGTGCGTGCGTTTTATATTGCTAGGTCAATTCGTCTTATGTGGTACCCGAATTTCCACCGGAGATTATAAGCACCCCCTGTCTTACCGTTGCCACGGTGGGGCAAGGTGGGGTAGTAATAATGGGACCGCCGAGGACTGAGAGCCGTCTTTTTTATAGAAGAGGTGCCAAACAAGCGTGCAGCTCACCTGATGGTAAATGACTACCGCCGCCCATGAACAACCCCAACAACAGGGAAATTGCAGATGGGTTGCCGGCCTTTTAGAAAGGATTAAGCTATTTTCTTGATGCTCCCTATATCGTATCGGTCCGGAAAAGTTGCCGATGGTAAACAATTCCACATAAAAGTTGTACGAGGAAGAACACTCCTAATAAAACCCAGAGTGGTGGACCACCTAGCATCCAGATGGTGAGAATGGTAATGGAAAAACACCAAAAACACCTCAAAACACTCCCCATGGTAGATAAGACAGAAAACGCAAAAGAATGCAACATCCCTACGCAGCACCAGTGAATTGAGCCAATCAGAAGGAACTCGATTGTCGACAATTCGAATTGCTCTGCGCTGGGTGCGGTCAAGTGGAAGGAGCTGGCACTACGTTGCTCCGGCCCGGAGATGAGAACAGTACTCCATGCGAGTGAATTCAGTACTACGCTTTGGGAGTAGTAGTACCGGAAAAGTCGCGTTAACCGGTGCCAACTCTGGAGCACACGTTTTCAGCACAATGGGAGGGACTCCATCAGGCCCACTCGACTGACTGACGTCCAGGGAGAAGAGTGCTTTGCGAACTGAGCGCTGTGTAAACCACACATTCGACATGGAGCACTTAAGCCGCGAGATGGTCGGTGGTGTGTTCCCCCCGTCGTCGACAATCGAGTTCGACGCAAAGAGAGAGCCATTAGGCTCGGATGGGATCGGAGATCGGTTTTCTCCTTTGCGGCATGGGACAGTGAGTCGTCTTCTCTGTGCAAAGATGGAAGAGATGACTGACAGAAGTTCCTTTGGACAGCCTTGGCGAGAGATCAGAATGCATGTGTTCCCGACGGATGACTCCGTCCCTCCCGTGACCATGAATGATGTAAAGCGATCGAAACGTCGGGTATTTAAAAAGTTAAATATACGCGATAAAATCCGTAAAAACTACTATTATTTAAATGTGTAGTGTTCGCAATATAAGAAATCATTATGAAATAGCGGTATTTCATAATATTAAATATGTCCTTATTGTTGCTGCAACAAAAATTGTCAAACCGGTATAGAACGGTGGCCACCGTCTACATGATTTATTATAATTGTCAATTTTAGCAAAATTTTTAACAAAACTGTGTACACAGTTAAACTTTGATTAAGAGAGAAGTTCTTTAGTTGTAGCAGAGAAATATTTCTTTTTGCATCGAGTCCGATATAAGTAATTGACAATTTAATGCACTGTGAAATTTTTATCCATAATTGATAGAATAGTTCGTGATACCGTTGATGTAGCCTTTTTTATTTTAATGAGATTTTTAAAACATTTTGTCATATATTAACATAGCTTTCACATTTATAGACATAACTATTAGAAAAAATTGTAACCATTCCGGTTTCATAACTCGCATGAGTAAATGAACAGATTCTTGCGAAAGGTAACAGGTACGTAAGCAACCAAATTAGAACCAGTCATATTTTAACTGAAATTTGAAGTTGCGATTTACCACATTCTCGGTGGTGAAGAAAAACATAAGCAAAAACATAGCAAAGTCTATCGGTGTATAACTAAAACAGGTGTACGATGTAGTAATCCTTGCTATTGTCTCGTGAGTGCATAGCGCATTTTAATAAACATTTAAAATAAAACACCTCCGTCGCGCTGCTGTAAATTTTCAGGACAACGGTAATTATTATGTTTATATTTTAAGCTCGATGTCCCTTTATCTGCATATATAATAAAACAAAGGTGTCTGATACAAAAAAAAAAACATAAAAACGTTTTTTTGTCCTATACACTTTTCAGACTACTGAAAAAGGAACATTTGAAATCACATAAAATTCACGACTGTTTGACAGGTATGACTACTGACTATTGAGTTTTTAATTGTAAGTTTATATGTAACAATCTCATTGTAAAACATTAATTAAAATAAATGTTTTACAATGAGTTTGTTACACATATTATACACAAATTTTAGCTATCTGCACTCTTCCATTTAAATTTTAACTATGCTAAATCCCCACTCCTCCATACGAGAAATACGCTTAAAAAAGTAAAAAAAATTCTCACTTTACACATAAATATATAGATATACTGCTTGCGCAGAAATCGAATACCTTGACATTTGGTTTAGTTAGTTAAAATTAGCCAGTACAGTCTCCCTTCTCACTTCCGATCCTTTCCTGCACGAGCATATCCAATAGGGGGCTAGACATAGTGGCATCGTTTTGATCGCCCATTGAGAAAGCGATACGCAAAAAGTGAAAGGCCAGCAGGCAGCAGCAGGCCGCCGGCAGATCAAAGTCACTGACGTGCGCCGCCGCCGCTCGTATTTAGAGCGCGATCTTGGTCGTAATATTACCCTGTGGCAGTCGAACCCCAGAACAGCACAAGCCTTAGTCGTGGTGAACGCTTGCACAGTGGAATTTTATCGTGCACACGTGTATTTATCATCGCCCACCGCTCGCCCAGTTACAATGTAGTTCTCAGAGGCCTTAGTAAGAGGCCGCTCTCAGACCAACCCCGGTAAGTGTCTGTTCTGTTCCTTTAAATCTTGAGCTGTTTTTTTATTTCTTGTCCTTTCCTTGGCAACTCATGTTTTCCGTCGTGCCGGTTTATATAGTAAATTAGATTATAGCAAGTATGTAGTCCAAAACCTGCCACGTGCCACGTCCGCCATTTTATTTTAACTTATAACAACCCAAATTTTAAACACGGATTTACTTTTATTTTAACTATGAGTAGAACTGCATTGATAATTTCTTGAAAGTCATCAGTATAAGCAGGTAATCAAACCGATCTATACGTAAATTTGGTAGTAGGTACGTAAGCAACCCAAATTAGATCCAGACATATTTTAACTGAATTTTAAAGTTGCGATTTACCACGTTCTCGGTGGTGAAGAAAAACATAGCAAGAAAACCTGCATATCTGAGTCGGTCTATCGGTGTATAACTAAAATAGGTGTACGATGTAGTAATCCTTGCTATTGTCTCGTGAGTGCGTAGTGCATTTTAATAAACATTTAAAATAAAACATCTCCGTCGCGCTGCTGTAAATTTGCAGGACAACCTGCCACACCCCCGCCGCGATAAGAGACAGTCGACATGATTGCTGTACCACTTTTGCGCCCGCTTGTGCTACTTGTGCGGAACGTCCCACGTCAAACCCAGTTGTTTATAATATACAACAGTCACCATGCATAAATGCGCTGCTTGTCATTCAACGATTGACGGTCACGATTTCTTAGAATGCTGCACCTGTTTATGATTTTATCATGGCCTATGCGTGGTATTTCGCCCACCGAATCTCAGAGACTTTCTTCTGACACCAAGATGAGTTGGTTATGCCCTGAGTGTCGCAGCAAAAAACCGCGCAGTGATAACTCAAAATACAACTACCAGTAGCGCGCACGCCGACGCTAATGTGACATTACGCCGTGGAAAGCAGGGCCCGTCCAAACAAGCGGCCATCGCACTATACGCATCTATAGCCGCGCAAAGCACCTGCTCTGAATGCTGAATTGAAAGCTTTTAGGAACGAACTTGGTTCTATAAAGGACTTTAAAAAATTTATTAGCGACTTTTATGACAAACAAAACACTGAAATAACTACAAGTAAAAGCAACATTTAAACCTCTAAAACCCATCACCACACCACCTCTCTCAAACTTGGAAATCCAATGCGTTCTAGAAAGGAAGTCTGAAAACCAAAGTCAGCCAAGTTTGCCAAGTTAACAATGGACAATATCCATTGTTAAGCAACTTGGCAAAACCGTCTCTTGTCCTATAAATGAAGCGGATATATTTTACTGTCCACCGATTGCGAAAAGGAATCCTGAGAATCCACGTACCCGCTCAATCTTCATTAAGTAAAACAGCCCCTGCTCGCGAGATACGCTTTTGGCTGCAACTGTAAAATACAATAAATATCACTCGCAAGATAAACTGAACACCGGGCATCTTGTCTTTAGAAAAGAAAATAAAGACTGCCGTATACGTAGCAGAAAATCTGTCACCTTAAAATAAGCTTCTCCATGCATCGGTGTGCGTTTGAGCTACAGTATAAGCACGTATGGGTTCAAGGCGGCCGCATTTACATGCAAAAGATGGAAACATCGGAATACATACTTGTGCGAAACTCAACAACGCTTTGTACCAAACCCGATCGTTGGCCTTCGCTATGTAAAAACTAACAGCCAATGCCTACCCATT
Organism: Parnassius apollo; assembly: GCA_907164705.1. Classification (NCBI taxonomy): domain Eukaryota; kingdom Metazoa; phylum Arthropoda; class Insecta; order Lepidoptera; family Papilionidae; genus Parnassius; species Parnassius apollo. The sequence goes on from CAJQZP010000644.1 coordinate 3,926,738, forward strand.
TGACTCTTCTGCCTCCGTCCATTTATGAGTTAGTTAATCCAGAAGATCCTGATAATAATGGATTTCATTATTTTAGAAAACAAGAAGGTCATGGCGATATTCTTATAGCTGGACGGATCAAAGCGGTTAGCTTTTTTAGGGATCGGGTGCACAAAGTCTGTCTTCCATGATATCGGGACTACGCCTAGGCAGTAGGATTACCGGAAATGACGCGTTAAAACCGGTGTCAACTTCAAAGCACACGTCTTCAGAACAATAGGAGGGATGCCACCAGGCCCACTCGACTTGTTGACGTCCAGGAATAGGAGTGCTCTGTGCACCAAGCGTTGAGTAAACAGCACATCCTGCATGGAGCACTCACACCACAGGATGGTAGGCGGTGTGCTCCCCTGTCATAATGAGTCGAGTTAGACGCAAAGAGAGAGCCCAGCAGATCGGTTATGTCCTTTGCGGCATGGGTACAGTGAGTCGTCCTCCCTGTGCAGAGATGATAGAGATGGCTGGCAGAAGTTACCTTGGACAACCTTGGTGAGAGACCAGAATGCACGTATTTCCGACGAATGATGAATTAATTTCTCGCAAATTCTGCCGACGTGCTCTATCTTTACCTTGACAATGACACTTTTAAATAGAAGTAAAGACATAATTATACTTCTTTATAAAAGCGCTGGTACTTACATCCCAAAACGTCGATGCGCGAGCCCAGGCCTGGCTGCACTATTGCTTATATTTATTGTATTTACATTGTTATATGTAATGTAATTTTGCAAGAGCGACCAAACCATGACTGGGTTCTACCTCCGACAGGTACCCCAAATGATGGCATAAAAAGTTCCATTCCCTGTAGTACCATATCAGCGTCAGAATTAGCAGCAATGCTGGGATCATCCGGCGAGAAGCAAGTCTGCCTCCCAGGGTAGAATGCAAAAATAGATCGCATCCCGTCCAAATCGGCTGATCTATAATGTCAAACAAGGCAGAAACTTGCAGAACGGAACCGCGATTGGAGCGTGAGTGGCATCATACTCTGAATCAAACAATAGTCCTAGGAGCCAAAAGGGGCATCGACGGAGACCTGATATCCATCCCGATGAGATGTCAGTAGAAAGTCCAACAGGGAAGGTACATAGTTTTTCCACATCTGGGATCCGCGTAGGTGAGGTAACCATTTGTGACAGACTATGTGCTTAAGCCAATTCAGATTTAACAGATCTACCCGCATGATTGGTTATACCAATATAGAACCAAGCCATTCAGCGTAGTGGACGTTAAAATTACCAAGCACCACGATCTCTGCGGATGGGACCTGTTGTAAAACGGAGTCTGCAGCAATCTGGACGTGGTCGATGAGTCAGTCTGTGTCGACATTACCGCTATGGGACCTATAGAGGCACCCGAAGACGCGAGGATGGTCGTTGTTGTCAACGCACAGCCATAAGATGGACAGATCCGTACCTTCAAAGCCGCCGAAACGTCGAAAACATAATATGTCCTCCCTGACGTACACGTAACTCCAGCCTGGGGCAAAAGGAGTGTTCTAATTTGACCCGGGTAGGAGAGGTACAAAGTATCAGCCGGAGAGGACACCTGTGTCCTCTCTGGCTGATACTTTGAATCTCTTCGTATTTCTCTTTCTTTTTCCAAGCGCTCAAAAAACTTTTTTATAGGATAGGGTGACAAACGAGCACACAGTCCGCTGGATGGAAAATGGTTGCTGTGGCCCATAGACATCTACATCTATCCTCGATTACAAATCAAAATGCAGATGCGTTGTCACCCGTGATGACTAAGATGGAATACCTCGTTTCTATTAAAAAGGGTCTCCGTTTCTCTACACTCACCATACGAAAAACAGCAGCATTAAGCTCCTATTTTAGGCTGTTATTTTTTGAGAGCGTGGTCCTTCCCCGGTCGAAGCGACCCATTCGTGCAACAACTATATATACCACGAATATCACTACAGCATGGCTCTACCACGTATAAATATTTGCCAATAGTCGCTTCTAGCAACGCCCACGGTACAAAATGGGATTCGAAACGATGTGATGATAATGTGAATTTCATTACATCTCTACCACACACTATATTTTATAAATATTGTATATTAAATAAATGCAATTATTTGTTTTTAATTTAATACACCACGTATGTAAAGTATAATTGAGACACTCGCAAAAGTGATATAGTCACTGAGCACTTTAGATAAAGATGAAAAATTTTAACTAGGGCTCTGCAGACGTTTCTAGTAGAGATAATATATTTATTTGAGGTATACACACAAGGCGTAATGAAAATTTATAAACTTAAACAAGGAGTAAGTCCTTAAAGTGTGCGCAATGGTCTTATGACTTTTTGTTAATGGAGGCGTCTGCGTAGCGATGAACTGCGAGCTTCAGAGGGCAGTTAATACTTGACAAAGTTCAGAAATTTCTCTCCAGTCTCTACTTAAAACATTGCTTTGTTTATAGTCTAATGTTTATCTTTATCGCCACTGGATAAAAAGACCTTTCTCGTAAAATATTTTAAGTGGTTTAGATAAGAACGCAATTTAGAAAACAGACGTTAAGTAAATGACAATATAGGGATGATTCTTTTAGGAGTATAGTAACGTAAATAACGAATGAGTAAATACAATTCATAATCCCAACATAATAATTCCTAAATCGAATTAACACAATAAAGGTATTCAACATCCGCTGGTGAGAATTTATTAGTCATATTGAAAAATGACGGAATGTGTTCCCAATCTGATTCAAATGAGGAAAATAAATTGAGCAACACGTATATCCTAAAACACAGAGCAGACGTTTCTTTCAACGGAATTGAATAGTAATCGAATAGCTAACACCAAATTTTAACTACGGCATGTAATTTATTTACAAGCCATTGTATTATGGGCAAAGAGAATAAAATTGCGTTTTATTCAACAAGTGCACACTGCACCTTATGGTCACTTGATGCTCTAACACATAGAATCTAAATGTTCACGCGTTGTCACCCCAAGGAACTAAAATGGAATGCTTTGTTGAAGGTAAATAGGGTATCTAGTTTTCTACAGTCACCGTACAAAACACAAAAACATCAAGCTGCTTGTTACCTTGGTATTCTATAAGCGCGTTCCTTTTAATCCGAATTCTCGGTCAAACCGACACATTCGTGCTTACCAAATTGTTGTTTGCCTGTCTGTCTGTCCGGACTAATTTTGGGAATCTTGAGAAAAGAAAATTAACCGATTTTAATGTAACTCAACAAATCATTACATCAATACACAAATATATTTAAATAAAATTGAAGTGTTTCGCAATAACTGCATTAGTCATATGAATGACTATTTTTTACATTTATGTCCGTCTGTTTGTCTGTCTGTCTGTGTGGGCTAATCTTCGGAATAGCTGAACCGTTTTTAATGAAAATTTACAAAAAGATAAAGTGAAACACCGGGAATGATCTAGGCTGCATTTTATCTGAAAAAATGTAAGGTTGTGGTAGACACGATAGAAAACGCAAAGGGATGCAATATCCCTACGCAGTGCCAGTGAATCGAGCCACTGATCTGAATCGCTCTGCACTGAATACGGTAAAGTGGAAGGAGCTGGCACTGGTATGTCCAGGCCCAGAGATGAGAACAGTACGCATTATTAAGGTTTAGTACACTAAAACAAAACAGAAAATAACGTGGCGCAGTAGATTTCGAAAGAGATTATTAGTTTATCGGAAATTTATTTCACCCATTTGTGCTGAGAACACTTTAATTGATTTGAAATGGGTCTTCTTGGTGTTTCATAATGAAGGAAGCAATGATTTAATTTTGTTTGAATTGGCTTTTAGCAGACTTCAAAAAGGAGCAGATTCTCATTTCCACTGTATATTTTTGAGTTCACTCTTACGTTACGCGAGACCTTCCACAATTGAGAACCGATTTTGATTATTCTTTTTTCATAATAAACCTAATCTAAATCAGAGGTAGGTGCGTATATCTTGGAGAAAAAATTCCTCCTCTAAGGGATACAGTTAGTCTAATAAGGGATACAGTTTTAATGTTACTATTTGGACGACATTTGACTTATTTCCTTGAGCTTGTAATATACCTCAATCTATAATAATAGTCACAGTCTATAATATAACAAAAGCAATAACTGACTTCATAAAATCAAAGACAATAAAATAATTTTAACGTGATAGCTCCTGAAGTCGGGATTTTAATTCCTAATAGTGGTCGCTTAGTGGTATAAATTCAACGGTAATTTTTATGTTTATATTTTAAGCTCGATGTCCCTTTTATCTGCATAATAATATATAATACAAACAAAGGTGTCTGATACAAAAAAAAACATAAAAACGTTTTTTTTTTGTCCTATAAACTTTTCAGACTACTGAAAAAGGAACATTTGAAATCACATAAAATTCACCACTATTTGACAGGTATGACTACTGACTATTGAGTTTTTAATTGTAAGTATTAACATTAAAATGAATGTTTTACAATGAGTTTGTTACACATATTATATACAAATTTTAGCTATCTGCACTCTTCCATTTAAACTTTAACTATGCTAAATCCCCACTCCTCCATACGAGAAATACGCTTAAAATGTAAAGAATTTTCTCACTTTATACATAAATATGTAGATATACTGCTTGCGCGGAAATCGAATACCCTGGCATTTGGTTTAGTTAGTTAAAATTAGCCAGTACAGTCTCCCTTCTCACTTCCGATCCTTTCCTGCACGGGCATGCCCAATAGGGGGCTAGACATAGTGGCATCATTTTGATCGCCCATTGAGAAAGAGATTCGCAAAAAGTGAAAGGCCAGAAGCAGGCTGCCGGCAGATCAAAGTCACTGACGTGCGCCGCCGCCGCTCGTATTTAGAGCGCGATCTTGGCCGTAATATTACCCTGTGGCAGTCGAGCCCCAGAACAGCACAAGCCTTAGTCGTGGTGAACGCTTGCACAGTGGAATTTTATCGTGCACACGTGCATTTATCGTCGCCCACCGCTCGCCCAGTTGCAATGTAGTTCCACCAGCCTCGAGGCCTTAGTAAGAGGCCGCTCTCAGACCAACCCTTCCTTTAAATATTGAGCTGTTTTTTTATTTCTTGTCCTTTCCTTGGCGTGATAGACTCAGAAATGAGGATATCCGCAGTAAAACCAGAGTGACCGACATAGCCCAACGGATTAGTAAGCTGAAGTGGCAATGGGCCGGCCATATAGCTCGAAGAACCGATAACCGATGGGGAAGAAAGGTTCTCGAGTGGCAGCCTCGTACCGGTAGGCGTAGTGTAGGGCGACCCCCCACTAGATGGAGTGACGACCTGGTAAGATATGCAGGAAGTCGATGGATGCAGGTGGCTCAGGACCGTGCTTTGTGGCATTACTTGCGGGAGGCCTATGTTCAGCAGTGGACTTGTGAAGGGCTGTAATGACGATGATGATGATGATGATTTCCTTGGCAGCTCATGTTTTTCGTCGTACCGGCTTATATAGTAAATTAGATTATAGCAAGTATGTAGTCCAAAACCTGCCACGTGCCACGTCCGCCATTTTATTTTAACTTATAACAACCCACATTCCACTTTCCACTTTCGTCATTATAACACCCAGTGTTTTGAGGTTATTGTTCTCGATATTTAACCCGGGACCCTCCAGCCTAACAATTTGTGGTCTATTCGCCCCGGATTTGAGTTGGCATTCTATGGTCCGATCGGATCCAACTGCTAAACCGGGGTTTGGACAATATACGCTAGTTTGGTCGCGCCTAGGTTCCTAAATAGATTTAGTTTCTCTTGGGACTACTGGGGTACTGTACGACATATTGTTGTATTACAAATAGTTTAGTTCTCGATTAGTAGCTACACTCGCATGTACTATAGGTAAATAGACGCTTGTTTTATTTAACTTGTCCCCGCAGTAGTTTTCTTTTTATTTATATCTGATCTGTAATTTATATACTAGTGCATTCTTGCATGAACACTTTAATTTGGTTAGTGTACGCTACAAATAATGCCTTCTAAATTCCTTCACAGTCATATAATATCGATCACATTTAGGAAATTTACTCGCGGTAAAGCGTTTTGATTTAATATTATTTCGTGGAACGGTAACGTATCGCTAGCTGAACATTGCCTGATTTGTTGCAGTTTAGAATAGATGTGATGTTGGGTAATAAGTAACCACTCGTCCTAAAATGCGCTGATTCCTGTTGTTCACCGATACGCGATTTGTTTTTTTTTTATTTAATATTAATTAATATGCCGCAAAATGGCAGTAAGTGTTAATGAAATGCAACTTAAAACCCTTTACACAAAAAGAGATATTCTGTTTTCTCGTATGCAGAATATTTGTATCCATACGAAAAACTTAATTTAGAATCAGTTCAGGAAACATTTTTGTGTTATATAGAAACAATACATTCATTGCAATTAGATTATGAAAATTTGTTAAACAAAATTAATAGTCTTGAACTGCAAATTAAACCCGATTATGCATTGAATTATCAAACACTTATGGCTTTCGATGTTTTATTGGGACGCGTGAAGCGAGCAGCCAGGTAGTTTCAATCTGTAGCTCAGGGAAACGTAAATCCAGCAACTCAAGTGCACACTCGCGAATCACCTAAATTGCCACCTATCGACATCCCAATATTTAATGGTGATCGTAAAACTTGGTCGTCATTTATTACTAGCTTTCAAAACGCTATACATAATAATCCCTCTTTATGGGAAGCTGCAAAGTTATATTATTTAATTGGACAACTAAAAGGCAAGGCGCAGTCTCTGTGTGCCAAAATCACACCGACCGCAGACAATTAATTATTGATTTTTGACTCGCTAATAAATAAATACGAGGATAAACAAATATTAGCTTCCTCATATTTGGACCAAATATTCGATCTTAAAGCTATGTTGTCCGCGAATATTGATAGCCTCGAACAATTTTTGGACAGATTAGTAATGTTGGTAGCCACTATGAAAAATCTTAAATTTAATGGCCTTGTAGGCTTTATATATTACTTGTTGCGTTAAAAAAGCTAGACCCGGACACCTTACGCTCATTTGAAATGGAAAATCGTAGCTCTGACCCATTATCGTTCAAAACCTTGGCATCTTTTGTTCGTAACGAACACAAGATGTTCGCTTTGCCCAAATTAAAGGAAGCTTATGATTGTATTACTAATAAATATATAAAAGAGGGCTACAATATATCGCTTGCATTGGTAAAGATGGACAACTGTAAAGAAATGCCTTCGTATTCATACCGCATTACGGTGTCATTAGGGAAGACAAACTTACATCTTAGTTACGTGTGGTGCTTGATGCTAGCACTAAAACTAGCACCTAACTCTTTCTTAACGACGTTCTTTATAGTAGGCAAAAAATACGGGGTAACCTATCTAATATAATAGTAAATTTTCGTTTGTTTCTTATTGTATTATCCGCTGATATTCGTTAAATGTTTCTTTGCATTGGGATTCGTGAGTGCGACCATCGATTCCCACACATTTTATATCGCTTTGACCCACAGGAACCTCTTAAAATGTTTGAATCTAACCGCGTTTGTTTATGTTTACAGTCAAGCCCATTTCATGCGCTGCACATGGTGAGGCAGCTCGCTGCTGATGAGGGTTCCTCTCGGAGGCAATTGCGAGTAGTCTATATATGGACAATTTTGTATACTCAGTCGATACCGTAGAGGAAGCCATCTCAACCATCTCCGAAGTTATAAAACTCATGAAAGCAGGTCAATTCGATCTCATCAAGTGGACAAGTAATTTGCGTAATGTTTTGAATACAAGCCTACCGTCATATCGTCTTTCGGCTGTAAAAGTTTATGTTGGTTACCCGAGTCAGACGTGTTTAGTCCTAATGTAAAAACGACCGCTGAGACCTGCATTAAGAGAACGATATTATCATGTGTTACTAGATTATGGGATATCATGGGTTTTGTAGCACTGGTGATGTTGTATGCTAAGCTTTTGATTAAGTAACTTTGGTTGTGTAAACATGACTGAGATGACACACCGCCGGATAACGTTATTCGTTCATAGCTACGCTTTAGGGAGGATCTCTTTTTATTGAATAAAATTAAAAAACCACGTCATGTGAACATCGGTGAGGATAGCGTAGTCACTGTCGTTGAGTTTGCAGATGCTAGGGAGAAAGCTTATGGGGGCTTTGTATATTTTCCCGTCCGGAATGATAGTGAGAATTCGGTCAGCCTTATTAGCTCTAAATCAAAGGATTCCCCTCGTAAGTTTATCTTTCGTGTTTCGCCTTGAGCTTTGTGCAATTTTGGTTCTTGCCAAACTTATTACCGCTGTTGTTAATTCATGTAATGCTCGAATTCACATCAATAAAATATTTTCCTTTTCCGACTCAACAGTCGCTTTATGTATGCAAATCGTGTGGCCATGATACAAGATAAATTAGCATCGCAGAATTTCTAGCATGTACCCGGTACAGAAAATCCTGCCGATCGTTTATCGCGCGGACTTAATCCGGTACAAATCTAGATCACCCGCTTTGGTTTCAAGAACCTTCTTGGATTCACCTAGAACCCCCAAAGTGGCTCATAGCTAATTTTTACTCTTCGTCTGTATCTCAACCCCCAGAAGAGAAGAGGCACTCTCTGGTAGCAAGTACTTCGAATGTGGTTTCTCCAATTATTGCTGTAACAAGTCGTTTCTCTTCTTTGTTGAAATTATTAAGTAGCATAATTTACGTTTGATGATTTGTAAAGCTTTTGTCGCTACGTCCGTATATCACTGCGGCCGACTATATTTATGCAGAATTATTAATATTTTGTGTGCTTCAACGTTTGCAGTTTACCGATGTAATTGTAAGGTTGCTATCAGGCAAGGTTTATAGTTACACTTTTCAACGCCTAAAATCATTTTTACAATGAGGTTATTAGAGTGAGTGGTCGCTTATCTAACTCACATTTAAGCTTCAATCAACGAGTTCCTATAAGTTCTACCGCGTAAAGGTCATATTTTGAATTTATTAGTTGATTATCACCATAAATTGAATTGTAACATTGATTCCATTTTGCGTCAGAATTACTGGATTCTTTCTGCTCACAACTTACCTCGCAATCGGGTGCACAGATGTATCGCTTATAGTCGAGTTCGCGCTAGACCGTCATTCCCGGAAATGGTAGACCTTATGTCTTGTCTTGTAACAAACTGGTTTGGACTTTGCTGGCCCGTTTAAGGTTACGCTTACTCGTGGACGCGTATGTTTGTATTTTCGTATGTTTGACTACTCGCGCTGTACACATAGAGCTCGCTGATGATCTAAGCATGGCTAGCTTCGTAGATGTTTATAAAAGGTTTCTTTCTTGCCGCGGCCCTATAATTAGTTTGTACACAGATAACGGTACAGACTATGTAGGAGCACAATATATTTTATCAGAGTTACACGAGTTCTTAACCTCTTAATAATATAGTTTGAAGTTCGCTCACATCTTAGCAGAGAACTGCATCGAGTGGTCGCTAAACATCCCCACCGCAAATCATTTTGGGGAAAATTGGGAGACTAATATTGAAAGTCTAAAAAGTTATCTATATCGCGTAATCGAAGATCAATTTTTTTCCTTTTAAGAATTAGACACTATACTCGCAAAAATCGGTTGTATTATTGACAGCCGTTTCAAATGCCGTATGCTGTCCAGTGACCCCTTGGAGGCTTTGAAGTACTCACTCGCTATAGATTTAGACAATAATCCACGTTCGTTCACGTCATAACTTATTAGACAGACTTGTGCAGTCGCGGCAGAAATAGTACAAAGCAGCTAACCCATTTACGGTTGGAACTGTAGTTATTCTCACTAAAGAGAACGCGCCACCTCTTAATTGGCTATTAGAGATCATTGAAGAGATTTTTCCTGGATCCGATGAAGTAACGAGGAGGACCGCGACCGGTTCATATAGCGTCTGTGGCGGCGCTGTAGTCGCGCCGCAAGCGAAACATACCGAAGCTTAAATCACGCTATCAACATTCCAAATCATAAACAGCATATATAGAACATCTCCAAACTATCACACTGAGTGTGAGCCGCTCCCCGGGCAGAACACCTTGCCCGGCGGGAGATCTTCCCTTTTCCTTCCACGGCGACAGTGGTGACTAACCGACGTGATCTGAACACGCAACCAAACACCTTCGGAAACTACAACTTCAAGCTTTCGTCATTATCCTCAAGAACCCCTACCATTCATTATTGAGAATCGTCTTCTGCAGTCTTCAGTTCCTGCAAGCCAGTCCAACTTGTCTTCATTTTGACTCACCGCAGATTTATAAGGCAGACTTCTGGCACTTGCTCCGGCACATCGTTCTCACCGGCATCACTTACCAGTGCGTAGTACGGCATGCATTACACATCGGCATATTATTTGCACCGGTGTTACTTGCCCTTACGCACACAGCATGCATTCCCCACCGGCATTAAAAGGACACACCGGCAATCGGACTGCACTATCAACCTCCGGTCTGAGCAGGGGAGTGATGTGGCGGCGCTGTCGTCGCGCCGCAAGCGAAACACACCGAAGCTTAAATCACGCTATCAATATTCCGAATCATAAACAGCATATATAGAACATCTCCGAACTATCACACGGAATGTGAGCCGCTACCCGGGCAGAACACCTTGCCCGGCGGAAGATCTTCCCTTTTCCTTCCACGGCCACACGTCCTTTTGTACGTCTCTGTCCTTTGCATAACCAATAGTTTTTGAATTATCTTTCTAGGTTATGTTAGTAATTCAAATTAGGTCTTAGTAGTAGCTTTAATTAGTTTGAAGAAAACCCTTTAAGCTGGGGGGAAAAGTTGCGCGGAAAACGAATACCATCTAATTTTGTTAAGTTAGTTAAAATTAGCCGGTACAGCTCCCTTCTCACTTCCGATCCCTTCCTGCAGTGCCATACCCAATAGGGGGTGGCACTAGGGGGACATGGTGGCATCATTTTGGTCGCCTAATGAGAAGGCGCTAGGCAAAAGTGAAAGGCCGGAAGCACACCGCCGGCAGACTAGAGTTATCGGCGTGTGCCGGCGCTGCTCGCAGTTGAAGCGCAATCTCAGCCGTGATAGAACCCTGTAGCAGTCGAGCCACAGAACAGCTCAAGCTTTAGTCGTGGTGAACTCTTGCACAGTGAAATTTTGTAGTTCACAAGTGTATCGTTTATTGCATTTATTGAGTAACGCCTTGTCTTTCATTATTTTACTGTTGAAAATATGTTTCATTTGTGGGTCAAAGCTACTTGAATAGCGTTATATTTTTGAGGGCTTGTAGATTTATTTCCAAGTTTTGCAAATAGAAAGCTTGATAAAATGTTTTAGGGATCAAATAAAGAAACATTACATTACATTAGTACATTTCACTTTATTATGTCGTCAGTTTTTCTAATATAAGTTTAAATAGATCTCCTGTTACTCATTTTTATATTATATATATCAATTTTCTCTAAGAAAAACACAACGAAATAATTTTTTTTTCACAAAAATTGTCAGAATATAAGCATGTGTCGGCAATTTTCTTAGTACTAGATGCTAATCCTGCGCGCTTTACGATTTTCGCTTAGAGATATCAAGTTTTGAAATAAATTAATTAGGTACCAAGGTGATCCTGCCGAACAATGTTCAGCCGAATATTCGGTTCGGTAAAAGTTTTACCGAACTTTCGGCCGAATATTAGTATTCGGCGAAACCCATAATAGGCCCATCTCTAATTATTACAGTCCAACTGATGGTAAATGCTGTGGTCCATAGACATCTGCATCCATCCTCGATTAAAAATCAAAATGCAGATGCGCTGTCACCCCTGAGAACTAAGATAGAAGGCCCCACGCCCAGTAAAAGGAAATCTCCGGTTTTCTTCACTCACCGTCCGAAACACATCAATATTGATACATACATACATAGCTGCTATTTTACGTTAGTATTCTAAGAGACTGTGGTTGTCGTTCCCCAACCGTGTCGAGCCAACCCATTCGTGCTAAGACCGTGCTATATTCGTGCTATAATTCACTTTATTTCCAAATCATTTATTTATTCTACTCGAAATATCTTAAATCATAATGTTTATTAACCATGCATCATTATCCATTGGCATTTTTTTCGTTTTGACGTTCACTTTTGTTAATATCCGGCGTAGCCAAGGGACGTTTTAATTTTATAAATACAATTCTTCGTACCGTTTTAATAAACAAATCTTTTTACTGAAATTGACATCTTAATTACTTTGCCTACAGAGCTAGTTATTTTGATAATTTTGTATATAATACTATTATTTTGTAAATATTAACAATTTATTTGCCGTGTAGTTGCGATGTAAGAATATTCACTACCGTTATACACAACATATACGCTACCTGTGTCGTAGGAGGCGATAGAGAAAAACTGAAACAAGAAATAGCAACTCAAATAAATAAAAAAATTCAAGTTGGAAATTCACCTCCTGAACCCTCCTGGCACTTGAGGCTGAGGCACTCTGGGCCTGTGTTTAGCAATGGACTTTTATAGGCTGTACACATAATACTTAATATGCAAGAAAAAAATCCAATTAGCCAGTTTCGTCCTGGTAATGATATTTCATAAAAAAAACTACTACAATATCAAATAAAATATTCAAACGCAGTGTTTTCATAAAATAAAATTCTTGAAATAAAACTATTAATAACATAAACTAGTAAATGTGATGCAAAAAAAAATGTTATTGTACTCGATAAAGTAACGTAGTAAAACGTTTTACGATCCAAGACCCGTATCTTATTTCATTCTTCAAATGCAATTTTAAAGTTCATAATAGAGCTATGTGTTGGTACGTTGGTACGTGAGTACTCTACCTAAGAGTAGTGAAATTTAACTTCGATGAATTTTATAGAATTTAATGGTTTCTTATGTTAACGTAAACACAACACATTTTTAATTAAACTAGTTTTTACGGTAGATTACCTATTATTATAATAAAAGTGTGAATGAACAATTTTTGTCCTTTGTTTAATAAATTCAACAAAAAAATTAAACTATAGATGCTTCTTTACCAAAACTTCCTTTAATTATTATATTTAAAATATATTTACCTATTTTACTTGTTATCTAAATGATACCTGTGATTTGTGACCACGTGGATAAGGGAAAATTAAAAAGTTCCTCTTAACTTGTTAATTTTCCGTGACAAATGTAGCTTGTGTTAATTCAGAGTATCCAAATCTGTTAAGTAAAAAACATCTTGTATCTGTTTGAATGCGTTTATTCATAGGAAATACTTTTACTTACATAGCGATAAGGTTTTGATGAGTATCAGGGTGAAACATCTTAACTTTGGGGAATATTATTTAGAATATTATTTTCATTTATATAGATAGGATTGAACAAGTTTTTCTACGACTTCTGCAATTTAAGACGCAATTTTACACCAATAATTACATTTCGCGGTGTAAAAAATTTCATATTTTGCCTCTGTACGAACGTAGGTACATAGCAGATATGATTTATCTTTTAGAATTGGCAAATTAAAATATTAACTGTGCGGAGCTACTAAGTAAGTTAGGATTTACAACAAGAGTTCCCCAATAAAGAAAACCTCGCTAATTCCATGAGCCGTATAAAAGTAAAAAAGTGGAGTGACAGCCTATATACGTCCCACTGCTGGGCTCAGGCATCCCCTCATTTGACTGAGAGGGTTTTAGGACAAGGATGTGTACGCCGCGCTGCCCCAGTGCGTGTTGGCGAACTTCACATGTCTTCGAATTATATTTTTTTTTCTTATTTCTCAGACATGCAGGTTTCCTCACGATGGTGTCCACCGCCGAGCACGCGTTAGTTAGCACTTAAAATTGAAATAAACAATATCCTTGGTGCTGGCGGGGATCGAACCCGGTTTGCTCGCATAATGTGATGTTTACTGCCAGCGCTAAAAATTTTAGCTGCCGTATACCCGGATTAAAAACGGGCAAAATTCTTTTATGGTACGTGCATGTAGAACTTTTAACGATATTTTCAATAGCGTTGACTTGGTTTTGTTTAATACCAGTGGTCACTACTGTGGCCGTGAAAGGAAAAGGGGAGATCTCCCGCCGGGCAAGGTGTTGTGCCCGGGGAGCGGGCCGACACTCCGTGTGATAGTTCGGAGATGTTCTATATATACTGTTCATGTTTCGGAATGTTGATAGCGTGATTTAGGCTTCGGTGTATTTCGCTTGTGGCGCGACGACAGCGCCGCCACAGGTGAAAATTTTTAAATGGCCTTCTAGTTATTATTCATTTATTTACAGTTCATGTTAGCTGTAAGTTTTCCAAAAAAGAATAAAATAAAAAAATTTAGTTCAGGGCAGTTTTCCAACGTTACTTTTAAGTTTCTATTAATTGTCTCTTTAAAATTTCGCTTGCTTCAATTCCTATCTTTTCTAGGACCTATTTTCTTATTTATTTGCTTGTTTTTTTTCTGGAAATCGTGTGTTTTGCAAATAATATGTAGATACAAATGACATACTGATGAAATATGAATAATATTTTTTGATCTTACCTTCATAATAGAAAAAAACTGAACTGATTATTTGAATAAAAAATCATGAGTGCAATTAGTTTAATTTAAATTTTCGTGTTTAAAAAAATACTAAAAAAGGGCTCGAAATAATATATTTTCTCACAAAAGAACTTGAAAAAAATTGAAAAAGTCGGACCGAAGACAGGACCCGAACCAGGGTATTACGATTTCAGGAATGCCCGATATTTTATTTGAGCTATTATAATCAACCAAAATTTACCTTCTTATTCGAACGATATTCTAGCAGTTTTTTATTGCCTGAAAACACGGATAATACGATATTTTCTAAAAATCAATCCTAGCTAGATCGATTTGTTGCCCCCGAAACCACCTGGACACTAAATTTTATGAATTTAAAATAAACGATATTGTCACTAAGATCAGCCACAAATAAATATATTTTTTTAATTTTATTTATTATTTTTTTCCTTTATATTTATTGTACTAATAAATAAGTTAAGACACTTTATTTTTGTTTCACAAAAGTATTTTATTTTAATAATATAAATGCCGATTTTAAAACTATTTTTTTTTCGTGATGAGGGCTTGTTATTTAAAACATAAGTTCCTCCACTTTTAGTTTTTGGTAAAATTTATTTCTTAGAATCCTATTAAACCGTAGATAAACAGACCAACTGTTGAACTTGACGAAACTATAAGCGTTCCTTGTTGTATTACTATGGAGCCCTAAAAAACTTACTACGCTGACAAACTTAAACGATGATTTTATAGTCCACCAAATCTAAGAAATACCTTTTGACTTTTCACATTAATCATTCCGCAATAATATTGCACCAGTACTCACATAATTTAAAAAAACCTTTTACGTAAATCCGAAGAATTATGAAGTTATCTATATTTCATTACAACGTGTATAGTCTTTTATCACTAATTTAAATTTGAATTTTTCAAACAAAGCAAAATATTAAAAAATAACCAGTATTAACTTTTTTTACTTGACGTCGTTTCAATGATATGTCGCTATGTACATTACCGTAGTGCTTGGATGATTAAAATTCGTTTTTATGCGAATGATCGGATAAATATTCAAATAATCGGTAAAAAAATTTCCAAAAAATCGAATCATTAATTTTTTAATGCATTATTTGTTTAATTTAATTTTTATTTTCAAAATTCCTCAAATTACATGAATCATGAATTAAACAAGTTTATATTTTCTTTACTTTGTCAAAGTAAATTAGTGTAGGCAAAAAACTCATATACAAGGCCGTGCTAAAATAACCACTATAATTATATACACTATTATACATAATTTCAATATCCCGCCATTTTGGTACCAGTTACTCGACTCCACAGAGTCTATACTACTACTATAGTTGTAGCACGAATGGGTTGGCTCAACCGGGGCATTACCACGTTCTCACAAAATGCCAGCGTAAAATAGTAGCGCAATGCTGCTGTGTTTCGTATGGTGAGTGTAGAGAACCGGAGACCCTTTTTACTGGAATCGAGGCATTTCATCTTAAGCCCCGGAGGCTTAAGATGGAATGCCATGCAGGTGACAACGCATTTGCATTTTGATTCTGAATTCAGAATAAATATGTGTAAATATGTGTGCTCGTTTGTCACCCAAAGCTATAAAAAATATTCGTTGAAGCATGTGCCCATGTCAAAAAGGATGATAGGGCCAAAGTGGTAGAAAAAACAAAAAAAATTATCATGGATGACTTTGAAAGAGACATTAATTTTGTCTGCATTATTGAAAATATAATAATAATTAATATAAACAACGACATATCTACTAGTTTTACTGAAAATTATTGAATATATTTATTTTTAATCTAGTTTCAATCTTAAATTTTTATAACTGTGCCTTTAGAAATAAACAGTAACAACATACGAAGAAACTGATAAATCTTGTGTTTTATATTATGTTTTAAATTTATTCTGGTATTATTCAAACCAAACTAAATGATTACCAACTCTAAATAACCGATATCGATTTTTTAAAGAATCGAATATTGTACGTTCTCATTTTTTGGTTGGCATGCTTGGTGCAATAAATCTGACAGCTGTCAAAATGTATTTCTTAGATTTGGTTGACTATAATTCTTCAAGTGCATTTTGGTAATGCTTTTGAGTTTTTCTCTTTTTCTTAGGGAAATTATCGCTATAAAGTATCGATATGGTAGCATCGCAATTAATTTATCCGTCATACACTCATAACTTTATCTATGTTGATGTATTTAACCTACACGTGTGCGTAAAATGTAATAGTGTTGGAGATTTAGATTTGTGTGTGCCATAATAACACAAAATTTTACTGAGTAGGTGTGCAGTACTGTCTATAGTGTTTCTTCCCCCACACCAAAAGTGAGTAATTAATAAAATTAAATCCCAAACCAAGCACACAACTGCAAGACTTCAAAATACTATAATTTCGTACTGCGTAGATCGGAACAAAAATTAATAATTTTGATTAAGAATATATTATTTTTTATTATATAACTACTCACCTTCCCCTGTCTTATCAGCAAGAAAATCAGTTAAAAAATAGTTAGCATTAATAAATTTAGTACAAAATTTCCATTTTATTTACTTAAATCAAATTATTTTTTTAACATGTGATTAATTGTTTTTTTATTTGGTAACACTTATTTTATTTCTAGAGTAAAAAATCTTAAATAATAGATTTACTGACACAGATTAAATTTCAGTCGAGAATCAAACCTTGGGCCCTTCTAATAAACGTGCGTGCTTTGTTTTGAAGCAATTAAAAAAATATCAAACATGATTTTAATACTTTTATTTGTTATATGCGAGGGACAGAAGAATAAAAGAGACAAAAAAGAAAAAAAACAAAAAGATTTGTTATAGTTGCGTGCGTTGAAATTTCAAGTTTAGTTTTCAGCAATCACTTTCAATATACTATTATTGCTCCCCCGCACCCTGCGTACCAGAGACGCGCATCTCTTGCGCATAGTCGCGTAAAGGCAGTTCACTCGCGCTTCCGAGAAAATCCCTGATGCACTACAGAAACTAGAGCACCCTAAATGCATTGTTGTACTGTACTCGGAGGGCATTGTGAGCCTTTTGAATATATCTAGCCCACAGGCTGCACGTTTAAAATGACGTGCAGTAAGCTCTAAATAGGGCTATGTTAACTTGCCTTGAACAGCGTGCAAACCTGCTAGCTATCATTTTCGCTCTTACTTACAACGCCCTCCGTTCCCTCTCAATGTCATCATCATCTTTGAGATGAGGAGTCAGAACATGGCCAAGATATTTATACCTAAACGCTCTTAGCAAAATATTACCATTAATTGAAATAGATGGTACTATGTCATTTCGCTTACTCCCGGTCTCAAAGACCATGATATCGTCACTGGAAAGGCAAAATTACTGGAGCACCAAAAAGCCATTTCGAGAAAAAGCCATATTTATTAATTTTTTAAACAAAAAAATTCGTATCTTTTTAATTTATCATCCGATTTTAATCAAAAACTTGATATATAAACCTTTTCCATTTTTTTATTTTTATTCATATCCTGTATCATACTCTGAAGGCTCTTTTGGGAAATAAGTGGTGGATAAGTAATATGACCTCATTTCAGAGTAAGTTAAATTTACTTAAACGCCACCAAGTAAACTTCCTTTGTCATTTAAACTTACTGTTTACACATAACATAGTTTGAGCACCTCATTGTTGTGAGCGTTTACAGACCCCCATGTTCTTTATATGATACTTTTGAAAAAAATTTGGAGGAAGTTTTTGCTAAGCTTAATAAACAAGTAAATCTGTTGTAATATATGGAGACTTTAATATCAATCTCCTAGAAGCTTCCTCCACCAATATTAAGTTAAGATTATTGTTTAAATCTTATGGTCTTTTTAATTTATTTTTGGAGCCAACGCGTATTGCTGAATCTAGTGCAACATGTATAGATAACATTTTTACAAATGTTAAGCCGTTCAATAAATGTATTATTCATAAATTGAGCTCTGATCACTGTGGACAATTAGTTTCGCTACCTTATGTTCACAAAATAGTTCCAAAATATTTAAAAGAGTGTGCTCCATAGCCAAGTCATTGTATTTGAGCAACAAAATAAAGACGGCTTCTAATAAAATTAAAATGACATGGAGTATAATTAATAGTGAAACCGGTAAGGTTAACTCTCGCGATTCGAACTATCAGTCGAGTTTTAACAATAAATTAACTGTATCAGACCAGGAAGTTGCAATGGTTTTCGAGAAATATTTTACTGATATTCCTATCTTTACCACTAAAGTCACGAATTCGGTCGCCGAAGTGATATTACATAGTAAAGGTAATAAGATATTTATACGTGGTAGAGCCATGCTGCAGTTATATTTTAAGATGTATAGATTGTAGCACGAAACTGGGTTCGACCGGGGAAGGACCACGCATCTCAAAAAAAATAGAACTCTTACCAGCGTGAAATAGCGAATAGCTTAACTGCTTATTTCGTATGGTGATGTGCTATGAGAACCGGCGACCCGAATTTTACTGGAAACGAGGCATTCCATCTTAGTATTAAACCAAAAGAGTCACGGGAGACAATACACGCATTTATGATTCGTAATCGAGGATAGATGTAGATGTCTATGGGCCACAGCAATCCATTTACCACAGGTGGAATGTACGTGCTCGATTGTCACCGTATCCTATAAAAAAAAAAAAAAATTCATTCTGTAAATACTAGGAACAGACACAAGCTAGTAGTACCAGTTACTCGACTCCACTGAGTCAGTAATTCATTCTTGGGGCGATGTATACGCTTTTACAACAAAATCCCAGAAAATATACAAAATTTGTCATACTTGCGTATGACAAATTTTGTGTTATAAGAAATTTAAACTTAGTTTAATAAAAGTTCAAAAATTTTATTAAACTAAGTTTGTATAAAAAGGGTTATTATAATATTAAGGAATTTATGGATGATAATAACCCCGGGGAAGGGTGATCGCTACCAAGCTATTTCTAATTTGTCTTGTGTTGTTAATTGTAAGCTATTATTTGAAAAAAAAAATAGTCCCACTGGGTTTCTTGCTGGTAAATGAAAAAAATGACTTTCAATAAGTATTGTTTAAAATCTATATTGAATAAAAAAGTTTCTGTTTCTGTTTCTGTTTCATAAGAAATGGGAGTATGATAAAATTTCTTTTAATATAACTATACTGCTATGTCGATGAAGTAAAATTACTTCAAGGACAAATTTTCCATTTTCATATGTCTAGTACAAGGACTTAAGCAATAATCTGATAATTTACTAAGTTAACCACAGTTTATTTAAAGTAAGTTTTCCGTAATTATTTATGGGATCAACGACGTAAAAGGCTAATGACACATTGAATAACTAAATTAAAAATACTGATGACGTTAACCGATTTAAAAAGACTATCAATATACTGAAGTGTCCCTAAATAAAATAGATACTTGAAAATTTCGTATCTACTGCTATCTATATTAACTAAATAACTGTTTTCTTAGACCTTTCTTTCTTTCTTTCGGGACATTTAAGGTCCCAACCAGGGTAACATGAAAAACCATGCACCTACCACACGCGTCCAGTCCGTACCAAATTATTTACCATGTTGTTATTGGACGTAGCCGTAATTATTCAAATAAAATGGAGACAATATCAAAGTAACCCTTTATTCAAATGATTAAGGAACATTTATAGTAGATATACCTAACATCACAATAATAAATCTCAATTATTTGATAAACGTGTCGTTTCATAGAACCAAATTACGAGTAGCTTAAAAATAGTTTTATCTTCTTTTTATTTTTGGATTATTCTTACGTTAATATTACTCCGCTTCATCATCATCATTACAGCCCTTCACAAGTCCACTTCTGAACATAGGCCTCCTCCAACTAATGCCACAAAGCACGGTCCTGAGCCACCTGCATCCGTCGACTTCCTGTATATCTTACCAGGTCGCCACTCCATCTAGTGGAAGGTCGCCCTACACTTCACCCACCGGTACGAGGCTGTCACTCGAGAAACTTTTTTCCCTATCGGTTGTCGGTTCTTCCATCTATATGGCCGGCCCATTGAAACTTCAGCTTACTAATCCGTTGGGCTATTTCAGTCACTCTGGTTCTAATGCGGATATCCTTACTTCTAAGTTTATCAGGCAGAGAATCTCCTCTTAATATAATTTAAATCATGGCACAAGCTAAAGTTGAAAATCAATGTTTTATTTCAGTCTTCTTACTTACTTAAAAAATACTTAAACTTAGAAATTATATTGACTAAGATATAAGTGTGATCAAAAAAAAACTTCTTATCATTTTTTAATAAAAAACTAAATAATCTTCCTCTGAGATTTTCTCACATTAACAAGTAGGTAATCAAAAACAAAGAACAATAAATTAGAGATGTATATGACCATCCCATTATTCGGCAATTTTTTCATCTTTTGTACCTGTATCAATTAAACAGCCTTGAATATTATAAGCATAGTTCAACTGTTGTACTCTTCATGATACATCACTGGTATGACTCTGTTGCTATACAATTTGTTGAGATCCATATATTTTTAACTTCCCACTAAGAAAATTGAAAATTTTCAAAAATTGTGAACTTAATATTTTTGGCATTCTCAAATTTATTTTACACGTGGTAGAGCCATACTGCATTTATATTAGTAGTATAATTGTAGCACGAATGGGTCGGCTCGGCCGAGGAAGGACCACGCTCTCACAGAATACCAGCGTGAAATAGTACTTTAACGCTGCTGTGTTTCGTATGGTGAGTGTAGAGACCGGAGACCCTTTTTACTGAAAACGAGGAATTCCGTCTTAGTCTTCACGGATGACAACGCATCTGCATTTTGATTCGGAATCGAGGAATCGTATTTGTCTAATAATATAGTATAATCGTAAATGTCTATGGGACGCAGCAACTACTTACCATCAGGTGGACTGTGTGTTCGTTTGTCACCCTATCCTATAAAAAAAATTATATACGTTTAAAACACTCGTTTTTTTTTCAAGGGAAACGAAATGCTATTTGAAATTCAGTTGTGAAAACTTTTTTAAACACCTTTTTTTCTATGTACTGTAAGCCATTTTTCTCTTGATTCTATTTTTTAATTTGATATAAGTTTATATTTCTGAATTCCTGGGACAAATACGTTCTTTTACTGTTTTTCCTGTAGTAGTGTGAGGGTAAAATGCTGGTAATTGCTGCATATATTTTCGATGACTATGTCTGGGGTTTTGTTATTGGGCACATGTTGGCCTCTTATAATATGTTTACTCGCAGAACCATGAAGTGAGGTTGCAACTGTATTTTATTATGTTTCTTGCTTAATATCTAGTGTGCAAACAAAAAATGTTGCCACACATGTCGTTGGCCTTCGCCTTCGTTTATAAAGTAAACTGTCACACTGTTTTCGATCAATTTGTATCCGGCGGTGGCATCAAAAATATACGTCCTTTCACTAAAGCTCTTTCAAGCCAACTGACCTAAGCTACTACATGGGCGCCTTCATTAACAATTTTGTACTATCAATTTGATACTTATTTTTTTATTATGAAATACTTTTGTGTTTTTTGCAGAAATTTAACAGCAAAGTAATGTTACCGATAACCCGAAAACTGCTCTATAACAGTCATGCCACATTACTGAAACGCCATTCACTCGATGAAAATAATACGACATCTTTTTTATCCACCATGCCTCATTCGAATTTACGTAAATCAAAATTACTTAAACCAAGTTATTATTAAATTCCAAGAAGAGCACAACTACTAATACAACATTCTTTTCCTAACAACAGAAAGTTAAATTTACTTTGATTAAAATTTGTATATTTTTACAGTAAGTAATGACACAAATGAAGAAATGACCTAAATAACACTCGTGTAAAAAATACCGAAAAGAGTGTCGTTTACGTAATCTAGAAAAAAATAATCCCGATTTTATGCGGGTTACTGAAGCGCCACTCAATTGCTTCGATTGCAATGCTACCTATATAGATCGATGCAGAAAAAATCGTTGATTCCGAATATGTATATAACTCAATATGCCCAATTTGGCGGTTAAGTAATTTTGCCTTTCCAGTGACGATATGGCTCTTTTTTACATTATAAGCCAAACCATGTTGTGTGAGGGCGTAAGCTTCACAAATCTTTATCAGTCTTCGTAGGCCGCATACAGATGCACTCAACAACACCATATCATATGTGTAACTAATGTTGTTGACAAAGATATCGTCTATGTGACAGCCGACTCTGATGCTGTTGAGTTTACCTATCAGCTCATTCACATACAGGTTGAAGAGCGTGGGTGAACTCTAACCACCTCTATACCCACTAATTGTGGGTTTTTAATGTTTTAAAAAACATTACATTGACATTCTTTACATTTTTTATTTTTTGTGATTACATTTTTTGTGACTTTATATATTTTGTAACTGCTTTTATAAGATTCATATCAAAAAGTGCTTACAGCAGTGTTACTTGAATGATTTATAACATCATTACATGTTCAAGGGAGCACCTCTGGGAAAGATTCTATTATAACCGTTAAAATTGAGTTTTCTTCTAAAATAAATTTGTGTAATATTTTGAGGACAAAATTCCGTTTTTATTAAATTAAGATATTTGGGTCTAAGCGATGTGAAGTAGTTTTTATGACTAAATAGTATTTTTCATTCTTGCAACCACGACCGCTACACATTGAATAAAATTATTTTTATATTTATTTCGCGTTTTATATAAAATATATTTACCTCCCGATGTTTTGAGTGGTTTGCAGTATCCATGGTCAAGTGCACACATATATAACGAGTACTTAATGACGTTTTGATATCAGAGTTAAACATACCTTTAATTTTTAATTACTATTTTTTACTTTTAATTATTATTCTGATGTATGTGTGCGATGGGACGTTGGTGTTTTTTGTCTGCTTATAATGTTTTACGCGGATTTTCATAGTAGACCTCTTTAAAATATTTTCGTTTCTTTTCCCCGTTTTAAGAGAGAAAATGTTCCTAAACAAGCTGGTACGCTTTTATGTCTTGTAGAGGGATACTACACTTCTTGTATTGTAGAAACCATTGTAATTGCAAAAGTCCTTGTCCAGCAGTGAAATATTACGAGACGATAAAAATAGAAATATTTTACTATTTATAATTGATGTACCACAGATATTAGCATGCAAACAGGCCTCGTTTTTTCTTAAATTTTGTTTTATTTTCCGTTTTCATTGTCACAAATTATAATAACAAAATAAAAACTTATGTTTTCAGCAAAGTGATACTAAAACCAGATTTCTTTTGCTGTATATTAGTAAAAGTTGATTAAAAGAGGAAAATCGGGACCAAAACTATTTCGTTTTATTTAATAAGAAAAACTAGACGGTAACTTTATTTTATATGGTTATTATGTAACTAAATGATTTTAAATTTATTGCCTCTCTAAGTAATTTTATATTATCATTATACTAACGAGGTCGTTGAGTAGACTGTTAATAATGTAATAAAGAGCCCGTCTCCTTCATTTCATTAGTGTGGCAGTTTCTGAGTCGTCACATTCAATTAATTCTTTAAGGTTCATAACGAGATTCTATAAAATTGTTTGTTTTCCTTCGTCCAGTTGATGTGACAAAGGATTTGAGTTTATAACGTCTTTTCGGCTGCTATATATTCTCTTCTTTTTTGTAATGTACAATATTAGTAAGTACAATATTAGTATTTCGGAATCAACATATTATACATTAATGTATAAAAATATAGAATATTTACGTTATCGCAGTGGCTTATATCACATCATATCACGTCAAAACGTAGGGTATATATTATGATCACCATTTTTCCTTTGTCGCTAGGGAAATCAATAATCAAATTTTCTATAGTGCCAATGTTTGTCATTATTTAGTGCGCGACTATTATATTTGCATTTAAAATTGAGAGCATAATGAAAGGATTCTCTTAATTTTGTTTTACATCTTATGTGTTCACGTCTCGTTTCATGGCATAAACACTTATAGCGCTGTAATAACGGAAGAAACTGTGCGCAGAAATTACATAACTTAATTTCTCTCTCTTCCTTTCAATTTTCTATTATCAGATGCTCAAACAGTCTCGAAACTCTACCCATTTGTTGTCGTCATACAGCGGCACTAACAAAACGGTTTGCTTCGTCTTTCGCCATGCACGCTACTAAGTAGTGAAAAAGTTTACCAGCATCTTCGTTTTTCGCATGCGTTACATCACCACTTACATCAGGGAGGTTAACCACTAGCACGTTCGTGGCGAATATAGTAACCAAACAAAATATGCCGTCGTCCGTCCTGCATAGTATACTATCCAAAACGACACGTTGTAAATATTGCCATCTAGTTTAAAAATGCCGAAATAAATGAACATTGTGCTTTACAAAAATGATTATCTATGAAATACTTCACTAGAAATAACAGAAGAGGGCAGTGTTCAGTGTTTGGGTGCATAGAATTAAAAATAACAACTTCAGTCGACTTGTCACGAAAGTGTTCGTAGCGCCAGCGATTATGTCGTAAGTATTTCGAATTTTTTAACTTAATTGTTGGATTATTGTACATCAAAATGAACTTTAGAATTTGTACTTTGCAATATAATAAATTATACTTAGCCCATAAAGTTTCACGTACTAAATTGGCTCTAATTTGAACTTCAAAATATTGTTGTTACCAAAACAATATCAACACAAACGTCTTTGTAATTCACAGTCGCTAGTCGTCTTGTTTATGATTGATTAAGTATTATTCAGTGAATTAGTAGTGATTAAATTTCAAATAAACATACTCATACACTTTTTAGTTAAAAGTATATTAAAATGTCAAAAGATTCACAATTAATATCAATGTGTTCTTCAGGTTTTTTCGTATGGCTAGTGCGGTATCCAGAGACGTTAAAACAAGTTATAAATAAAGGTCTCTAGAAACGAGGAAGTGTGTTCAATATTTAATACTGCTTGATGTTATCACGTGTTTTATTTTTGTTGTAATATATTAATTGTATTGATTCATTTTCACACTTGTTTCGTGTTTAGAAAATCGTATTTGCACACTTTTACTGTATTTGAAATTTTATTGTTTTTGTATTATTGGGTATTTTACTTTTCCGTGATATTTTATTTTTTTGTTCTAATTATTTCAAAAGTCAAAAATTTGTTCCTCAAAACTAATGCAAAACAATGCGAAGTTTTTGTTTCTCCTATAAAATTTACTTTGTTTAATAATATTGTTTTCTTCGGAAACGTCGATTTAGCAGTTTTTTAATTTTATCGTTTTAAGTCAAAATTATGAATCATTAAAATATTTTATCACTTATTCGTATTTCATTTAACCTTATCGTGTATAGAAAGCCTTAGACGGACGGCCATCTTCTTCAATTTGAACGACGCGCGACGACTCGGCAACTGTCAAGAGGCCGCCGCAAAATTGCAAGGAGAATGTATTTTGATTTGATTTGTTTAGCTACTTAGAAATATTCATTTATCAAGATATTAGCACCATATTAAAGGGAAATTAATTTTGTTTTTCTTTTTTAGTGTCTTGTTGGAAAAAATTATTATATTTTATGCTTACGAAACAAATTTATGGAAAGTTTTTTTATTTTCCACTCGGTAATTGACATTAAACCTTATTTTAAGTATAATATATTATCACTATCAATTTTTCAAATAGATAAATTTAATCTATAAACGTTTAGCTATTTTTCAATATTTTTATCATTGCTGTAGCTATTATATTTTAGCTGTTACAAAGGTTTTTTTTACCGAGCAGCGGGGACAGATTCGCGAGGATTGAGGCGGCGAGTAGTCGGATGTTTGACGCGTATTTACCAGCGCGGGGCGGACGTTAGAGTGGTTAATAGACAAGCAGTGGATTAAAACTGATACAAAGAATTGGCTACGCGTCTATTTTCGGACATGCTTTAAAATTTATTTTGATAACTATCGTCAAATTCTTGTCTACAAACTCCATAATGTACCAGCTAAAAAGAGATGTATGGTACCTGTAAACTTTATTTTACCAAATTATCTATCAAAATCAGAATCTGTAAAAAGAAAGACAAAGATAATTTTAACATCCGTTTTTGACAGAAGCCTTTACATTTTGTTCAAGGTAAGCTTAAGACTATAATACTGCTTAAAATAAAAAGGATGTGATAAGTTGTTGCATATTCTTTTAAAACGGAAATCCCAACTTAAAATCGGTTGCCTCTTCTTATAAATAAGGATGAAAAATAAGCACACAGTTCACCTGATGGTATAATAATACTGTGGCTTATAAAATTTAAATATAGGTAATATTAATATGTGGTTGGAAAACAGAAAGCTAAAATAAATACATAATATGTGTAGTATGTGTATAAATAAAACAAAATATTAAATTGTTGTCGTTCATACTGCCAATGATTAACATATGTCTGTGGTCAAACACAGATTGTCGCCAAAGAATTTTTAATGTTAACAAATGATTACTGACGGACTGATTGACTAAGCTGTGAATTTTTCACGATTTCTAAATTTCCTTTTATAACAGTCTGTGCAATGTATTTCAAGACAAAAATGCATTTATTTTATTTATTAGTTTGACATATTTGTTAGTGTAAATGAAACGCAGTTTGCTTATTATGAATTTTAGTGAATTGCTGTGCGACCATAAGTTTTATCATAAAAATGTATTCATAGTATAATTTAGAAACAATACTATATGTATTTGTTGTATCTTTTAAGTTTTTATTCAAATAGCTACGCATAGCATAAACTCTCACCACTTAATAAGTTTGTAGAAAATGCTATTGGCATTCAGTCCGTCCTTTGTTGGGTACAATACTCAATTGATCCATATATATATATATATATATATATATATATATATATATATATATATATATATATATATATATATATATATGTATATGTATATATGTATATATATATATATATATATAATGCAATAAAGACAAAAAACAAAATAAAATGTAATAAATAATTAATCATTAATACAAATTACTTACCTTATACAAATATCTACAATAAATACAAATTATTGATCAAGTGAATAAGTAATAAATATATTTTTTATTATTATATCCCAAAATGTAGACTTAATTACTTATTAACGTGAGGTCTGTTTATCGTAATAAGGGTGCTTGACCTTGTGAATTGAAACCTAATAATATGTCATTGACCAAATGACAGATTCAACGTTAATAAGACACAAATTTATCTTAGTGTCATTGAATCACGTTAACAAGGACCACTTACTAACACAACACACAGTTGTTAGAGTTCGAAAAAAGATTTGCTCAAACCTTGACAAGGGCGGTTTGTTGAGTCCAAGACTAAAGCAACCATAAGCACGATATCCTTGTAATATAATCAAAGGGCTGGACGAAAAGTATTATATAATAACGGTTAATTACGTTTCCAGAAGATGGTAATATTCAGAAATAAGCAGTCATAATATTACGAGTCAAAGAAAAAAAGGATTAATATTAAAAAAAAAAAAACTCAACGTTATTTTGCTGCTTCTTCTCTTTCTTTAACAGCCTGTAAAAGTTCGGTCTCCCTTATTTGAGTAACGATTTATCATAATCGACACTTTCGAATCTTCACTATCGAGATCGCCACGAAATATAGAAATTCAGTCTTGGATTATTATACGTCATTTATATTATCATTACTACATTCAATACTTATTGTATTGTTTTATATGTAAGATAAACATATATATATATATATATATATATATATATATATATATATATATATATATATATGTAAGATATATATATATATATATATATACAATTTATCTTGCGTAAAAAATCCTACTAGCCCAAATTCTAATTTTTGGAAAGTTTCCAACATCACAAACGTAATTTCAATTTTACACCAGCACCCCAAGAAATTGATCCAATCATCTTGAAAATTGGATGCATCGAGCATTCTGGAGTGCATACGGGCATAAATTTTAACTGCGCCAAATATAAGAGATTTATATCTCTTTAGATAAATTTAAAATGTAACGTGTTGTTAAAATGCCCCAGGTAAAAAATTTTAATTTTGTTATGATACTCAAGTTCT
The DNA here is from genome assembly GCA_907164705.1 of Parnassius apollo. Classification (NCBI taxonomy): domain Eukaryota; kingdom Metazoa; phylum Arthropoda; class Insecta; order Lepidoptera; family Papilionidae; genus Parnassius; species Parnassius apollo. Next base: position 3,955,357 of record CAJQZP010000644.1, read on the forward strand.
GTAAATGGGAAGAAAATGTTCTGTAAATAGAAAAAGATAATATATTTCAACAAAACAATTTTACATCGTGAGAGGAGTAAAACAAAAAAGCACGCCTTTCACTACACTGCAAAAGGAGTAAAACAAAAATGGAAGTGATTTTTCACAAAGAAATCGAACAAATTATTAAAGTTTTTACTATTCACGTAAATCACTCCAACTTGGCTGTAAATTATTGTGCTACGAACAGCTTATGATAGTAGTCGAATTGCGGTGTCGTCTTATTACTAGACTTATTAACTATGTGTTATATTACTTTATATTTAATGAATTAACAAATTACCTGCCCGCAAAAGAGACACAATCATGAAACGATCGAAATGTTCATATATTCTACTCACAGGACAGTGAAATGGTTAATATTTTTTTATTTTTAGGATTATTTTTAAATAAAAAGAAACGGGTTTATGAGATCGAAATCGTTGAGGATTTTTTAACATCAGCCAGCACCCGCCCCGCACTATACTTTATTGCGGTTGCGAACTCTAGCTGCTGAAACCTTCCTGAAGCGATGGGAACGATGATCCTGCCCGGCTTTCACCTCCGGTGCATGGGCCAAGGCGTCCTTAAGTATCACGTGGTGCTTGAACCTCGCAGCAGCTCTGACTTCAAGATCACGGATGTCGTTGATGAATGTCTGCACCTGGTTCCCATCAACGAGCGCAGGTGCAGACCGGTATGCCTTTCAAACCAGCTTCTCCACCCCAAGGAAACACTGCTGCAGGTTTTCGGTGATGCGTTTCACGCAATATTTTAGCTGCGCACTTTTATACGGATACGCGTTAATTGGTTTTTAAAAAAGAATTATTTAAAACACTGAAATTTAATTATTGTTTTAATTAAATTTCAGTGTTTTCAGCGATTATACATTAGAAATTGATTAGAATTTGATTTAGGTCCGTAGACAACCGGGCATGTTTGAAGATGGAAATAGACTGCTTTGCTTTATTTTTATTATATTTTAGCAATTTATATAATTTCATGTATTAGTTATTTGTATGTTATTTTATTGCATGTATTGTCTATAAATCGCTATTATATTATGTATATTTATATTGCACCACCTACCTAGTTCTCACTGTTCTAATCCTTACACCTTTGGTTGCCTGGAAGAGATCGCTATGTAGCGATAAGGCCGCCAAATTGTACTTACATAATATTATAATCTTTTTTGTGTTTTGTTAACTGTATATTTGTTTGTGGTGTACAATAAAAGTATATTCATTCATTCATTCATTCATAGACTGCTGTGGCCAAACTGCTCCACTGCAATACTGAACCTTATGGCTAAGTCCACATTATTAAGGGGCTGTAGCACCAAGGCTAACAAATACAAGGTATATCATCTCACCCCTAAGAAGTGATTTTAGGGATGATATCATAAAATAACTAGATACTAATTCACAAATAATCATTTCAAATTTGGGTTCTAAGTGGTGTAACATTATCAGATTCAGAATCACTATTTTGTTCAATCTCTCAAATGTATATATTTTATATATTTTATGAATTTTACTTTAGGGTGGACTGTGCTCGTTTGTCACCTTCTCCTATAAAAAAAAATTCGATTCCTAAATGAAATGTGATCGTATTTTAAAAATATACGTTATCGTACGTTAAAAATATTTTTAAGAAAGTTTTAATTTCAGTATTTTTTGTTATGAGTGGTACTACTATTATTCTTTGTAAAGCGGATGTTACGGAATCGTCGGAAAAGCTTAAAACCCCATATATCCCATATTTAATAATGTGAGGTGTTACTTTCTATTGTTTTAATTAATTTAATAAAGAATCAATAATTACTTTATTTTTTGAATTAAATTTATCCAGATTGACATTTTATAATATAATAGGAGACACATTTTCTACAATATGGTAGAACTTATTAATATCTCAACAAGTATCATTGATAAGGTTATAATCAGACATATAATTTACAGGTGTAGTAATATTTAGTACATTATATATAGGTAGCACTATAGTGCCCTTACCAAATCCTATACAACCATCAGGAATCGTAATTATGCCTGTGCCCAGAATATGTGCCTCAAATAGTTGAGACCTAATGCAAACTAAAGAAATTTTATTTGGATCGGATTGAATATAATTCCACTTATTATTTATTAATGGTTTGCAGATATCCAATTTTCCGAAAAGTAAGTTTATTTTCACATGATGTTTTAGCGTCCACCAAATACACGTTGTTTACGTCGCAAATGTGCCTGATTTCACAACTTTACACATCCATAAGTCGTCAATATTGCAGTAGTGTGTTTTGTCTTTGGTCATCGCAATGTATTTATTATTACTTACAATTAAATTAAATGAATTTGGTTCCTTTGAGTTATATGGTGTAGGTAGAGCTATGTCATTAAACAACATACAATTTTATATGTTCACCAGTGGCACTTGCCACAAAAATATGATTTTATTATTTATGTAATAACAAATTATCTTACAAAATCTTAAAATTAAATTTTTCTTAATATCTAAATTAATTAATTCATAATATCTAAAGAAACAGGCAATACTAAATTACTAGGTAGATATCTATAGTTATCGGCAAGCTCTTGGTGTAACTGTTGTGGCATTATAACGACTGGATGTAAAATATTCTTACTGCTAAACAAAATAGCATTTATGATATCTTGTAATTGAAAAAATAACGTTAGAAAATTAGTTTCTAAACTGTAAAAATTTTCATCAATATTAATAGATACTTGTAGAACATTAGTTATTTCAGAAATATTTCTGTTTTGAATAGAGATATTGTCGATAGGTGTAGTTAATTTTGCTTCACTGTTTTTTATTTTATTTAGTGTATCATTATGTTACAAAATTACAGAATTACAGAGGTAGTAACCAAAATGTATTCTTTCATCAAAGAAGCCAATTGTTTTTCATCCTTTTGTACAGATTTTATTGCTTCATCATACTTTAGAGCATCGTCTTCATCTAGGGTACCAAAAATATGTTTTGACATTTTACCAATACCTCCAAACTTTTATCTAATAAGTGTGAGATGGATTCAAATCCTTGATAAATTTCTAGTTACGTAGGTATCGCTAGTGGTTGAAAGATATTGTGACATTCATCATTCATTCATTATTGTGGTAATAATCTCTGGAATGCTTGTTTTGTCACATAAAATTTTAACTGTATCTAGTGCGTTTCCTATATTTCTTATGTGCTAAATTGTGAGATATCTATCCGAATTAACGTCACGTTCAGTTGGGCGCTATTAATGTTTAGTATACCTAAATAATCTAAGTAGATGCCTGCACTGGAAGTTATCTGTTGAATATAATCTAGATGCGATTGACCTCGAGTTGAACTTCTGTAAACTATCACTATCATTAATACTAAACAAAGTTAAGTATTGATTAACTTAATTTTTTTATGATTATATTTTGTATATTAACTATTTTTTCATGTGTCGAGATTTCGCTTATAGCCATGTATTATTTATTTTCCAGACGCTAGTGATTTCCTAAATTTTATTTTATATTACATGTTACTTCCGGCTTTTGTATAAAAAGCGCGGCCACACATCGCGTGTCACAGCATGTCACACAGAGGTCACCTGTTCCGGGGTGGAATGAGTATTAACATATTAATCGCATGGTATAGTAGGCAAATTAATATAGTAAAATGGCGTAATACATATTCGGAGGAATTTCAGGGAGGGCAACATCGCCTCCCCTTTTTAATCTATATGTTGATCAGCTGATCAAGGAGCTTAGAAGCACCAGACTGGGTTGCCACAGTTCTGATTGCTTGAAGTATGCTGATAAAATGGTGCTGCTGAGACCCTCAATTGGTCCGCTGCGTGCACTAATTCAGATATGTGAGAAATATGCGATGGATCATAACCTATTGTACAACACCAAGAAATCTGTTTGTTTGCTTTTTAAGAGTGGTAGGGTTGAACCTCATATCATATCATCGCAATTGGAGTTGGTAACGAAGTTAAGATTTTGTAACCGACAGTAGCCTAATGGCAGGGCGCGGACCGCGAACTCAAAAAGGTCGTGGGTTCGAATCCGCCATTCGACTACTGGCGTCAACCACTCGCACAAGCAATTTAAGCTTACCACGAGTGGTTAAAGGAAATATTAGTAATTTTTATAGCATTTTTAATATTCTTTTAAAATATATATATAAAAAAAGATACTTGGGTCAGTCATATTGTTACCCGGATCTGTGTGATGATTCCGACATGGATCGTGAGCGACGTTCCTTGCCAGTGCGTGCGAACATGAAAGGTCGACGCTTTCAAAGGTGTTCATATATCTCCAAACTGGTGTTGTTTTCAGCTTACTATCAGCCACTTTACACTTCTCAGCTATGGACGAATTACACTAAAGAGGAATACCGCAGGCTAAAGGTGCAGTATGATAATTTGTTCCGCGTTTTTTTTTTGTCAGCCAACATACTGTAGTGCGTCCCAGGTGTGCGCAGAGGTCCAAGTCACTGGTTTGAACGCGCTGATACGTCACCGTATCGCGTGATTTAGAAGTTTCCTTTTTGGGTCACAGAATAATCTCATTAAAATTAATTGTTATATTTGTGCATTTAGATAAATTTTTAGTAGGTGGTCAAATTAATTAATATCCAAATAATAATATCTAATATTTTGATCAATTAACCAATAATAAGTATTAATATTTAAGGTGTAATCTTTAAATTTAATTTTGCAATTGATGATTGTTGTCTGTATCAAATTAATTATTATTATTATGGGGTATTAATAGTGTATTCTTATCCGGTTGGGCTGAATAAATATATAAAAGGAAATTATATATATATATATATATATATATATATATATATATATATATATATATATATATATACATTTAATGGAGACCCTCGGCAAAAAGGGAGAACAAACGGCCAAGGGTTAGGGGAAAAGGGAAAGAAACCGGCGAACGAAGCGGGCGGTATCGAGGAGCACCGCCTTCTCATTTGAGCCCGGAGCGGTCCGTTACGGAGACCCAGCCGCCTCAGATGACTCAAGAGGCTGACTGGGATTAGCCCGTTTGCAGAGATGACTACAGGAATAATTTCTGTCTGTAGACCACCCCACATGTCGGTCACCTCGTGAGCCAGGTCCAGATATTTTGTTTGTTTATCTATTTCGGGTTACGGAATGGTAATGTCGACCAAAAATATCCCTGACTGTGCCAGGTCCATCAGCACTGAAGAGATTATCACTATGTTCTACTTATGGTACTCACATCAAACGAATTACGTTAGATAGGACACAGGTATATCAGATGAGTACGGATTTGTGTGTGGGGTAAGGTAAGGTGGATTAAGATCTCCTACCTTAATTATTTTATATATTAATGGGTTTTTCGCTGAGCTCAAAAGCACTGGTATTGGGTGTAACATAAGTTACGCGGACGATATTGTGTTGTTGAGCCCATCGATCAGAGCTCTGAGACAATTAGTGAAAATTTGTGAATCATATGCCAGTACTCACGGCCTTATATACAACGCAAAAAGTGAGCTAATGATTTATGGGGACGCTAAGAGAGGAGCTAACCTACCGCTTGTAAATTTTTGCGGGTCAGTGATAAAAAGAGTACCTCAGTTTAAGTATCTGGGGCACTGGCTCACAGAAAACATGAGCTATTGAGAGAGAACGCAGAGCACTGGCAGTCTGTTGCAACACGCTGACTCGCAGATTCGCTCACTAGACAGGTTAAAGTATGTTTGTTTTCGATGTTGTAGTACTAAATGAAATGACTGCAAATTTATATAAAAACTGGTATAATAAGGAATTAAACGTTACAGCAAACCGGTTTTACCGCTTCTCTCACCTAAATATCGTTCAGTGATCTGAACATACTCCCCCCGTTGAAGTGTCTTCAGCCGTAGCTGTTGGTAACGGGACGATGGTGTTGATTGCTCTACGGACGACTCCTTTGCGTGTGAGAATGTCGGCAACCCGAGAGATGCCGTCCGTGCCCAGCAACAAGCGATTCCAAAAATGGTGCTTTAGGTAGTCGATGTGACGGAAACGCTAGAGACTGGAGACTTTGACATTGGCAATCTTCGGATGAGGAATCATAACTAGAGACCGTCCAATAAGGAAATGTGCAGGAGTGAGTGGAGTGAGGTCTTTAGGGTCATTTTAAATAGGAACTATGGGTCTTGAATTTAGTATTGCTTCTATCTGGATTAGACATGTTGCCATTTCCTCAAAAGTCAAATGTGTTAGGCCTAAAATTCGACGCAGATGATGTTTCACGGATTTGACAGCAGACTCCAATAGTCCTCGGAAATTAGGTGTATAGGCTGGTATGAAAGAAAAATTAATACCTGTATCGATGTCGTTTAATTGTAGGTCTTGTGACAGCAGTTGAGCCAACTCATTACAGGCCCAACAAACGTAGTGCCATTGTCTGAAAGCACGTTGCGTGGTTTTCCCCTACGAGCAATAAAACGGCTAAAAGCAGCTAAGAAGGCATCCTTTGTCATGTCTGATACTAGCTCTAAATGAACGGCTCTTGTGGCCAAACACACAAATACGCAGATAAAACATTTGATGAGTTTAGCACCTCTCCCCTTTCTATCGGCGATCATAATTGGTCCGGCGTAGTCTACTCCAGAATCAAGAAAGGGGAATTCTAGGTGAACACGTTGCTCTGGTAAGTTTCCCATGACTGACTGTATCATATTTGCCTTTATCCTACAACATTTTAAGCATTGTCGTGTAATTTTTCGAGCTAAACTTCTGGCACCAATAGGCTAGTAATGATGCCGAATGGTAGCAAGCAGTAACTGTGCGCCAGCACGAAATAATTTAATGTGAAACATTTCAAAGAGTAACATTATTATATGATGAGAACTTGACATAAGAATGGGATGTTTGACGTTATAATCATTAAATGAGTTATTTAGTCCCCCCTCCCCAACACGTATAATGTTATTAGAATCTATCAACGATGACAATGAGTTAAGTTTGTTTTTATTTGGTAACTGCTTACCCATTTTTAATAAATTATATTCATCGTAGAAGAATTGTTCTTGGGCAATTCTAATTAAATAATTAGTAGAGTTAGTGAGTTCTTGAGAACTTAAGCGTCTAATGATTTAAGAGACCCGTGTTTTAAGTTATTTATGAATAGCAATGTATAAGCCATAATACATTGTAATTTGAGAAATTTGGAATATTTTGAAATTAATTTATCTAGTTCATTGTTATTTTGTTTAATTGGTATTAGATGATAACTGGATTGAGCGTTGATATCAGCTTGGTGTAATGAATTATTTATGACTTCTGGTAATTGAGTATTGGATTTGGGAATACAAGGCCATTGTGAAATATCTGCTCATGCAAGAAATTGAGGACGAGACCACCACAAAGAAGATCTTGATAGTTTATCTGCAGAAAGTCCACGCGAAGCGAGGTCTGCAGGATTTTCATTTGATGGAATATAGCGCCAATTATTGCCTCCGACTGTCTCTTGAATTTCGCTTACGCGATGACGTACAAAAGGTTTTAACTGCATTGACGACGAAGTAAACTAACCAAGAACGATAGTAGAGTCACACCAAAAGGTACAGGTGGTAAATTTTAGTGTGAGTGATTGTCGTTACCTTAGAGCATAGCCGTGCTCCCAGGAGCGCGGTGCACAATTCGAGACGTGGCATAGTGGTAGGCTTTATGGGAGTCACCTCACTCTTGGATGTAAGCAATTATACCTTAACCGAGTCTTTACTTATCAGGCTTCGTACATAAACGCAGGCACCATAAGCCTTTTCAGATGGCGTCACTTAAACCATATTAAAAATGCGACATGGCAAATTTGTGATATTACAGATAATATCTCACGCTTGGTAATAACTGCCTTAAAAGGAATGTTTACGTAAAATGAAAATGTATCAGTTGAACATTTCCAGTTAAGGCCCAAAGTTTAAAGATCAAGACTAAGATCAACTGAATCGCCTTGACTTTTGTTGCCAGAAAGATTTTCTAAGATCTCCGTCGAATTCGATTTCCACTTTCGCAGATTATATTTCACCAAATGCAAAATAGCACTTATTTCACGACACTGATGTAACAAATCTGCGACCCTTGTACCCCCTGACAGATAATCGTTTACATAAAAATCATGAGTAATCGTGAATTTAATACTTGGATCGATACACTCATTTGCCAATTGATTGAGACACCTCGTGGCTAAAAATGGTGCGGAAGCCGTGCCATAGGTCACAGTGTTCAGTGTGTAAGTTTTTAATGGTTCATTAGGGGCGCTTCTCCAAAGTATTTGTTGGAGTGACGATATTTATCGTCAACGAGAATTTGACGGTACATTTTTTTCAATGTCCGCGGACACAACGAATTTATGCTGTCGAAAGCGCAGTAATATTTACAGTAAGTCATCTTGAACAGTTGGGCCCACCATTTAAATATTATTATATGACTTTCCTGATGTAGTGGTTGCGGAGGAGTCGAAGACTACACGGAGTTTGGTAGTTGTACTAGATTTCTTTTGAATGCAATGATGTGGCAGAAAATAAGAGAGTATCTTTGTTTATTTTACTTACATTTTCAGACATATGTCCTAGATTGACATATTCGTCCATGAATTGAACATATAGATTTTTAAGTGAAGGATTTTTTGTTAGTCGTGACTCAAGAGACAGAAATCTTTGTTTGGCCATTTTATACGATTCACCTTATGTGGTAGGCGCTTCTTTAAGTGGAATATTCACCACTAACGTACCATCTGATTTACGATATGTAGAGTCTACAAAAAATTGTTCACAGGCTTTTTCTTCCGCTGGCAAACATACATACGGTTGGGCTGAACTGGTTTTGTGTGGTTATACCAGATATAAGCCAGCCTAGTTTTGACTCAATCTGAGGAGGCTTATTTTTGCCTAAGTAAATGCAATTCGCACCTATGATATCCTAAAATGTTTCTGTGCCAACAAGAATGTCAATCGTTGACGGAATATTGAAAGATGGATCGGCAAGGCAAACGCCTGAAGGTAATAAAATATTTGTAATATCTACATAGCTACTTGTTAGATTTGAAGCAATTTTGGGCAAAACAAAACAATTGATTTCGAATTTGTATTTTTCGTCGAACGATTGTAACGTAACTGAACATGATGTTGAACAATGACTTGACTGATTGATTTGTAAAGAAAGCTTACGACAAAAATCTTCTGATATAAAGTGGCCAGTGCTTCCGTTGCCTAGTAGGATTCGTGTTGTACAGATGCTGGCATTGGCATCCGACACCTTTACGAGCGCTGTGGAAAGCAATACGATACGTGATTCAGTGTACTGATTTACAGTTAATGCAATGTTTTGTGATGGCAATTGAATCTCTTCATCTACATGTATGAGTGTGTTGTGTTTCTTGTGACAATATTTACAATTACTTAACCTGCATTTTGAAGTGGAATGTCCTGGGCGAAGGCAGTTATGACATACATTGAACTCATGTACTTTTCTAATACTCGACTCTACGGGAAGCTTACGGAAAGTTGAGCAAGTGTACAAAAGGTGTGAGTTCTGGCACATAGGACACTTATTGTTATATGGATATTGTTTACTATTTGTAACATAATTTTTTTTAGTTTGAAGCGCGCTTGTATTATTCTTCTTATCCTGGGCGAGTTGAGATTCTTCAAGGGTTTCTAACAGTTCAGCCCTGTTGGATAAGAATGATGTGAATATTAATAAAGTGGGCGCATTAATTAAACTGTTTCGATGCTGTTCCATGCCCATTCGCGATTACTAACGGCGTCCAATTTAATCGACATCATGTAAATTATCAACGTATCCCAATGCTCAACCGGTTGATCAAGGGTGGACAATGCGATTTTTATTTGTTACATCAATTATATATCTGGGGGGCTTTACTAGTTTCGCACTGTAATGGCTCTACATTAAAAAGCGCTTGAACACGGTTGTTCACTAAAAGCCTTTTATTATCATACCGTCACAGAGCTATTTCCAGGCCGAGTCATAATTATCTGCTTTAAAATCCAAACTATCTATAACAAGTAAGGCACTGTCTTTGAGTGACGCACGCAAATAATGTAACTTGTTTATTTTGTCTATGTCATTATTGCTATGTATTATGGAAACAAACGTATCCCTGAACTCTAGCCAGTTATGGTAACTTCCCGAAAATTTTGGTAATTCAATTTTTGGTAATCGAACAGAAATGTGTTTTTGTGTGTGACCACAAGAACTTACCTCTGACGCAACTTCGGTACTCGTGAGCTGTTTGCGTGCGTTGCTTACAAGTTGACGAGCAGCAGCTATTAGATTATAATACAGCTTTTCAAAGTCTTCACGCTCCGTATATTGCTCGTCGGTGTCATCCGCCAACGCCTCCAGTTTATTCTGTAACGCATCGTATTTATCGTATAGGTTTTCAAATGTATTTAGCGTTATTCAATTTCAATGACCTGCTGTTCACTTAACCTTTCACAAGACTTTGACAGGTTTACATATGAAGAAAATTGTGTAAGCTTAGCTTTGATAGAAGCTCGCTTTCTTATTATGTTTTTGATTCAGCCATTTTATGAAAATGAATAATGCGGTAAATTAAAGTATGAAGAAAAAGTAAATGCAATATATAGTGAGTAAGAAACAAGCAAATTTATTTTAAAATTGCAATAAATTTATTATTCTTAGGCGCAAAGCAGTGGAGTTTGATATAGCTGCGTAATTATTATTATATGTATTTAGTATGCGTATCTACAAGATAAATTTTATTTAACTAATTGTACTTAATCATTGATTGGAAATGTAATGATTTGCTATGAAAAAAAAATTATAATATTTCATATTAATGGGGTTACATAAACTAAGTTTTTAATACATAGATTATTATTGATGATGGTGGATGGATGGATGAAATGATATAATGATGTAAAAAGGAAACTGGAGCGATCTTACGTATGTATTATGCTGTCTTCTGCGATCACGACGTGAAGATGAAGGAAGTCTGTTTTATTCTTCTTTTTGTGTATTTTATTCTTCAATTTGAGGATGTATATATATAATTTGAGTATAAATATAAACTTCCTCTTTGTCCCGACAATCCTTCTTCTTAGTGTTAGCAAATTCAGCAAGTATGCCTAAATGCAATGATACGCCTGTGTAATGATCCTAAAGGCGTACAAAGCAGGAGCAAGGCGATAAAATGAAGACAGAAAAACTTAAGCGAGGTCAACTAGAACGTTATTTCAACGGTAATTTTAAAACTTTTTCATCAAATATAATATAATAGTATGTTTTGAATATTGGTCATATAAAGCATGTAAAGCATGCCATTCTGCATTAACCGTTCTTTGTCCCTCAAGAGGAATAGTCGTAACATGGCCGGTTTTGGAGACAAACGTGGCCACCATTTTTTTTTTGCAACACTCCGTGAATGAACAATTTTTGTTGGCTTTAACTCATTTTCGAACACCCAAACTCGTGACTTGTTTTTTGTTTCGGGTTCGTACGCGTATATCCAGGATTCGTCACCTGATACGATGTTGTATACAGCATTTGAGAATCCTGTGTGGAATCTTTCGAGAGTTGTGACGCACCAAGTAACGCGAGCTGCTTTTTGCTCTTCACAGAGCGACCATCGGGAAAACGACTTTTTTACACTTAATTGTTCATAAACATAAAACATAAACATAAACACTCACGCCTGTCACCCAGAGGGGTAGGCAGAGACTAAGACTTCCATTTGGCACGATCCTGACACACCTCTCTCGCCTCCTTCACATCCATACACCTACGCATACATGCTCGTCGGTTAAGGGTACTCCTAATTTGGCCCGTTTTCAATAAATCGCCAATTTTGGCGATAAATTTTCGCCTAGGACGTCCCATTACGACTCTGCCATTCAATTCTGCAACATAAATTTTCTTTGTCACTCTTTCCTCATTCATTCTTTCCACATGACCAAACCACCGTAGCATTCCTTTCTTAATACTGGTCACTACATCATCTTGCAAACCAAACTCTTCCTTATTACACAATTTCTTCAGGGGTGCGAAGAATCTCCGGGAGGAAAACCGGCGACGAGGTTCGCCACCCGTCACGTTCTGTCTCCCGGAAAGGCGAAAAGTGGATTGCAGAGGCCCGTCTGGCTACGTTGAATGTATGTGGGGCAATGAACGATAAAATGGATGAAGTATGCGATATGATGTATGATAGAGGAATAGATGTGTTATGTGTAAATGAGAAGAAAAGGAAGGGGAAGGATGTCACTACACATGGCATGTATACCGCATACTGTTCTGGTGTAGACGAGATCGAGCGGGCATGTCAGGGGGGTAGGTATCATCCCAAGAATGGCCTAGTATGAATGTGTAAGCCCAAGACTGCTATGGATACGAATGAAAGTGGGCTTAAAGAAATTGTTTGTGTTAGGGGTCTACGCCCCAGACATGTCTAAGCCCACTTATATCCGAGAGCAGTTTTGGGAAATGGTAAGGATGGTGTTAATGAAGTGTAAGGGAAATGAAAATATTATTATGCTAGGAGATTTTAATGGATGGGTTGGGGTGAGGAGGCTTGGTTATGAAAAGATATTGGGAACGTTTGGTGATGAAAGTAAAATGAGAATGGTGAAAGTCTCCTCACCGCGTGTATGGAAAAAAATATTTTTGTGACGAATACTTGCTTTCGCCACAAGAGGATTCACATGTATACTTGGGAAAGAGGTGACGATAGAAGCATGATAGATTTCATAATTGGGGATGAAAGATTGAGGGGCGCAGTGGTAGATACAAGGGTTTACCGGGGTTCTAACGTAGAAATGGATCATTATTTGGTTTTATGACGTATTAATGGTCTATTCAGGCGTTGGCGCCATCTATCATCTGTGTCTACTACTGCGTTACAGCGTATTAGAACAGAAAGGTTACAAGGTGAAGGTGAGAGAAACAAGTTCAAATGTAGACTGAAAGAAAATACAAGTGGTTTGGATGAGCAGAAGGAGTTAGACTTGGAGAATGTATGGTAAAATGTAAAGAAAGGTTTAGTGGATGCAGCTACCGAAGTATGTGGTGTTAGTAAGAGGAAGAATGAAAGGAAAAATAATACGTTATGGTGGGATGATGAGATACGTATGGAAGTTGAAACAAAGAGGAGAGCATGGCTAGATTTACTAGCAACAAAGGCTGGTAATTCTAGCGATATGAATGATGATATTGAAAGAAAAAAGGCAGTCTTTAAACATCTTAATAAGAGAGTAAAAGAAGTAGTTGAAAGAAAAAAGCAAGAAAGAACGGATAAGAATGATAGAAGAATATCGGATAACTTCCAGGTAAATATTAAAGTGTTCTGTGAAACTTGTAAGAACTGCCAGGGGACATACAAAACAGCCTATGATGAATGTTGTAAGAGGCTATATTCTGAAAGATGAAGTTTTGAGTTTAAAGAGATGAAAGGAATATTTTGAAAGCGTGTTTATGAGTGAGGAGACAACGTGTGTACTAAGTGAAGTAGAAACTCCGAAAGAAGAGGAAAGAGGTAGCGAGATAAGTATAGATGAAATAATGAAAGCAATGAAAAGCATGAAAGCAGGTAAGGCTGCCAGATATGATAGAGTTTCACTCGAAGTGCTAAGGGCTGGAGAGGAAGTCGTGGCAGGCCTGCTGCACACCTTGATTAATTTATGCTGGGAACTGAAGCGGGTACCGGTAGACTGGTGCAAAGCCGTGATAGTCCCAGTATATAAAGGAAAAGGGTCGCAGCAGGACTGTAAAAACTACCGTGGCATCAGCCTTCTTAGGATTGTGGGAAAACTGTATGCTAAGGTACTGATTGAAAGGGTCATGAAAGAAACTGATGGAAAAATTTGGGATGTGCAAGCGGGATTCAGAAAGGGAATGGGATGTACAGATCAAGTATTTTCCATGCGCATGATCGCGGAGAAGTTTTTGGCCAAAAACCAAAAGGTTTTTTGTGCGTTCATGGACTTGGAAAAGGCCTATGACAGAGTGGATAGGGATGTGCTATGGCAAACACTGAACTCATTTGGGTTGAGCGCTGGCTTGATACAGGCATTGGAGTCTCTTTATAGGGACTCTAGTGCTTGTGTTAGGATCAACGGGGTCTACTCGGACTAGTTTGACATCCATAAAGGTGTCAGACAGGGCTGTGTGGCTTCCCCGTGGCTGTTCCACCTATTTATGGACAGTTGTTTGCAAAATTTGAAAGTTGAAGAATGCGGATTAAGAATGGATGAGTTAACCGTCAAATGCCTTTTTTACGCCAATGATCAAGTTATCCTTGCGTCGTCGGCGGCCGAGTTGCAAATGATGGTTACATTAATGAACAGATCATTAAAAGAAAGGCGTATGAAAGTAAACGCAAGTAAGACGAAGGTTATGGTTTTTGAAAGAGAAGAAATTAAAACGATTTGTAAAATAAGAATAGAAGGGGAGTTGATCGAGCAAGTAGATGAGTTTGTATATTTGGGCTGCATATTTAGCAGGGATAGGAGATATGATAAAGATATATAACCTAATTGTTCATGCAAGACTATTTGTATTTAACTCATGCCAATGTCTAAAGTTGCCTGAATTTCGCGGTATGTCACATGTCGATCTTCCTCAATCAGCTTACGCACAGCATCAACGTTTTCTTGGGTGACTGCAGTTTTTGGACGAACTTGACGGGGATCATCACTGAGCTTGATACGTCCATGTTGAAATTCAGCAAACTAGCGATAAATTGTGGTTTTGGATGGGGCTTCGTCACTAAATGCAGAAATCATCCGGTCAACACACTGTTTTTGGGTTAAACCACTTCGAAAGCCATAATAAATCATCGCTCTTGAATTTTCTCGAGTCAATTCCATTTTCTCAACGACTAAACAATTTCGACAAAACCTTGTGACAAGACCGAGAATCTTTTTTTAAATAAATATATGGTATTCGATTTTAAAAACCAAGGAGTTTTCAATTAAAATGATTTAAATATGACAGGTACAGCGGAAATATTCCATTCCCGATACTTTTAGTGCAACCTAGTAAATCTCCATGTCATGACGGTATCAGTATCGAACACCTGCAATATGCTGGTGTACACCTTCCACGTGTCCTGGCCATGTTATTTACTTTTTGTGTAGGACACTCGTACTTACCTTCTGATTTTATGAAATTGTGGTGCCAGTACTGAAAAATATAACAGAATTCGTCGGACAAAAACAATCATAGACCTATCTCACTGGCTATAACTATAGCGAAAGTGATGGATGGTCTGCTTGAGAAGAAGTTACAGGCATCCCTCAATCTGTGTGATGCACAATTTGGCTTAATACTGCAGTTATCCACAGAATCACATATGTGTTGTACTTTGTCTCAAGCACACCGTACGTTACTACACAAATCCTAGGTCAACTGTTATAGGCTGTTTTGGACCTATCAAAAACTTTCGATACGGTTAAATACGATATACTTTGGAAGAAGCTGGCTACTGAAAGTGATGACTTTCCTAATGACTTAATAGGTCTGTTTCAGTATTGGTACAATAATCAACAGAATTAGGGGGGCAGGAGTGCTATCTGAGGTATATGGGCTGTGGTGCGGGGTAAGTCAGGGCGGCCTGTTTTCTCCTATACTTTTTAACCTCTAAGTGAACAGTCTGGTGAACGGTGGTGGTGGAACTCGGCTGCTTTATTGATAATATTGCATATAACAACATAAGTTACGCCGACGATATGGTGTGACTGAGTCCATTAATTAATGGTCTAAGAAAATTACTCAGAACTTCTGAGAAGTATGCAACGACTCATGGCCTACGATATAATGTCATGAAGAGAGAGAGATCGTATTTTTTAAATCAAAAATACAAGTTTTAAATACCTGGGGCACTGGGTTACTGAAAATATATCGGATGATGCTGACATAGAGATGGAACGCAGGGCCATAACTATAAGAGCAAATATTTTTTTTCTTTAAAAAAGAATATTAACAATGCTATAAACATTACTAACATTCCCCTTAACCACTCGTGGTAAGCTTAAATTGCTTGTGTTACGAGGGTTTCACGCCAGTAGTCGAATGGCGGATTCGAACCCACGACCTTTTTTTTTGAGTTCTCGGTCCGTGCCCTGCCATTAGGCTACTGTCGCTTCATAAATAAAAAATATTTTCCGTTCGTAAATTTGCAGGGTGTAATATATAGAAGTTAAACAAACTCTATTCAGAGCCTATTGTCAGTCCTTTTACACCTTTCAGTCTCTGGGTTGAGTATACACAGAGGACGCTTGCAACCCTGCGTGTCCAATATAATAACTACTTCGGGATGCTGTTGGGGCTGCTTCAGTACTACAGCACGTCGGCAATGTTTGGTGAGGCCCGCATAGACAGTTTCCCAGTTATCATGCGCAAACGGGTTGCTTCCGCACGGCGCTGTGTCCGGGATAAGTCCAACAGCCTCCTGGCTACGATAGGGAGTTGCTATTGCTGTCCTATCTTGAGGCACTGGAACAGCGTCCATATCAGCTTGAGACCTGCTCTGGTAAATATAAAGTAGATGTAGTAGGAAAAATAAAAGGTAATATAGTAGATATAATAGGTAATATAGTAGGTAGTATAGTAAGTAACCTTTTAATTTTTATCTATTTACTAACCCTAACTTATAGGTTCTTTTTGTAATTACCAACCAACTCTATGGAATTAAATTTCTAAAATAAAGAATAATAATAATAATATTATATTTATATTAATTTATTAAGATCATCATTATGTGTTTTTAAAACATGTAGTTTTTAACACTTGTCGACCTCCTTACAACAGGAGAAGCTCATTTCGAATATTGTAATTTACAAGCTGATGATGAGAAGATGAAATGCCAATATGTGCTGGTATTATCGTAGCGCCAAGTAAAACGTACGAAGACGCGAAGCATCATCACGCTATCAATTTTTACGAAGTACTTCACTGTATTAAAAATAACACCATAATACCACATGAAACGTCGGCTGCACACCATGCGCGCCGGGAGATCTTGCCTTTTTCTACCATGGTCAAATTGTTAACCCCGACGTGATATAAACATTTAACCCGCAATCCTCGGAAATCTCAGCTTCAAGCTTTCACCATCGTCCACAAAAACCCTTTCGCAGTCTTCACTAGTTATTGCAAACTGCAGCATTGGAATAATGCTTCCTGTTTTTCTAAGCTACTCCCTGCGCTAGTGTTTGGCACGGTTATGGGACTTACTGCTCGCCTCTGCTTCACACCACTCTCGTAGATGATTACCATTCTTACAACTCACCGTAGATTATGCAAAA
Source organism: Parnassius apollo (assembly GCA_907164705.1). NCBI lineage: Eukaryota > Metazoa > Arthropoda > Insecta > Lepidoptera > Papilionidae > Parnassius > Parnassius apollo. Next base: position 3,972,688 of record CAJQZP010000644.1, read on the forward strand.
AGCATTTTCTGGCACTTACACTTTTGGGAATCATTATCTTCAGTCTGATAGGCGGGTCTTTATTCTAATTAGGGTGATGTGGCTACACTGTACCACAAGACCACTCCAACTTTTTGGGCTGAACACCTTGCTTGATGGGAGATCTCTCCTTTTCCTACCACGGGATACGATTACGTTTACAAAGATCATAATAAACCAGGTTGCGACATCGAGCGGAAGGAAAATGGGGATTAGGTTTTCTATGATAACCTAGTCCTACTAATATCACAAATATGAAAGTTTGTATTGATGTTTGGATTCTTGGATGTTCATATTTTTATGAGTCAATCACGCAAAAACTACTAAAAGTAACAACAGTTTAATGTAAACAGTTGAAGATGTGGTATTAGAGTAAGGTTCAGTAAGTTTAGTATTACATTTGTGTAAGGTATGTTTTCTCTTCTCTAGAAGTTTCTTATTTCTGAGAGGGTTTTAGTTTTGTCCTAAAACGTTTGTCGCATTACTGAAATGCATATTGGCGGATATCGTACATCTTTTTTCTTGCAACCTGCATATTTCTTAATGATATTTCATACTCTGCGTTATCTGTATCGTCTCAAGAATTTTTTACCGAAAGGGAGTAAGACAATGCTAATAAAAACTCTAGTGCTGCCTATTTTGGATTATGCCGATATTTGCTATGTTGATGCCTCTCAAGAACTTCTAAACAAACTGGATCTACTTCTTAATAATTGTATGCGCTTCATTTTAGGTTTATGTAAATACGACCACATCTCATTTTATCGTTCTCAGCTTAAAAGGCTACCTCTCCGCTATCGCAGATATTTCAGAATACTATGCACATTATTTTCAGTTTTACACGATCCGTTTGTGCCTGAATATATGGAATGTAAATTTCAGTATCAGGGTGATTCTCATAACCGTCGTCTCCTTACCTCTCACCTCTCAAAAAATACCAACCTATGTTCCATATAAATTTCAACTAACTATATATATATATATACATATATACAATACTTACTTGGAAAGTGCCGACAGATGGCCATATTGGCCAAAATGACCCCGACATTCAAGTGGTTATGCGGAAAAGTCTAATCTCCGTGTCCCCTCTGTCACACTGGCTTCTTTTGTGGAACAAGCTACCGAGCAGTGTACGTGCAGCCACGAGCAAGGCATCGTTCAAACGCTTGAACTGGAATCACTTTCTGGCGTTGCAGGAGTAGTTTGTGAATTAACTTTTTTATATCCTTTAATTCTCGCTGTTCCCTTTTCTTAATTTTTTCCTTTTCAAATATTTTATAGGTGTTTGATTGAGAAACAGCTATATAAATATGTATGTACTATATATGCATAATATATACACAGGCAGTATTAAGCAAGTATATTTATATATTTATATATCTTGTATGTATATCTATATAATAATATATATGTGTAATTATATTTATAACATGTGTCGCAATATGTAATGTGTACGACTACTTATAGATATTTTAACTCAGTTGCACTTTGCACCCACAATATCTACTCTGCTTAGCCTGGAGGTAGACTGGTAGAGTCCACCTTTTTGTACTTGGTGTGCAAATAAAGCATAAATAAATAAATATTTCCTTTACTGCCCGATACGTTGTGAATCGTCACTCAAAACTCAACCAATTTTATTATAATTAGTGTGATCGAACCCCGATTGCTCATCGTTTTATTTGATTTAATAAAAGACAAGATTTACTTTAAATTAATTTATTTTTCCTTTCTTCCTATTATTGCTCTCCATCTTACATAACCACTCCCTCCCACCTTTCCTAGAACATGACCTTTTTATTTGCTCGTCCTTCACCAGATTTGCCCTAATCCACTTAACATAGATTATGTTGTGGCGGCGCTGTCGTCGCCGCCACAAGCGAAAACACACCGAAGCCTAAATCGCGCTATCAACATTCCGAATCATAGACAGTATATATAGAACTTCTCCGAACTATCACTAGGAGTGTTGGCCGCTCCCCGGGCAGAACACCTTGCCCGGCGGGAGATCTCCCCTTTTCCTTCCACGGCCACAGTGGTGACCCCGACGTGATCTGAACATGCAACCAACAACCTTCGGAAACTTCAGGCTTCATCATCGTCGTAGAATAACCCCACCCATTCGCTACCGACCAGATATCGTCTGCAGTCTTCATATCCTGCAAGCCAACTAGCTTCACAAGGTTCATCGCAGCATTGGAATAATAATGCTTCCTGTTCCTTCAAGCTACTCTCTGCGCCATACAGTGTTCGGCACGGCTCTGAGCCTTACTGCTCGCCTCTGCTTCACGGCACTCTCGCAGATTACTTGCCTTCTTCTCGACTCACCGCAGACTTACAAGGCAATCTCCTGGCACTTGCACATTCGTCGGCAACGAGGCTGCACTATCGACCTCCGGTCTGAGCAGGGGGTGATGTGGCGGCGCTGTCGTCGCCGCCACAAGCGAAAACACACCGAAGCCTAAATCGCGCTATCAACATTCCGAATCATAGACAGTATATATAGAACTTCTCCGAACTATCACTAGGAGTGTTGGCCGCTCCCCGGGCAGAACACCTTGCCCGGCGGGAGATCTCCCCTTTTCCTTCCACGGCCACAATGTGCTATATCCACGTATTATGACATTAACAGCAAGTATTAAACTTATGAGATGTCATGGCTACAAGACACTTTTAAACATGCTAATTAGTCAACAATCAACAAAAAATTCTCACAAGAATAATATATATATATATATATATATATATAACATATATATCTGAAATAATTAAAAAATTATATTATTTTTTTATTATGGATAAGCACTTTGTAAGCACACACTTTGTTTTATTTTTACGTTCTAAAAACCCTTCATTCGCTTAAAAACTCAATTATCTCAAAAATTGTAATAGCATTTTTTTTTTCAATTCAATGATAGAAAATTAATGATGGAGTGATTAAAAATTACATGTTATTTATAAAATTTGGGTGAAACGTTGGAATTGATGTTATATTTTATTATATCGATAGTTTTAATGTTTTCAATGTTTCATTGACATTTTTGTGGCTTTATATATTTTGTTACGGCCTTTATAAGATTCATATCAAAAACTGCTTACTACAGTATTGCTCGAATTGATTTATAACATCATTACATGCTCAAGAGAACACCTCCGAAAAATATTCCACTATAATAGTTAAAATTGAATTTTCTTTTGAAATAAGTTAGGGAAATATTTTGAGGACAGAATTCCGTTTTTTTTAAACTGTGATTTTTGGGTCCAAAGGTACGAAATATTTGTTATATTTGAATAGTAATTTCTCATTTTTTCGACCACAACCACTGCACATTGTATAAAACTAGTTTTACAGGTTTTATGGCGTATATAAATGTATATCGTTAATATAAATTTATTTTTTACCTCTCTATCTATCTAGTCTTGCCGTGTCCATGGTCAAGAGCCTGACATATTTAATGTAGTTTTAAAATTAAACTGTAACATATCTTTTACTTTTGATTACTAAATTTGACTACCTAGGCAGAATTCAGATATGACTCATCTTTGTACGATTTGCCAATGATAAAGATAAAGACTATCTTTATGACAGAATCGGTGGAAGATCTAAGCACTTCGACTTCAGTAGTTTTTTTCAAAAAGGTTGGCCTTAAGAAGATTAATCCACCAATCCACCAAACGAAACACAGCAGGTGTTTCGTTTGGTGAGTGTAGAGATCCGGAGACCTTTTTTACTGGAAACGAGTCATACCATCTTAGTCCTAAGGGGTGACAGCTCATCTGCATTTTGATTCTTATTGGATGATAAATGTAGATGTCTAAAGGTCACAGCATCCACTTACCATCGGATGGACTGTGTTGTCGTTTGTCACCCTTATTCTATATAAAAAAATCAAATCCGATATCGACATTCTATATAAAAAAAATCAAATTCGAAATAGACCATTGCATTAATGTGTAAAAGAATAGAATATTTACATTCCCGCTGTGGCTATAATATCATCTCGTCAAAACGTAGGATATAACAATTGTTGTATGTAAACTGTGGTAAATTTTATAATCTTGTTTTTATAAATATCTGCTCTAATGTCGGCTCTGAATGTCGGCTCTAATGCTATGTGACACCTGTCTGTGTCTGAACACGTTGTTAAAAAGTACTCTGTCGATTGCGTAGCTTTCATTTATGGACTCCGTTAATTTGTTTCAACTAACTACTGGCCTAATTTGTTGACTTCCACCTCGCCAACATGGTAGCAGAGCGTGATTGAGTGGTTGAATAAGCGAAATATAGTGACATCATGAAAAAGTCCACGTGGAAAGTGCGTATGTGCCTCGTGTAAATTAAGAGCGAAGAATAATAGACGGTATCATCACCATAATGGCTAAACAAGCAAAGATAGAAGACATAATGATACCCATTTTTGATGGTGTAAATTATTCAAGTTAGAAGTTAAGGTTAGTTAGTTCACTAGAATACAAAGCATGTAACGAGGGCATCGCCGTAGACACTGCCTTGCCCCATGTAATGCACCTTATTTAAGTTGATAATAATATTAATGTAACTTTGGTAATGTAGTGTATTGTAATGCGTTAATTAGAATAATGTAACGACAGCAATGGTTTACGGAAAAACTCTAATGAGTTTATGTTTAAACTAAAACTATTTATCTTTGAAAATTTAATTTCTTTAATTATAATTACAGAAATTTACAATCTCTTCAATCTCGGAGTGATCCGGAAAATAAAAACTTAAAAAAATATATACCCTTTATCAAAATTTCTTCATAGATTTATTACGCAAGGTTAAAACCGAATATGAAAAAATTCTTATTGAAAACAAAAATAACCCGAAAAAGATGTGGCAGTCAATCAAAAATATCTGTCACCTTCAACATAATAAAAAAGAACCCAAAGAATTGTTAAGACTAGATGGTCTGAATGTGCAAGAATCATTCGACTTCACAAATTATCAATTTTCTTCTGCTAGTAAAAAGCTCGCAGAAAATATTCTGCCTCACATGAAGCTAAATGAGGCTGATCTGGCAAGGTACGTTCGAACTCCAAATGCACAAATGAATACGTTTTTTATGTATCCCACCGATCATGAAGAAATTGTAAAACTTATATGTCAGTTGCAAGACAATAAGGCACCGGCTATAGACGGAGTGAGCAACGCACTTGTAAAATTTATCAAACACAAAAAATATTTATCCGCTTGCGTACAACCTTAATCTCAGTCTCTCAAGCGGTACTTTTCCAGATAGTTGGAAAACCGCATCGATTTGCCTAATTTATAAAAAAAGGACCTAAAATTCTGTCAACAATTATAGATCCATCTCGCTTTTAGTTTTATTTTCAAAATTACTTGAAAAACTAGTAAATAAACGCCTTGTGAATTATCTGGAGAAATGCAACTGTATCTCTCCAAGACAATTTGATTTTCATAAGGGTAAAAACACCGAAAACGTGGTAAACCTACTAAAGACCACTCTGTCTGCGCATCTTGATAGTAAAAAAAACATGTATTGGGATATTTCTAGACCTTTTTCAAGGATTTCGATACCATATCTATTTCTATTCTCTTGAAAAAACTAGAAAACATAGGTATTCGAAGGTTGGCCTTGGAGTGGTTTAAAAGCTACTTAACAAATTGCAAACAGTACGTAAAAATTGGTAAGTCTATTAGTAGCTTACAAAATGTCAGTTTTGGAGTCCCACAGGGTAGCATCTTGGGACCTACATTATTTATCTTATATATTAATGACATTCATGATGTGGCGGCGCTGTCGTCGCGCCGCAAGCGAAACACACCGAAGCCTAAATCACGCTATCGGAATTCCGAATAATAAACAGTATATATAGAACATCTCCGAACTATCACACGGAGTGTTGGCCGCTCCCCGGTCAGAACACCTTTCCCGGTGGGAGATCTCCCCTTTTCCTTCCACGGCCACAGTGGTGACCCCGACGTGATCTGAACACGCAACCAACAACCTTCGGAAACTTCAAGCTTTCATCATCGTCAAAAATACCCCACTCATTCGCTCCCGAGCAGATATAGTCTGCAGTCTTCATATACTCCAAGCCATCTATCTTCACAAGGTTCATCGCAGCACTGGAATAATAATGCCTCCTGTTCCTTCAAGCTATACTCTGCGCTACAGTATTAGGCACGGCTCTGAGCCTTACTTCTCGCCTCTGCTTCACGGCACTCTCGCAGATTTACTTACCTTCTTCTCGACTCACCGCAGACTACAAGGCAATCTCCTGACACTTGCACATACGTCGACAACAAGACTGCACTATCGACCTCCGGTCTGAGCAGGGGGGTGATGTGGCGACGCTGTCGTCGCGCCGCAAGCGAAACATACCGAGGCCTAAATCACGCTATCGGAATTCCGAATAATAAACAGTATATATAGAACATCTCCGAACTATCACACGGAGTCTCAGCCGCTCCCCGGGCAGAACACCTTGCCCGGCGGGAGATCTCCCCTTTTCCTTCCTCACCGGCCACAATGATATAATACTTAAAAATGCTGACATTATAATCTATGCCGATGACACCGCGTTTGTTTTTCATGAACTGTCATGGAAATCTGTTTGTTCTATCGCTGAGCTAGGTACCTATATTGCAAATTTTTCTGTGGCTACGCAATAATTTACTAACATTTAACTCAAAACAGACGATGTACGTATGTTTTGATAAAACAAATGCTTCCTGTCCGAAGTTCGATTTGAATATAAAAATTCATAAAGAGTCTTGCGAAATTAAACCGCGCTGTTCATGTGAGTATCTTATGTAGATTGAAGTTATAAAATATCTCGGTGTACTTGTTGACAAAAATTTGGGACTTAAATCGCACATAGAAGTTCTTTCAGAAGGATTATCCATATAATGAGAAAGCTATATTATATAACAAATAAGGCAATATTACGCCCTTTGTCAATCGCTCACAGCTTACTGCATCACATGTTGGGAATGTGCATCCAAAACATATTTAATACAGATTGAGAGAGCACAGCGGGCAGTTTTAAAGGCAATCCTAGGTAAACCGTACAGATACCATACTGCAAGCGTATACGAAGATGCCAGAGTACTTATTGTCCGTCAACTCTTTGTGCTGAATACGTCTTTAGCAGTACATAAATACATATTACCTTTAAATGACGACAAACTACTGACAAATCGCAGAGTATACAAACCATCCAGACCTTTCTGTCAATACGAAATTTGCGCAACGTTTTGGCGAATTCATCAAAAGACGAATTTATAATAAAGTCGTCAAACACTGTAATATTATTAACAAAAATTATGCATCTGCAAAATTAATCATAATGAAATGGTTGGTCACCCTATCATATGAGGAAACAGAAGAATTGTTAAAAACTGAATTTTGCAAATTGATGGTATTTGTGGAATTTTTAGGTAAATATTGTTGTTGTTTTAATTTTATTTTCTTTTTATTTTTAAATGTAAATACATATATAGTTAATACATTCCAGTTATATAAAACTTGGCTTGGTTGTTAAAGGTTTCTTTATTTTTTTATGTTTTTAGATTTTAAGCATTAAGCAGTTCTTTTATTGCTGTTTTGTGTAGGTTGTTTGTATATTAAGACAGATTGTCTGATAAGATGTATAAAATAATGCCTAGTGAACTTTGGTTTCAGGTTTCCTAGATACAGGCTTGTCTAGTGAGTAAACCAACAGACGTTACCTATTATCTAGTATATATCTAATTAATAAAAATGAATATTTTGATTATTTTTAACTAAATACTATACTGCTAATATTGAATTAGCTTTTATAGTGAAAAATTTGTCGAAACGTTAATTACGGATTCGAACTTTACATGCTGCATGTGTTTCATTTTTCTTATTTTCATTTACTTACATATTGAACGAGGACTATGCATAATTTAATTGAAAATATACTTGAATAGTAGTTATTGTTATTTTATTTAGCTACAGCATTTATAGGATATGTTTTACCACGAGGCAGTTGTTGTGGAATGTAGCTATGTGCTATATATCGATCCTTGAGTATGAATCAAATGAAGATTTAATATTATCCCTGTATTGGCTCTATCATTATGTATTTAGAAATAATACCAGATAGTTCATTTAAAAATAATTAACACAAAATATAAAAAATTGATTAAACAAGTAAATTAAAAAAGGCTTTGTGCCCGGAAATGTATAGTGGACTTATTTTTTTTTTACTTTATACTTATGCACACTTACTACTGCTTTTATTAAGCAAATGGTGTGGAATGTGTTATACATTGATCCTTGAGTATGAATCAAATGAAGATTCAATATTATCCCTGTGGAATAATATAAATACGAATTCTGTTGGCAGGGAAAAGGGTCTCTTATTCATCACTTAATACCATTTTTTTAAATAATAATTTTTAAAACGTAAAGCTAAGTACCATTACAAATAGTAGCCATATTTAATGAAAACTATCATTTTATTAGGCATTCGTATATCTAACGATTTAGTTTGAACACATTTTATATAAAATTTTCGGCTTCATTTCCTTTAACAGTTAACGTTAGATATCTATAAAATTTCATTTGAGAAGGGGCCTCGTATAGTGAGTGTACTCTGAGTCGATTCAACGAGCCATTTCACTAAGATAGCCTTTGAAAATAGAGCTTGGACGTTATGTTACGTTAGTCCAGTTAGTTCCGATGGATTGGTTTACCTCCATTTGCCGTTACATTGATAGAACTTTTTAAAGAGATATTTAAATTTTACATATAAGAACTTACATAAAAGGAGACAATCGTTTTTAGACACACACAAAATTATGACTCCACTAGAAATTGTTATGAATATTAATGATAGTACGCGTAATTTTTTACACACGTTGTGATACGTAAAAAAATATACAAATTTAGTATAGTAAATAACCTAAAGATTTTATGAAATCTAAATGGAATCAAGAAATCTCAAAAAAAAATGAGTTGTTTGATATTCTTGTTCTGGTTAATATAATATAGGAAAAATGCGTGTAATTAATGTTTTTACAGTTTTTATAAAAAGAAAAATATTTATTTACAAAGATAACTTGTTTAATACATATTATGTGTACGTATTTTTATATTATATATTTGTTACTAAAACGAGATACCACGAGAGCTTTTTTAAATCCTATTTCTGAAAGTGTTAGCTAATATTATATAAGATGGCTCAAAGTAACGTGGAACGGAATGCTATTTGTCGATGTCGATTGTCTTAAAAAATCGATCTCTGATTCGTATTCAATCGAACATACTAGAACCGATTCTCGAGTAAATAGAGCTTTAAATGATCGATTTTCGATTAATCGTGACGTTTTTAAACAGGCCTAATAATACATATAACAACTAAAATACTTCAACAAAAGTTGCAAACTGCAACGTAAATTTCTCGATAAATCAAATTGAAAAGAATGCTAAACGAACACAATTCTGTTTTTTCGCTACTATAAAATTCCTCGTATAATATTTGGTTTAAGTTAATTTGTTTAGAAAAATCGCAGATAATAACGTTTATTTCCGAAGTATTAGCTATATCTTTTATTAATTTGATTAAAATGGATAAACCAAACTGCGGATAAAGCAGATTTAAAATGTCCAAAAGATTAAAGAGCAACCACCGAGGCGTTGTTTTGTGTAATTAGGTGTATACCACCATCATTCCAATTATTTTAATGAAAAGGTATATTTGGTGTCATTTAAATACACATAAACCTTGATTGTTATAACTTTAAATGACTTTTTCTTTTTAATTTTATTTATCAATTTCTCCTTCCTTTTGTGAAGTCGTCAAAAAAAAAAAAACAGTCGAATTGAGTACCTCCTCCTTTTTTGAAGCTGGTTAAAAATCATTTTATTCTTTTTAGTTTTAATAGTTCCATTAAAAATTCCACCCTAACGGCGCGTCTGTGGCCTCACGTTTGGCGGCGAACGCGGCGTGCCCTAGTATTCTGTACTAATAATTACTCTGTCTTCTAAATGTGTGTGTGGAACAGTGTTCGTAAATCGGATATCGGATTCCTTTTCCTGTAGGATGAGATCCCCACCTATTCTGGGAAGTTACAGGATCAAGAAGGATGATGTTGGATAAAGACGAAGACATTTCTTGGGACATCGAATGATGCGTATTCACGAATTGAAGGTGGGCAAGTCTAGATTGCGGTGGAGAACTATAAGGGTAAAGATTTTTTCTCCAAAATTATATGGGACCAACTCTAAAGTAAACCTATTTGACGAAAAAAAGTAATTAAAATCGGTTCATAAATTACGGAAATATCGTGTAACATAAACAAACCAAAAAAAAAGAAAGAAACAAACAAGCAAATTCTTAACATACTCTTTTTTTTAAATTAGATAGAATAGAGCGCTGTTGTTTATCGAGAGGAAAGCAGTACTGTCCTTTTTGCCCCGATAAACTCCTTGCTAGAAAATGAGCCTAACCACTCTTTCCTTAAAGAAACTCATAGTGTAATTGAGCGGAAAGACATGTACCTACAGTTATCTTTATTTGTATAAACCAAATAAATGTCAACCTTTATACCTCCTTGTCCTTTTTACAGTTATTTAGAATTGCGTTATTGTCACTACGTGAGATTTTCTTGCCATAAGTATTTCGAAGGCTGTTTTGCCTTGCAAAATCTTTTAATTTAACATTTAATGTAAAAAAAATACTTATCAGCTCCTCCTATAGTATTTTACTACAAAACAATTCCGTTTTTTCACAGACACTCGAGTAAACGACTGGCCTATGCTATCATCTCCTTGATCAACTTTGGTGGTTTGCTTATGTTCTGCATTTATTGCAAAGAAATTGAATAGTCAAAACCAACAAAAAACAAATGATTATCAAATAAAAGCTTATAATTAAATCAACGAAATAAATACAATATGTAATTATCAAATACATCGATCCAATCCGTTACAGCCTATAAAAGTCTACTGCTGAAAATAGGCCTCCCCCATAGATTGCTTCATTGAGGGAATTTGCCATAGTTTCCACACTTGGCTGGCGACTTTGAAATTGCATTTTTGTATTACTTTGATGTTGTTGTTATCAGGAAGATACTGATGGTCCATCTTCTGTATCAGCTTTCCTCGTCGCCTCTTACGACACCTACGTGACTATATGCGGTAGTTGACATTCTAACACCGCCACTTCTCATCTAGTCTTCTTATATATAAAAAATACTTTTGTTTGTTCGTATTTTAAGCACCGCCCTACTGTTCTTCAGATTGTGGCGAAACTCAACATATTGTTTGCACTTCAGTTAAAGTTGTACTCGGTAGGTGGCATTGTTATAAATATCACCCGTGCAAAGCCGCGGCAGATCGCTAGTATAATATAAATATATTACATAAAATTCTTGTATGTGATCTAAATGTAATAATTATCTAATTCAATGTGAAGATGAATTTTCGGCTTTGGTACGGTTTTTGACCTTAAATGTGAAAAAGAGAGCTTTTACAACGTATATCAGACGAAGCTTGTAATAAATAAAATTGTAAAATAAAGTTGCTATGCCAAAACATGAGTTTGGTTGTATTCAAACTTTGGAATGATTTCAATGCATTCAGAACTTAGAGCCCTAAATGATTATCGAAAAACAAAACAACGAGTTCAAATGTGACAATTGAACTGCTGCCAAAATGTAGTTCTGGCAACGAGTTATTCTGTCAAATTTATAAAAAGCTTGGGAGAAAACCAGCGAAAAATTTAACTTCATTTTCTAATAATATCTGATGTCTTAGCGTTCCATACACAAGTGTAACGGAGCCCATTTTATGTCACTCTGTCGACTGTCTGCTTACCTTTACATCCATATGTACATCCGTATTTTATGGACAAACCCTAGCTCGTAGATTTAATTGTTTATTTATTTATAAGGTTCATTAACAGTAGTTTATATGTGTAAGTATATAGTAAGTCTGTTCTACGTAGATCGGAACATAGATTAATATATAAAAGTTGAAGGTAGCATTCGTTGTGTCACGTTTAGATTATTGGCTAGAGCAACTCGCCGAGTTATTCGTGGACATGTAGGACGCTTTTACATATTCGTCTGTATTCATTCAACATAGGTCATTAAACACAGATGATGTGCGTCTCGTTGCTACGACTTTATATCTACTTGATATTTATAGAATTTCAAATATTTATGGGTTCGAAACGCCCCCAAATAAATATTTGTGAGTCAATATCCCCCCTCCTATCCCACCGTTGGATAAAACGCTGACCTGGTAGGACATGCGAGAAATTGATGAATGCATATAATCGTGGTATATTTATTGAATAAATATATCCACTTGTAATAATTGATTCACTAAGTCAGCACCAACATCATCATCGTCACGGACAACTCGCAAGCGGACCCTAATGAAAATAAATTAGAGGAGGCTTATGAAATTATGTTTACTGCTAAAAACAGAATAGTGTCCCGAGATGTTCGACAAAAAATGAGATTGACTTTATTATGACGATCAGAAGCCAACTGTTCAGTTATGTCTCAGTGATTGTACGGGCAACTGGCAGCGAACACCAAATGGTTAGAGATACACTGAACCTAAACGTTAAGTTGGAGAGGTCTCGTCTAATGAAGTCAACGCTTCGTCCAACTCGTGCTCTAATCCAGAATCCCGAAAACTTCCAGCTCGAATTACGTAACCGCTTTCAGTGCCTACAAGTTTGCAATGAAGTGGACGATAATGACAAGCTCTTGGAAACTGTCCATGCGGTCGGAGCTAAGTTCTGCAAGACCCGCCGCAGAAGAACACAAAAACTCTCCGATCACACTCTTAATCTCAGGGCTGTTAGACGGGAGATGAGGCTGCAATCGTCAACAGATTTGACAGCAACTGAACGGACAGATCTTCAAATGCATCGGCGAGACTTACGCAACTTTAATACTGCTCGTATTAAAGAAGCGATCGAGCGGAACCAGGGCTCCAAAGTCTTTGCCAGAGATCTGTCTGCCAGTAAGAGCCAACTGTCAAAGCTGAAGACTGAGTGTGGCAGCATCGTTTCCGGGACACCTGAGATTTTGAGTGAGATTGAGAGGTTCTATGGGCAGCTGTACACATCACCGTTGGAGCCACACGCAAGTGTTAGTAACGATCCAAGAGCAACGACACTATTCCGATGATATCCCGGACGTCAGTCTAAGCGAGATTACAATGGCTCTCCAGCACCTTAAAAACGACAGGGCCCCAGGCGAGGATGGAATTACAGCGAAGCTTCTGAAAGCGGATGGAACACCGGTACTTGAAGTCCTTCAGAAGCTCTTCAATTCCGTCCTCCATGGTGGCACTAATCCAGAGGCGTGGATCAGAAGTGCGGTGGTCTTGTTCTTTAAGAAAGGCGACAACGACTAACTATAGACCGATTTCGCTGCTGAGCTGCGTCTACGTGCTGTTTTCAAGAGTCATTACGAATCGTCTCGCACGCAGACTCGAGGACTTCCGGCCTCCCGAACAAGTACTATGTACGCAGCACTGATCGCCACAACCTTCTCGGGCGATATTTCTACAAACACTGACACTGACTAGTGTGGCCTGCAAAATGTTCCGCGACGTATGTCTCGGGACATTCCACGTAGTTGTTGAGCGACATGTTGCGCAACATGCCGCTCATTTTGCCCCCCAAGTATATCCTATGCTTAAACCTTCAGTTTGACCACCGACTGTTGAGTGTTTTATTAGAAGTATGAACATTCAAATGATGAAAGAGTCTAACTCTTGCTATGAATTTAATTATACTACTGCCTAATTCTAAATAATCTTGATATCCAGTGAAACAGAAAAAAGATCTTCTCAGCTAGATATTTTCTCAAACTCCTTAAACACAATTTAAACATTTCGTAATTTTTATTTGAATATGTATGAGCTTTATTTTTATTTTTCTTTAAATTTTTAATTTGACTTACAAGTTTTTATTTTAATGACATTTCGACTTGTTTAAAATTTAATTGATGTTTTTATCTTTTAGTTTTTAAATAATATATTGCTCTTGACATAGTTAACTGTAATGCATTGATAAAATTTTATTATTGTTATTGTTAATAGTATTAATTAGTTAATCAATTGTATAATAACTTCCTTATAATTATGCGTACATGTTAATATAAATAAAATAAATTTCTTCACAATATAAGTTAATGTACGAGACTTTCAAAGAATGTTGTTTGCCCCTATAACTAAAGTAGCACTTTATATGTTTCTTTTTTTGTTCTTCTGACTACTTTTTGTATGTAATAGTGTGTACTTTGTTGGTACAATAAATAACATATAACATAACATAAACACTCACGCCTGTCACCCAGAGGGGTAGGCAGAGACTACGGACTTCCATTTGGCACGATCCTGACATACCTCTTTCGCCTCCTTTACATCCATATATCTACGCATACATGCTCGTCGGTTAAGGGTACTTCTAACGTGGCCCATTTTCAAAATATCGCCAATTTGGTCGATAAACTTTTTCCTAGGGCGTCCCTTCCCGACTCGGCCATTCACATCTGCCATATAAATTTGCTTTGTCACTCTTTCCTCATTCATTCTTTCTACGTGACCAAACCACCGAAGCATTCCTTTCTTAATCCTGGTCACAACATCATCTTGCATACCACATTTATCTCTTATCACGCAATTTCTCACCCTGTCATTCAGATTACACCCTAGCATATTCCTTAAAGACCGCATTTCTACAGCATTTATTCTACTTTCGTGCTTCTTCTGCCACACCCAGCTTTCACTACCATACATTAAAGTAGGGACTAACACAGCATTATGAATTACCATACGTGCCTGTTTTGACAAATTCTGGTTCTTCATAATAGAGTGCAGTGCCCCATTCACTCTATTCCCTGCATTTACTCGTCGTTCTATATCCCTATCATATCTACCATCCCTGCTAAATACACATCCCAAATACACAAACTCATCCACTTGCTCAATCAACTCTCCTTCTATTCTTATTTCACATACCGTTTTGCTTTCTTCTCTTTCAAAAACCATCACTTTCGTCTTACTTGCGTTCACTTTCATTCCCCTTTCTTTTAATTCCCAGTTCATTAATGTAACCATCATTTGCAACTCTGCCGCCGATGACGCAAGTATGACTTGATCATCGGCATACAAAAGGCATTTGACGGTTAACTCGCCCATTCTTAACCCACATTCTTCATCTTTCAAAGTTTGCAAACACCGGTCCATAAATAGGTTGAACAGCCAAGGGGAAGCCACACAGCCCTGTCTGACACCTTTTTGGATGCCAAACCAGTCCGAGTAGACCCCATTGATCCTGACACAAGCACTAGAGTTCCTATAAAGAGACCTTAATGCCTGTATCAAACCAGCGCTCAACCCATATGAGTTCAGTGTTTGCCATAACACATTCCTGTCCACTCTGTCATAAGCCTTTTCCAAGTCCATGAACGCACAAAAAACTTTCTGGTTTTTGGCCAAAAACTTCTCCGCAATCATGCGCATGGAAAAGACTTGATCTGTACACCCCATTCCCTTTCTAAAACCCGCTTGCACATCCCAAATTTTTCCATCAGTTTCTTTCATAACTCTTTCAATTAACACTTTAGCATACAGTTTACCCACAATACTAAGCAAGCTGATACCGCGGTAGTTTTTGCAGTCCTGCTGTGACCCTTTTCCTTTATATATTGGTACTATAACTGCTTTACACCAGTCATCCGGTACCCGTTTTAATTCCCAACATAAATTAAACAAGGTGTACAGCAGGCCTGCCACCACTCCCTCTCCAGCCCTTAGCACTCAGTCTCTATCATATCCAGCTGCCTTACCTGCTTTCATGCTTTTCACTGCTTTCATTATTTCATCTACACTTATCTCCATACCCCTTTCCACTTCTTTCGGAATTTCTAGTTCATTTAATTTATACGACTCTTCACTCATAAACACGCTTTCAAAGTATTCCTTCCATCTGTTTAAATTCGAAACTTCATCATTCAGAATACATCCATTCTCGTCTCTTATAGCATTTATTATAGGCTGTTTTGTATTTCCCCTGGCAGTTCTTACGATTTTCCAGAACATTTTTATGTTAACCTGGAAATTATCAGATATACTTCTATCATTCTTATCCGTTCTTTCTTTCTTTTTCCTTTCAACTACTTCTTTTACTCTCTTATTTAGACGTCTAAATTCTGCCTTTTTTCTTTCAATCTCATCATTCATACCAGAAGAATTATCAGCTTTGGTTGCTAGTAAATCTAACCATGCTTTCTTCTTTGATTCAACTTCCACCCGTACCTCATCATCCCACCATAACGTATTACTTTTCCTTTCATTTGTTCTCTTACTTACACCGCATACTTCGGTGGCGGTATCCACCAAACCTTTCTTAATATTATCCCACACAGTATTTAAGTCTAAATCATTCATACACAACTCATTCAAACATCTAATATTTTCTCTCAGTCTACATTTATACTTCTCTATCACATCTTCATCTTGTAACTTCTCTATTCTTATACGCTGTACGCAGTGGTAGATACAGATGTCCGATGCCGTCAACGCTTGAAAAGACCATTAAAACCTCCCCTTGTATCTACGACTGCGCTCCTCATTCTTTCATCCACAATTACGAAATCTATCATGCTTCTATCATCACCTCTTTCCCATGTATACATGTGAATCTTCTTATGACGAAAAAAAGTATTCGTCACAAAAAGATTCTTTTCCGCACATACGGTGAGGAGGTCTTCACCATTCTCATTTATACTTTCATCACCAAACGTTCCCAATATCCTTTCATAACCAGACCTCTTCACCCCAACCCTTCCATTAAAGTCTCCTAACATAATAATATTTTCATTTTCCTTACATTTTGTCAACACCATCCTTACCATGTCCCAAAACTGCTCTCGGATGTAAGTGGGCTTAGACATGTCTGGGGCGTACACCCCCAGCAGGAACAGCTTCTTTAAGCCCACTTTCATTCGTATCCATAGCAGTCTCGGGCTTACACATTCGTACTCTTTCACACATTGACCCATTCTTTCTGAAAGGATGAAACCGACTCCCTGGCATGCCCGTTCGGTCTCGCCTACACCAGACCAATACGCGGTATACGTGCCATGTGCAGTGGCATCCTTTCCCTTTCGTTTCGTCTCATTCACACATAACACATCTATTCCTCTGTCATTCATAATTTCACATACTTCATCCATCTTATCATTCATTCCTCCACATACATTCAGCGTAGCCAGACGGGTTTCCGCAATCCACTTTTCGCCCCTCCGGGAGACAGAACGTGACGGGTGGCGAACCTCGTCGCCGGTTTTTCTCCCGGAGATTCTTCGCACCCCTGCCCCATTTAAAGGGCGCCGGGAACTCGGGGCCATTTCTTTTATTTCTTGAGTCATGGTGCGAACAAAGGGTTGGTAGTAGATTTTACGCCGCTACCATACGGCGAGGAGCCGAGTCTATTTTATCGGCTTTGTCGCTCGTTTAGCACCACCCGGGGGACACGTGTAGGGTGGGCCTAAGGTTAGGTGGTCGAAGCCTACGGACGCGAGCGACTCATCCCCAACATACAATAAATAATAAATAAATAAACATTAAAATAAATTTTCGTGGTATATACTACAACATCATAACATATCAGACCGATAAAAAATATAACTATGAAACTGTAATAGTGAATTTAAAATGTATAATATTACATATTAGTAACATTTGCAAACAAATTGATATTAAATTAAAATATACTTATAAAATATGCACCTCTCATAAGGCCGCAAAGGATTTACTAAATGGACGTGAAAGTTACAGAAGCTATCTACAACATTATTTGTGAACAAACTTTTGTAGTATTATGCGTTTCGTGTTTCGTACCCAAAACAAAAAAGGTATGGTATCAGAGAGTATTTCACGTAATTTATTGAAGTTCAGCATAGTTACAATATGCAACTAATCATTCCAACTTTCATTACATACGAAACACAGCAGCATTAAGCTAATATTTTATGCTGGTATTCTGTGCTAACGTGGTTCTTACCCGGTCAAACCAAACCATTCGTGCTACAACTATACTACTAATATGACTGCAGCATGGCGTTACCGCGTATAAAACGCATTTAAGTTTGTGGTTAATTTTTGCCATCTATATCTCGAATTAAATTCCGTGACACATTCATAATACAACCGTAACATAGCTGCATCATGGCTCTACCGCGTATAAAAATAATGTAAATTAATAATTCACTTTATTTACAAACAAAGCATATATTTACTTGTTCTGCACTAAATATACTAAACATAATGTTTATTAACTGTGTATGGCATATTGATTGACATCATTAAATATTTATTTTAATGCGTTCACTTTTGTCAATTTCCGACTTAGCCATGGGACTTCATAATTTTACAAAAACAATTCTTCTAACCTTCAGAATAAACAAATCTTTTTAATGAAGTGACATCTTAAGCTTTGCCTGCAGAGCTCGTATAAGTTCTCATTTTGTGTATAATATAATTTAATAATTAACGTAACATCGAAATTACCGAGTGATGGTGGTGTATATCTACCACCTCATCCTTAGCCAACGGACTTCTTAAAATTTTATAAATACAATTATAAGTACTAAATCAAAAAAATATTTTTATTAAAACTGATCATCTTAATTACTTTGCATATAGAGCTCGTTATTTTGATCATTTTTGTATACAATATAATTATTATTTTTAATATTACCAATTAATTTACCGTGAAGTTGCAGTGTAAGAATACTCACTACCTCTTGTCATCCCGTGAGTATCGTAAGAGACGATAGAGGAAAACTGAAATAAGATATAGGCAACAGCATCTTCCTGATAATAACTCAAATTAATAAAAAATCTTCAGTTGGAAACAGCTGCTGAATGTGGAACCTAGGACAAAAATATTTTGAGAATAAGACACTCTGGGCCTGTGCAGTGAACTTTTATAGGCTGTACACTGAACACTTAATATGCAAGAACAAATTCCATCTATCTGTTTTCATCCTACTGGTGATATTTCATTAAAAACTACTATCATATCAAATCAAATTTTCAAAAAAAAAGTGTTCTTATAAAAAATTCTTGAAATAAAAGTATTAATAACACAAAATAGTAAATGTAACACAAAAAGAGTAGTCACTGTACTCGGTAAAGGACCGACCGTAAAAAATGTTTTACGATCCAAGAAGCGAATATCGTTTTATTCTTAGAATGCAATTTTAAAGTTCATGCTAGAGGTCTAAAGCCAGTACGTGAATTTATTAGAAGATTGATTCCATATAGAACTGTGTCGCTTATCAATTATATATATTTTAATACCACAATGTTTATCTTTAGTTTTAAAACATTTATTTTATTTACATTAATATAAAAAGTAAAAAAAAAAGAAGTGATAATTAATAATATTTGACGTGCTTTGCGCCCAAATCCCGTGAACTACCCACAATGGTGTTGGTGAAGTGCGCTAACTGTAAGAAAAATATTACCAAAAAAGCACCGGTATGTAGCAGGTGTAACATTACTGTCCATTCGGATCCAATCTGCGTCAAGCTGTCTAATAAACAGATTAATGCTATACGCAATTCGCCGAGCATCGAGTGTAGCTGCGATGAACGTATGAAAAATGTATCCCGTAGGTCTTCCTTTTTCATTCCGGACGGAGAGGCCGATGACGATGACTCTGTCGTTATGAGTTCTTTGAATACCCAAATTGACACCCAGAAGCTTATCAGTGACATCATCCTGGAAATAAAGAAAACGTTCCGGGAACAAATTGGAAATCTAGAAACTTCAATTGATTTCCTGGGTGAGCAACTGAGTACTATTGACCAAACCCTAAAAAAACACGATAGCAAAATGAAAGAACTAGAAAATAAAAATCAAAATAAGAAAAATACCTTGAACTTAGAGTGATCATACTAGAACAAGAAATAAAAACGTTTCAGCAGAAATCTTTATCAAATATGGTAGAAATTGCATGCCTACCGGAGGCTTCAATCAAAGACGTCGATAAAATCCTAGAAACGCTAGCTTCAGAACTGAATACTAAGGTGAGCGACATTCAATCTTCACAACGATTGCCCAGCTCTAAGGACCGCCCTAGTCCAATCCTTGTTGAAATGAAAACAAAGACAGCTCAAAAACAATGGATTGATGCTGGTAAAGAGAAATTTCTCTCCGTGGGAACTATCCTACAAAACTCTCCGAAGGAAGTAGCTGAACAGCGATTGTACATCAGGGAGGCCCTTACCAAGCACTTAAAAACTCTATTATATAACACCAAAGCGAAACTTAGTAAAATTTTCCAATATATTCGGTGTAAGGACGGTAAAGTACTTGTCAGGAAAGGTCCTGATACTAAAATTTACTATATTCGATCAGATCATGATATTGAATTACTCCTAAAACGATTAGATAGCTCTAAAACCTCTTAATCATATTATTTTATTTGTTTACTATTGTTCGAATATACCTACCTAATTACTTACTACTCTTCAAACTTTATTATGACCATAAACATTAAAGAATTTGGTAACTGTAACGATATAAATAACTATTTTCAACAATTACCGAAAAAACGTCATGCATTACCTACAAGTTTACATTTTAATATACGATCACTCATAAAGAATTTTACGCAGCTTCAACAAGTTATTCATAGTTCTAAATACCCCTTAGACTTAATTATTCTAACCGAAGTTGGTGTAACAGACATGATTGTTAACGTTTTTGATTTACCGGGTTATAATATGTCCGCGATCGGCGGAACGGGGAGGCGGTATCATTGCTTATATCAAAAACCATCTCAAGTTTACACTAATACCACATAAAAGTATCATGTTCGAAAATATAACGGGTATCTTAAAACTGACCCCGAACGTAGATGTTGTTGTATGTGTAATTTATAAACCTCCAAAAAGAAACAAGGATTTGTTTGTAAAGGAGCTTGGCAGGTATATCTCAAACTACTACACTATTAAAAACTTCTTACTTATCGGCGATTCCAACATTGACCTAAAACCATTTCATCTTACAGGGACACTTATTTGCAAACACTCAACGAGCGCGGATTAATGTGCGGAGTTTCAAACTATACTAGAATTGAAACAAGAAAAAATAAAGTCACTAAATCTTGCATTGATCACATATTTGCGAGGTTCCCCACATCAGATCCGTACTCAGCTGTGTTGGACGTTGCATTGGCTGACCATCGGGGCATAGTGTTTACGTGTCTTAACGACTCGCCACATACACGACGCGTGCAGAAAGTAACACAAAAACTACTTTTGATCATACTATTTTTAGTAATGTGGTGAGTATTACAGATTGGAAACAGACAAATAACATGAGTGAGTCAAATGATATACTTTCATTTATAAAAAAAATCGTTCCTAACAACTATAAAGACTGCGACTATTGGTAGGTCTGTTAAGTATTCTAAAAATCGTAGGAATCTGCCTATAGCCCCTTGGATCAATGGTAATGTTACCCAATTATGTGAAAAAAGGGACTACTTATTTAAGCGTTGGAAAAATAGCTCTTTTAATCCTAATATAAGACTAGAATATAATAAAACTAGAAATAAACTCAATAAACTGATAGAATCAAAACGAAAAACATAATATCTTAATTAAATACATAATAACTTTAAAGATACAAAAAAAGTTTATAAAATCATTAACCAGATATTAGGACGAGTAACATTATCCATCGACGAGGCGATACTGAAGGCTTTTGACGGACAGGGCCTTACCACCAAAGCGATAGCTAACAACTTCGCAAACAGCTTTTAAAAGGCAGTTTAAAGACATTGTTCCTCAATGCAGCTTAAAATTAACCAATCCACTAACTTATCGGAGACCGGTGGATTCAGTATTTTGTTCAAAAAAGTTTCTCAGAACAATGTTAACGAAATTGTTAAGAGACTGAACTCACATAAGGCTCCTGGACCTGACGGTATTAGAGTAGCTGATCTAAAAATGGTTGATAAACATATATTCTTACCCATTGCCAATTTTATTAACTGCAGTCTTGCGTCTGGAGAATATCCCGACGACCTCCAAATAGGCTGTGTGAGACCTGTTTTCAAAAAGGGCAAACACGATGATTACTCCAACTATCGACCAATCACTCTGCTTTCTAATATTGATAAAATAGTTGAAAAAGCTATCTGTGAGAAGATTCATAATTTTTACCGCAAGCACGAAGTCATAAACAAAAACCAGTACAAATTTCAAGCAAGTAAAAGTACTACGGACCTTCTATGTAAGTTTACAGATGAGGTAAACGAGCATTTGAACCTTAAAAAATGTGTTCTGGCCGTGTTTATTGATTTTTCTTGTGCCTTCAACACGCTGCAACATCAACTCTTAATCAATAAACTGGATGATTGTGGTATCCGGGATCCATTACTTAATTGGTGTAGAAATCCTCCAAAATCGTACATTTACGGTTAAATTGAATAACGCGTTCATTGACCCTAAGAATGTGACAGAAGGCACGACCCAAGGATCAGTACTTGGCCCGTTGCACTTTTTATCTTATGTCAACGAGATGAATAACTGTCTGCAACACAGTTCCTGTTACCAATTCGCAGATGATACGTGTCTTCTCGTTTCGGGTAAGGATATCTCAAATGCGTGTAATGCTCTCCAGGCTGATTTAAACATGTTGATATGATGGTGCCATGACGTTGGTCTAGTATTAAATGCAAATAAAACCAAACTCATGATTATCAAATCTCCTTATATGAGATATCCTACTCTAAAACGATTAATTGCTCATAATCACGACTGCCTCCATCAACTAGGAACTTGCCAATGCCCTACAATCGAAGTTGTAACCACACAAAAATACCTTGGCCTTATAAATGACTCAAAGTTTAACTGGAACTACCATATTGAACATGTGTGTAATAAGTTGCGTCAGTTTCTAGCCAATATAAAAATCCTAAAAAATCGCATACCCTTCAAAGTAAGACTTATGCTTTACAACTCCCTGGCTGAATCTTGTATTTAGTATGGCTTGTCGAGCTATGGACGGACGTACAAATCATATTTAAAACAGATCTATGATCTTCAATTTAGTATTCTCAAAAATATTATATCCCCTAATATACGTGTCCTAATTGATGATGATGAAAATGCGATTTTTAAACATTGTAAAATGTTACCAGTTTATGACAAATTAAATTAATTTTAATAAAAAAAATATTTCTTTGTGACAGTTTAAAATCATATATAGAACATCCAATACGTACGCGCGCTATGACACAAAACCGACTCCGGCATATCACTGCTAATAATGTGTACGAGCGACGGACGGCTGCTTA
Source organism: Parnassius apollo (assembly GCA_907164705.1). Taxonomy (NCBI): domain Eukaryota; kingdom Metazoa; phylum Arthropoda; class Insecta; order Lepidoptera; family Papilionidae; genus Parnassius; species Parnassius apollo. Next base: position 3,996,076 of record CAJQZP010000644.1, read on the forward strand.
TCAGGTACCGCATTTAATAAATAACTTACCTTTCGATGTACGCGAAAAAGTATCACAACAAAACATTAAAACTAAACTCAAAAGCTTTTTCCTATCCAAATTATAATTACATACTATATCTACTTAATAATAATGTACTACCTGCCTAGCTCTTACTTTTACTTTTACCTTGCTACTTCTGACTTTAACTAAGTTGTTAACTTACCTTTTTTAGTCTTTATATTCTTGTTGTACCTTCTACCTACTCATATACCTAACTATTAAATTAGACTGTGTTTTGTACATAATTCGCTTACTTAAACTTAATTATTTAGCATCAAGGTAAACCTCTGTGGTTTTTAGATGTTAATTAAGCCTATATCGGAATGTAATTTTTGTTTGATCTGATAAATGAATTAAAAAAATAAAAAGATGAAGTAGTCAAATTTAGCCCTCATGATTTTTTTTAAAGGTAGCGTGGTAAAGGCGAATTTCCCATGAGCAACCACAGGTCTATTTTCATTTCTGAGATGGTTATGGGATAATTAAGATGCTGCGATGCTCCAACGTCCATCGTTCACACGTTCCCGAAATATTTTATTTCTTAGACATGCTGGTTTCCTTACGATGTTTTTCTACAACAATGATCACGTGCCAAATCAGCACTTAAAATTGCAATTGCAATTATCAATTTCATTGGTGCTGCTGAAGATTGAATCGGCGTTACTCACGTATTGTGGTATGTATAACATGCGCTTAGCCTCTACACTTTCAGTTCTGTGATGCTTAAGTATTTCTTTACCATTTACAGCAATTTAACGCGACTGACTGGATAGCTCAAACCGCTAGTAAAAATTGATTAAAACTACATATACGGATTTTATCGCGTTTATTTTACTATTATTTTTAATTCCCGAAGTTTCAGGCGCTTTCCAGCACCCATGGTCACGGGAGACTGAGATGACTGACGTCCTGATGTCATTATTAAACCCGTATTACCTTCAGCTTTTTTAATTATTGTTTATGGTCCGATCTATGCATAATGAACTGACTATGTCCTGAGGTCTTGCAGTGGTATGCTTGGGTTTAGTTTTAATTATATTGATTATAAGATCCCAAGCATGTGGTAGTACCCAGCCTCCTTCTCTATTGAAATTAGGATGTTTTTTTAATTTAAATAGCCTCACGTATCATCCTTGGTAGGAATCGGTGTTCTTTCGCGAGGATTTGTGGTCTATAAAATCTGATGTAATGGTTGGGGCCGTTTAGAATATGATCGCAAACTGCAGACTTCCCGGAACCTTGATGCTTCTCATCAGCTATACGTTCTTTAACGCGGGTTCTAATTGATCTTTTTTGTTTGTTCCTATATAAAAGAGACCACATTCACAATCAGGCTTGTACACTCCTGCATCTTGTAGAGGAATATGACACTTGACTGATGGTAGGAACTGACTAATCTTCTTCGGCGGCTCGTAGAATGTTCTAATAGAAGCTCGCTTCAAGATGTAGCCAATCTTGTCGGCGACATCTCTGACATATGGTAGTACAGCAGGCACACGCTCGACTGTGGCCGGCTTCACTCGGTCACTGTGACGTAGGCGCGGGAACCGAAGCTTGTCGTCGTGCAGAATTTGCTTGACGTGCTAAAGCTCGGCGGCCAGGTGTTTGCTGTCACAGATCCCTCGTGCTCTCTGTAACAAAGATTTGCCCACGGTAGCTAACTGTGAAGGATGGTGGTGAGATTCACCGTTTAAATATCGGATTGTATGGGTCTTTTTCCTATACGCAGTGTGACCAATGGTGTTGTTAGGATTTCTGATGACTAACACATCTAGGAAAGGTAAGAAATTATTTGCCTCTAACTCCATAGTAAATTGAATTTTAGAGTTTATGGAATTAAGATGTTCTAAAAATGCAGTTACTTTGTCTGATGGTAAAATTGTGAAAGTATCGTCTACGTTCCGCTTGTAGATCCTTGGTGTAACAGGTGCAGTAAGGAGGGTTTTCTCCTCAAAGTCTTCCATGAATGTATCGGCGACAATGGGAGATACATGTGAGCCCAAGTCAACACCATCTACTTGCTTGTAAAACTCTTCCTTCCACAATAGATAGCCAGATGTAAGGCAATGTCTGCGTAATACTGCATATTCTGCTGGCATGTTATTTTCCTCTAGTTTCCTAGTTATAATTGAGATGCAGTCTTCAACAGGTAGGCATATAAATAGAGACTGAACAACAAAACTAACCATGGTTTCATTGTCAATAAGACGTAGGTCTTTTATCTCACTGACAAAATGGTATGAATCTTTAGTGTGTGCTCTTATGTGTCCTCTGAGTGGTGATAATATTTTAGCTAAGTATAGAGCCAATCTGTAAGTTGGCGAATCAATCTGACTCAATATTGGACGTAATAAAAAAATAATAGTAAAATAAACGCGATAAAATCCGTAAAAGTAGTTTTAATCAATGTGTAGTGTTCGCGTAAATATAAGAAATTATTATGTACACCAGTAAAAAATTCAAAATGTCATATTTTATTTATTGAGAATGAACATCGAATTAACAACTCACGCTGAGATAAATATTTTATAAGGTATATGGTGCGGCCACAGGCTGCCCCTTTGAATTCGGCTCGGAGGAAGTGGAAAATGGTGGAGCGATAAGGTCCCATGTTCGATTCCAGGAATATTGGCCCCAAAATTGTGTATGCGAGATTAACCACATGTGGACTGTATATGCGTGGTTCCCTATAACTAAAACAAGAGAAAAACACTTTACTTATAGGACCACGGCGAGAAATAAACCATTTAAATGCACCCATAAAGCTAGCCGTTCTTAGATCACCAGCGAGTTATGTGTACAGCGCGAGTAGTCAAACATACGAAAATACAAACATACACAATCTTAAACCAAGCCCACGACTAAGCGTTACTGGAAATCGGAAACGGACCAGCAAAGTCTAACCCGTAAAAGGCTTTGCATATTGTGTTATACAACAAGACCTAAGGTCTGCCATTCTGGGGACGAACTAACCTACGACGACGCCTAGGACGAACTCCAAAGCAAGCTATACATCTGTGCACCCGATTGCAGATTAACCCTTCAATCCCCATAAAAGTCCCATGCAGTCGCATGTGTGCGGCAAATCCCGAGCGGTTGCATGCGACCGCACAACACGTTAAACCTTTAAAACTTATATTTATGCGGTCACATTTGACCTCTTGAATTTTGACGGAATATCGAAGTGGTCAAATTTGGACGCTTGCCGTTTGAGAGGTTAAATAGCGTGCAGAAAGAATCCAATAATTCTGACGCAAAATAATACAATATATTTACCGCACACAAATTTTCCCGCCCACCCCTAAGGAAAAAAAAAAGGAACCCATAGACATCAACAATTCAAGGCCAGCGTGACTATTCAATTTATGATGGTAATCAACTAATAAAATCAAAATATGATCCTCACGCGGTAAAACTATAGAGTGTCGTTGATCGAAACTTAAATATGAGTTGAAGAAGCGCCTACAAATTGGCAAACGTACATATATTACGATACGCAACATAAACTATACACAAACTATTGATAATACAAACACGAACAAACACTACCTAATCACTTCCAGAACTACAAAGGCTTTATATTGTAACGACATAAAATGATTTTAATTTCACACAGCATCAGCATAATGCTGTGGCGTATCTAAACCTACACATTTCGTATGAAACTCTAGTAAACTAAATAAACACTAATAAGCCAAATATTAATTTATATTTCTACTAGAGATAAAGCCTAATAATCAGATCACACAAAGCTATATAATCATAAGTATGCAATATCTAAAGTGAATCGGAAGGACTAATAACTATAAGCGGTGAAGTTATGTGACGAATGTTATGGAATAACGGTGCTGGTAGCCTGTTGCTCGCGAAGTCTCACTTCTTTCGATAATGCGGATAGGTCTGCTTGCAGTCTGACCTCCCTTTCTCGCAGGTATTTTATTTCCCTCCGCTAATCGAGATTAGCCTGAGCAGGTCCATTTCATTGCTCCCAAGGCGGCACACCTTCTGCTGCAGTGACTCGGTGTCACCACGTGCCGTGGCCACTTCCTTGCTCCGCGCCACGCGCGTTTTCACTGACAACATCTACTTGAGGCCCGTGTCGCTGACCAAGTTTACCTAATCTGTCACCTGACGAGTCGCGGGGTAATCTAACTTTGTTAATTTATGTCTGCTACACAGTATCTGTAAACCTGGCTCCAGGGCTATGCCTTTCACCGTTCCCTTTGGCTGCGATGAAACCACTACAGTTTCACTACTTATTCCCGTAGCAATAAATTCTAATGTTTTGTTTTTCGACTTCTCGCATAATCTATTATCCGAGCTAAGAAGTAAGTTAGTAGTGAAGCGGAAGGTCCAAGGTCTTGTTTACTAATAATCCCAAAATTTGGGAACACTGCTGCGTTATAAAATTACTTTGTGACGCGCTATCTAATAACGTATGAACGCTATGTTCGTTTATTAATTAAACCTCATATATATATACCCAATTTTTAATTATACCACGTCCATACATGATCAAGATTATGGACATTATTCCTGTACAATTTTTAGTAAATTCTCATTCTCTCATGAATATTCATTAAAACTCATTCCAAATTTTATCGCATCCGAACAACCTTAATAAATTAATCGGTTATTAAGTTTTGCAAACTCGCAGCTAATCAGTCTGATTTTATATGGACTACCTACTCGGGTAATCGCAAACGTTTCCATATTCGTACTTTGTAATTTAAAATAGAGGTGTCACAAGTCGCTTCCGCGGCTGGGATTACAGTTTGTCCTTTGTTATGTCTATTGTTATGTTAGTAGTGACGGCTTATGTTCCTATTATTATTTCTTTCTTATGTTCATTTTAATATGCTGTTTAGTAATTTATTTTCAGTTTTATTTTGTTTGAACTTTTAATTCATAAGTTTTTAATATTATGATATAATAATTAAAATTTATTAGTTTTAGGGAAAATAGTATTTATTTGTGTGGATTATGAAACATTTTACTTCACTCACCACGATTTTGAAACACATTATATAATGTATACATTCAATTGATATAAATTTTATGTTATGTTATGGCTATAATATGAATTTATAAAAGATGTGAGAAAAATTAATAGCTAAATTTTAGGATATAAATGGAAAATATTCATATTGTGTAGGTTAACCCAACAAAGTTTTTACTGTTGTTTATAAAAAATAATAGATCCTTACATATGAAATTGGCGTTTTGTACGGGTGGAATATAAAGTCAATTTTTTTTTGTAAAACACATTTAATTAATCGAAGTGTGCACCGTTGTTGTCTATGTACTTTTGAGATCTCATAGGTAGTTCATTGATTTCTTTATTAAAAAACCATGGGGGGCAAGAATTAATAAACTCTTTGAAGGTGGTTTGGACAGCCGCATCGGAGTTTATTTTTTTTTCCTTATAAGAAGCCATCCAAATTCCGATATGTTGGAGCAAGGTCCGGGAAGTACAATGAATGTCGCAGACTTTCCTATTTTAGCTCATCTAACTTAGTGGTTGTTTGTTGTTCAGTGTGTGGCCTTGCATTGTCGTGAAGAAGCAGTGGCCTCGAGCGATGTACCAATCTCGGTTGTTTAGCAGCTAGTTCTTCCTTCATGGTTTGCAGTTGCTGACAATAGATATCTGCCGTAATCGTATGGCCAGATTTAAGAAAGCTTTAGTGAACGACATCGGTGCTAGTTCACCAAACACACACAAGTAACTTTTTCTGAGCCAATTTTCCTTTAGGGCAGGATTTGGCTTGGTCTCCAGGGTACAGACATGGCGACGAGCGCTTCTGATTATCGTACGGTATTCACTTTTCAACACAAGTAATGATTCGATTTAAAATCCCTTCATTTTTGTGTTGTTTGATCAAAGTAATACAGCAGGCGACGCGTGTTTGCAAGTTCGATTCACTCAATTCATGAAGTACCCATCGTTCAAGTTTTTATACTGTCCCAATTTGCTTCAATTGGATTAATACGAGTACAGTTTCATCACTTACTCCGAAGCCTACAGCTATCTCAAAAGTGCTTTGTAATGGATCCGCTTCAACAATAGTCTTTAATTTTTCATTTTCTACTTTGGTCTCCGGTCGTCCACGGGGTCAAAATTTCCAGAACGAAAACTTGAAACCAAAAACGTACCGTGCTTTATTTTGCGACACCAGCGCAAAATTATACTACAGCGCAGTATTTGGAAATAAATATATCTTTGATCTCTCGTAAAAATTCATACTAGCCCAAATTCTAATTTTTTGAACGTTTTCAAGATCAGCAAATTCAATTTCAATTTAACACCAGCATCCCAAGAAATTGATCCATTCATCTTGAAAATTGGATGCGTCGAGAATTCCGGAGTGCATACGGGCATAAATTTCAACCGCGACAAATATACGTACGAGATTTATATATCTTTAGTTGAATTTGAAATGTGACGTGTTATAAAAATATTAGTGATTTTTTTTAATTTTGTTATAATTCGCAAGTTATGAAAGGAGTAAAACAAAAAGCACTTTTTAGCAGGCTGTGCAAGGAGTTATACAAAACTGCTGGTGCTTTTTCACAAAGAAATCTAACAAAACATTATAGTTCCTACTATTCCCGTAAATCACAACAATTAGGCTGGAAATAATTGTACTACTAACAGCTTACAAGAATAGTCTAATTGCGGGGTTCAACTTATTGCTAGATTTATAAACTATGTGTCTTATGATACTTTATATTTTATGAATAAGCAACTTCCCTGTCCGTAAAAAGGCATAATAGTTTAACTATCAAAATTTTCAAATAATATGACTCAGGGGACATTGAAATGGTAAATATCGTATATTTATACTATTATTTTTAAATAAAAAGAAATTCGTACCCATGCCTACTTTCCATGTCAAAACGTCAAACGTCGTAAAGCGACCTATTTTATCAATATCATGTACTTAACCACTCAGCAATATATTTTTGCTGCATGTCAAAAGTTACTGAATTGTGTATCGTATTAGGGTAAAACTTTTACACGACTAGTATTCTTTTATTATTGTATAATAATTTTTATCAGTATCAAAGACAAACGTAGGTAACGATAACAGGATTGCCTACTAAGTATTCTTGGCTACCTTACCACCTATACATATTAATAAAATGGAAATGTCTGTCTTAAATATCGAAACAACTGTCATTTAAATAATCCCATTGATCCAAAGGAGTTATTTGCTTTCCAATAAGACATAAACCATAATTTAAAAAGTGTAGCCCGTCTGTTTGTCCGGGCTTTTCTTTCAAGTATCTGAACTGACTATAAATAACATTTCATCAACAGACAGGAAGCAATGCCGGAAGTGATGATCCAAATATATATATATTAAAAATGATAACGGAAAACGGCTAAATTAAATGTTATATTTAAATAACGCCACTAATAGATCCTACCTAGGTGAAGCCGGGACACGTGACATTTTATCCAAAAAAGAAAGTTTCCTTTTTCAAAACAACAAAGCATATAATAACTTTACAGTTAAATATCTAATAAAAAAATTATGGATATTATCACGAATTCTCAGCTTTGCGAATGATTACATTTTGAGTAATGTGGGGACTGAGATGAATTATGGTCAAATTTTTAACAAGCTGAAGTATAATGTACCAACAATGAAATAATGGTAGATTTACAAAGTGACAAATAGAATAGACTAGAATAATTTTTATTCAATATAAATCACAACAATACTAATTAAAAGTCGTTTAATCTTTATTCTTCATTCGAAAAAGCTTTGCGCTGGGAAGAATCAGCAACAACCTAAACAGCGTATAGGAAAGCATGAAAATAGCCTGTTTATTCCAAATGGAAATGGGATTTTTTTTTAATTATTTGTTAAAGGAAACTGAGCATAATTATCCGTCAGGGATGCCGACTTTTGAAAAGAAACTGAGCTAAATTGATTCGTCAGAGATGCAGATTTCTGAATTGAAAGAAAACTGAGCCAAATAAAAGAACCGTCAGAGATGCAGCCTTTTGAATTGAAAGGAAACTGATCGTAATAGGTCCGTCAGAGGTGCATCATTTGGAATTGAAAAAAAAACTGAGCTAAATAGGAAATTTTGAATTGAAAGGGAAGATCTGTGGGAATTCGGATTAATTGATTGTGGGAATTTTGGAAAAGAAACTAACTGAACACTATTTTAAGACGCTACTGTGCAAAATGTTATATGTTTTTACATTCGGGGAAAGAATATGGAGATTCTGGGCATTTCACACACGCGAACATGCTACATACAGCTGACCATGAGAGAAGCACGGTTTTTCTAAGTTGACCCCCGCTATTGCCTTGCGCTTTATTAATTGTCATTGCAAAACTGAGCTTAATAGGGAATTGCAACCTTTTAAATTGAAAAGGAAGATCTGTGGGAACTATAGGGATCCGTGGTATAATAACATTTTCACCTTTTCCTACGCCTGTCAAAATTTTAGCACCGATTATGTTCCGTCCAAGAAGTGTCACACGCAGCCTTGTCCCGTTACATAACCGAGGAGCATCTAAATTTCGCATTAGCATTTAATTGAAGCTTATGTGAGGGCACACCTGACAACTCTAGAGAATTTAGAAACTCTACGAAGGATATGAAGTGCTCTGTTCTGTGTCCATAACTGTGTCAACTGACAAATACTCTGTTATTTCTCCTGTTACTTCGCTTAATATATCTGAATTTACTTTGCTAACGCTCTCATTTTTTGGTGCAAGAATCGGCCTTTCACATAACCATTTTTCTTCATGCATGTTGTTCGTTAAATCTGAATAAACGCTCGCAATTAATTCGAAATGACTCTGTACTAAATTACACAAATCTCTCGTCAATTTAACGCAGCCCTCAGCATCCGTTTCCAACCGCCCATCGCCAATTTTTAATAGTGTGTCAGCATAGTTTCCAGCATTGATATTATTATACAAATGCACTCTCATATTCGTAGTTAAACTGAATTTTGTCACCTTGTTCCATAATATAGACGACTTGAGGCATGCTTTAATTTCATCTGCAGGTTTGCCCTTTTGAATGACAGGTAAAGTTTGGCGAAAGTCACCATCAAGTAAAACCACCATTCCTCCCATTACATCGATATTGCTGCGTAAATCCTGAAGCGTTCCATTTAGTGCTTCTACAGATTTTTATGCGACATTGTACTTTCGTCCCACACTAAAAGTTTGCATTGTCGTAGCATTATCCCTCGTGCACTATTTTTGCTAAAGTTGCAGATCGGCGATTCTTCCTGGACTCGATTTAGAGGGAGTTTTAAAACAGAATGTGCAGTGCGACCCCCGTTTAGCAGCGTGGCGGCTATACCGTAGGAAGCCACGGCCACAGCAATGTTTTTATCTTTCCATACTTGCGCTAATAATAAATTTAACAAAAATGTCTTCTCAGTTCCTCCAGGGGCATCTAAAAAAGAAAAGTGCACTATTTCCAGATTCAATTTGTCCTAATACTTTGTCAAAAACTCGTTTTTGTTCGGGAAGCAAGCGGGGTACAAATTCGGCTACATGCTGCTGCAAAGCTGGTATATCGTAGTTTGTTTCACGTATAATTTCATCACTTAGTTCATTTTCGGTTGTTCGCTGAGGGCTTATCATTCCAAAGTCGCTTAATTTTTTGCCTACCATTGCCATTACTATATCTTAAATTTTTCCAAGTGTTTCATTATAAATTTGTTCATTGTTTGTCATGTTTGCGTGTGTCTGCTGTAACCTTCGCAAAATATCTTCCGCCATGTACTCTTTATATTTGTCCCACAATTTATGTACATTAGATAGCCCGCAAGATGATATGAGTGTTGCATAAAGATCCCTAATTTTGGCTGGTGACTGGCACTGCACAGCTTCCTCCATGGTTTCATACCAGTGATTATTATTTTCTAAAAGATGCAGAGCTTCACATGCTTCTCTATAAGTTGCGCATTCCTGACCGTTGAGAGTTTTAAGGTTTTTATATCCTGTAGGATCCCGAACATGGTGCAGCAGCAATCGTAAACAGAAACATTCAAAATTAGTTACATGGACGGTATACACATGACCAAGGGAATCTGATGACTTTACACCGGGTCAATTTGCAACAGGCGCGCCTTGAATGCGGCGTTTCCACTCCTTCCTAGATGCGTTCCAAGTATAATAGCGAGGGACTTCAGAATAAAACAACGTTTTGCAAAGGGGTCGGTTTGACAAAGTTGAAAGAAGGCTGTTAGTGTAATTATTGGCGGTGATGCAATTCTTTCTTGAAAATTTCTTTCGGTGAAATATATACGCTCTACATTTTCTAAGTGCACAGCAAGGTAATAACTGTTGGGTGCCTTCGTAAAAACCCTGCCGACCCCCCCCCCCCCAATTGTGCTTTTTTTAACCGGAAGCGCACTAAGCGACCGCGCCCCGCACCGCTCCTACGGAGCGCACGAGAGCTGATTCGGCATCATTGGGAGTCATTGTGTACCGTTTCTTTTAATAGCTGTTAAGGAAAATTCTTTGTACATTTTCCTTCTTTCATACATGGCGATATTGAATTTCGTGCTCCACATGGACCGTGAATCATATTTAATAAAGCGATGGTACATCATACAATTCTTTATTTTTATCGGGATCCGGAATCTCAGCGCTTATTATGTTGTCTATTTGGCTGGGCCGCAACTTCTCTTTAAGCCATATTAGAATGTGGGCATGCGGTAATCCTCTTTTTTGCCATTCAATTGAATATATGAAGCACTGCACCTCTCCGAAAAATTTCCCTTTGTTAATTAAATACATTAATTTTTGTACTTTTAATCTAAATACTCTAGCAACTAAATCGTGTTTGTCAGTACTTTTTGGCCCGGCATTAGCTCCTCGGTTATTTCTTTCCATGTGGGATTGCAAGTAAAAGTAACAAAAAGATTAGGTCTTCCGTAAGTTCGTACATAGGTGAATGCGTCTTGTGGTACTCTGTAGGCAGCGGGGACTGTTAACGAATGATGAGGGTAGAATTACGATTTTACCTAAATCTTTGGGGTTTAGATTGGCTTCGCTAGAAACTGCATCTTGTAAATGTATATAATTCTCAACGCGTAGCTTTTTTGATTTAAAGATATATAACGCAGACGTTCACTTTCTACCAAAAATTGGTGAAATAATTGTCTACACCGGGCTAAAAGGATAAAATCATTTTCTCGCAACATCATATGATACGCATAAAAATCCATACATGATACTTTTTGTTCGGAGTAGGCTCCTTTGTGACCGGGTTAATGAGTGGAATTTGAAAATGATAACCCTCTTGTCTTTGCAATAAATCAATGGGTATTGCAGAGCGTCATAAAACTTGTGTGTATCGGCTACCCGTTGCAACGTACCATCACGTGCTCGCAAGACAATGTCTCGTGAAGAAAATTGATCACCACTAATTACGGCTGCTATTTCATTTATCAAAGGTGCATTGTAGCGCCTTTCATGATCTCCTCGAGGGGTCCGATCTGCGTGAATAACGACTTTATAGTCCTCTTCAGGTAGATTTTCTAAAGCAATTTTAAATTTTTTGACTAAAATGTTACGTTCATGCAAGAATCATTGAATTTTGAACACTGTGTCTCTATTAACTCCATGGATAAATTGGCAGTGACCGTCTACCTCAATTTTTTCGTCACCCATAAAATGTACTTGTAAAAATTTATGCTGTTCGTTTTCAGCTGGAAAAAGTGAACCTATTCTATGATAAATTTGCCTTTGCACCGTAAATGTGCGTATCCTGGCAATATTATTTCCCGGTCAACTCTGAAGGAAGTCATTTGAAAGCATCAGTTATATTTCCGGATCCTGTTTAAAAAGCGCCGTGACTCATTAGCATTACATAAAAAGAGAGTTTTAAAAGGTTCTTCTGATTCCCCAATTAACGGAAGAAGGACACTTTGCCATTGGAACAGCACATGCTTGCGGCCTCATCTTTCCATTTTAAAGCGCTGTAAAATCGACACGCCTTGTCCATCAGTCCGATAACAACTAACCTGTGATTTTTATAATCAATCAACGGATCATAATTTAATGCTACGTTATTAAAAACCAACCAATTGTTTCTTTGAAAATTTTGTCGACGTTCAGCTTGGAGCTGTGCATTTGCATCTCTTCGCGCCTGTGTCTGTTCTGGTGTTTCCGATGCCCTTATAGTAGATTGACGTTGAGCTTGCTCAATGAGTCTGTGTTGAGTTTCATCAGATGTTTCCGCGGCTCTTAAGGCTGACGTTCGAAAACAACGAAAACCAATTCACGATTCTAAATAAACAAAATCCAAAATCAAAGCCAGAGTCTAAATATGTATAAAGGAATACCAACCAAATGAACAAAACCTTTAAAATAAGGTAAACTCTTTTCTTAAATTTCCCTAAGTCGTATCTGTCTAGAAAATATTGTAATTGTTTAATGCATTCAAATAATTCAAGACATACCTACAGAATACTGTTTTTAATTATATTATAGGACTAGATTATCAACTTATATTATAGTGCCATAAAGCTCACGTAGCTTTAGCAAATAAGTACTCGTTTCTTCTAATCTTCCAGTTGAACTGGTTGCTGTTGATTTTAATTCTGTTAGCCTTTTGGTTTTTACAGCTTCATAGGTCTCAGTACCCGCGGCTTTAAAGTTCGCGAGCTGTAAAAAAGGTGAATTTAAATCATTTCGCATCGTTAATTGCGTAGCAATGAATCCTATGACAGTGCAGTGCACGTGGGTGAGTTATCTAACGGCCGTCCGAACAGGGGGTGGCGGGCCCTGGCTCTGATGGCTAACTCATATCGTTCGATGTTTTGAGCGGTGAGAACCGCCCAGTAATGCGAGTGTAAGGTATGTACGCAGTGTGCAGGGGTGTGCGGCGCGCTCGTCTGTGGACTTGCTGTATCCCATCTATGGTCCTAACAGTGTTTGCAGCACTAAGTGAATGTGTAGCAACTATGTGTGACGGGTCGGTGACATTTGTATCGTCCGAATCTAGCGGAATTGGGGGTTCAATTAAAATGTTACGAGTCGTTCGGAGATTTTGCTTAATATTTGGGATGTGAGCGTAGATTACTGCGTTTACCACTATTGGGTTGGGATGTGTCTCAGCGCTCTCGAAGTAGCGCCGAGATATTAATTTGAAATATTCAGGGATCGTCGGTAGTTCACAATCTCTGTGCAAGTCCGATTTTTGATGGTACCGCCGAGCTCCGCTGGCGATGCGAATGAAAATAGTTTGGATGACCTAAAGTTCGTACAAATGTTCATAGGCTGCGTATGCGAATACTACGCTTGCATAGTATATGATCTTACGCAAGCTTTTTTGAAGTGGAGCTTGTGTCTTAAAGACAGTTTTCTCTAATTTTTAACTAGCAGGTGGAGGCGACTAGTGACGAATTTGGAACGATTGCGGACGGTTCAAATGTGTTTCGTTAAGGTCATGCAGTGGTCGAACTAGACCCCTAGGTCTGGTGCGCCTTACCGGGGAAAGAGAACAGAGAGGAATATTCCTCTCTCGAGTAGGTGCCGCCATGGGGCGGCCGGCGCTGGTGGGGCCGCGGATTTGTACGAAAGCGTTCCCGTGGCCCTGCCAATACGTGACGAAGGTGGAACATCATGGGGTTTTAGTCGGTGCGAGTTCGACATAACCCGTCCTTGCCCCCGCGAGGCGGGTATGCGTAGGAACTTCCACATGTAAAAAAACGACCCCTAGGTATTTGACGGTTGGTTGCCTCGGGATGTGGCGGCTGAATAGAGTGATCGTGCCTGGAGAATTTTTCGAATTAGGGTTCCGATGACTAAGGGAGAGCTTCCTTTGAAAGTATATTGCTATACTTTTTTCATGGTTCACTTTGATTTTCCATAAGCAAAACCATTCGCCTAAGCGATTGGCAGCTCTTTGGATAATCGTTGTTAGAAATTCCGTGCTGACATGAGCGACGTTAAGTGCCGTGTCGTATGCAAAGAGAGCGGTGTTGACAGCTGGGTCCTTTGGGATGTCACTCGTATAGAGTGTGAAGAGGAGTGAGGAGAAAACGCAGCCCTGAGGGACTTCAGCCCTGAGAAATCGCTTGGAGGAGCGAGTTAATAACAGCAATGGCGGTTGGCTAGAAAAGCTCTGATGAAGTGAGACAATTGGGCACGTTAACTTTAAACAGCTTGTAAAGCTAGCTGTTGTGCCAGACGTTGGCGAATGCTTTGACAACGACGAAGAAGGGGGCACCGGTGTTACGGATTTGACCGTTACTCCTTGAGTGGGAGAAGCCCTCTAGGATATATTCCGTAAGGCGGTGGATCTGATTAGTGTACGAGTGATCGGGTCTGAAACCGAACTTCTTCTTTCTGAAGAAGCTTGTTGATAAGGACGTGTTTACGGAGGCGATTCAATATCATATGTTCGTAAACTTTCCCTAGTGTACTGAGAAAACAAATGGACCTGTAACTAGAGGCTAGGTTGCGCGGTTTCCCTATTTTCGGAATTTCTATGACGTCTTCTTCTTTCCATGCGTACGGGAAGGAGCAGCTAAAGAGAAGAGCGTTGAAAATGCCTACTAAGAGGTATACAAGTAGTGCTGAGAAGGATTTCAGCACCCCGTTGCTAATGCCGTCAGGGCCGGGTGCTGATTTATTTTTAAGGTTTTTGATGGCTTTTGTGACTTCGTCAACAGTCACAGGATCTAAAGGTTTCGGCTTTTAGCGGTTTAGGCTTTTATAGCTGGTAGCGCTGACTTACGCTCGACCTACGTTTACGTTTACGACCTACGCCCTCTGCAAGGTGAGCCGGATCTATTGGTTCGCTAGAAAGAGTGCATTGGTTCTCTAAACTATCCGCAAGGCTTTCGGCTTTTTCAGAGTCATCAAAGGCGAGATCGGGGGTTTCTTGCCTAATGAGAGGTGGCATGAGAGAGGATTGTTCTGCTTTCCGAGATCCGGTCAACTGTCAGAAGTTACTTTGGGATGACTCAGCATATTATTCCACTCATTCTTTCTAAATTCTGCAATGCGCTCTCTTACCTCGTTTTGGAGGTTGAGCAGTCTTAATATCTATTGTGTGATAGTGATCGTATTGTCTAAGGGCTGCGTTCTTCGCTCTGATCAGTTTTCGAATATTTTTTGAAATCTTCAGGTGTCGATAGCTCGAAACGCAAACCTTTCGAGAGCATCAGTCAACTGCTGAGGTGAGGTGAGTCGATAGGGTGTTAAACGTCATATTGGCTTCCTCTGCCAAGTCAATTGACGACTCCGTGGCGTAGTGGCTTAGCAATGAGTGGCTGCGCTGGGAGTTGCGGTTTCGAATCCCGCACGGAACAAGTATTTGTATAGCCTACAAATAATTGTTCCGGGTCTGGATGTTTGTCCTTGTGCAATTTATGTTTGTAAACTGCCCCCACGATACAGGAGAAAATCCTAGTGTAAGGGTAACGTTTTTTAAAAAGAAAAAAAAAGAAAAAAGAAAAAGAATAGTTTTTCGGGAACCGTGTCTAAGTGCTGGGAGGTCGTTGACTCTAATTTGACCTCGAGCTTACGCCAGTCTACGATGGTTTTGGTCTGAAGGAACTCACCTGCGGGCTGGACAAGCTGCAAAAAGACTGGTCTATATTCCGAGTTAAATTCTAGGATTGTATCGATGGATGTTAACCACAAACGGACATCTTTGAGTAACGCTCTGTCAAAGATGTCCGGTCGATATTTGGTAGTGAATGATGTGATGGGTCTTAGGTGCGACGACATCGAAGTTTAGTCGAAAGCTCGAACAATGCATTAGCATTAAGGTTGTATGTAAAAGCTATATATGCTCCAATTAATCTACGAATTTCTTGACCACCGAAAAGACATCTTGATATTATAACACGTTACAATCGTTGATAATTTTTTATGAACTATATTTATCATAAAATAAAATACTGAACATCATAAAGGAAGACTAGTTTCCCGTCTATGTCGAGATCGGTATTGTACAAAGCACTAATAAAATTGGGTTTCTCCAATAATAAAATAGGTAGAAACAGTGTTTTAGTTTTTTCCAGTAATAAAATAGAAATGCCGTGTATAGTTATTTTTTATATAGAAGAGGGGGCAAATGAGCATGCAGCTCACCTGATGGTAAGTGTCTACCACCGTCCATGAACATCCCCAACACCAGAGTAATTGCGGCGTTGCCGACCTTTTAAAAATAAGTAGGCTCTTTTCTTGAATGTCCCTAAGTCGTATTGGTCCGGAATAATTAGCAGGCAGCCAGATAAAACGGAACTACTAAAACATATTGTTTAGATGAAACGTGGGTAAACGCCGGTCATACAAAATCAAAAGTCTGAGTGGATATTTAAGTAAATATTTCACTAGCGGGGATCGAAGGAGGTATTTGGTTTATTTAACCTGTGAATTCGAATAAAAGTGGTTAGGTAGGTAGTGGCAAAGCAGAATATTAAGTAGATAAGTCAGGTATTCAGACTAGTGTTTTAAATTATTACGTATTGGTATGATCGCTAGAAATTTTTTGCAATATTTTACTTTTTATTTTTAAGATATTTTACATTTTACATTATTATAATAAAGTTTAAAATAATAAGTGTTATCATCATCATAGTGCGACAAAGTAATGGTTATAAATTGATGTTTATTATGTTAAAATCTAAAACAGGTTAGTATATCATAAGTCAAGTTTTAATCTACTTGTTGTAGTATATTGGTATTAATACATTTTGTGAAAATAATTAAGTAGTCAGAAGTTAAATAGTAATAAAGTAGTAATAGGTTACAATTTTGTTTTTGTTAAAAGTAGTCAATAATTGTTATTTTCTTTTCCTTTATTTCATAAATAAGATAATAACGATAATGGCAGAGTGCGTTTTTAAATAAATTTAAAATTTACTAAAATTTGTAAAAGGGAATGTAAGGATGTTAGATGATAGAAAATAGAATAAAAGTTTAAACTGAACGTAAGCTAGTGTGAAAGGTGACGAAAGTATGGCAAGAATATGGGTACAAAAGAGTAAGACAAAGCTAAAGTAGTGTAAATGGTGTGCAAGCGAGATAGATTATTGTAATTATATAAGTAGGGGGAGAGAGAAAGTAGATCACTACGTGTAATATCGACATGTGTTTTCATTTCTATCTTACATGTCTGCCACCGACTCCGATACAAGCTCGTCATCTTCTAATAAATGCTCTTCTAAGAAGTCGTGCGAAGCGCTGTTCAGTTATTTTTGAAGCGGCCTCCTGCACATAACTGCGCAATTCCTGCAAACTTGAAATAGGCTTGAAGTACAACTGTATTTTTAGACAGCCCTAGTAAAAAAATATAGTGGATTTAGGTCCGGGGATCGCGGAGGCCACAAAATGGGACCTAAACGACCAACCCGTTTATTTGGATACGTAGCATTTAAATACACACGGACGTTTGCAGCACAATGTGCAGGACAACCATCATTTTGTAGCCAATAGGATTGTCGCATCCCCTCAGGCATCTCCTCCATTAAATTGGGCATACTACTTTGTAGAAAATTCAAATAATTTTGTCCAGATAAGTTTCCGGGCAGTTCAAATAAACCGATGAATTTTACGTTTAATATAGCAGTCCAAAATGTATTTTAAACTGGTATTGTGATCTTTCTTGTCACATAAGATGCGGATTTGAGAGTTTTCAGCTGTGCAGATTATGATTTCATCGCTTTACAGAATTTGTAGTGTATAGTCGGACTACCGACCCATCGGACTATGAGAGTGAGGGAATAGAGAGTGCACCTGTGTTTTTTCATACACTCGTGCAATATTAATAACGTCCTACGCATGTGCTTAGTCTCCGTTAAGACTGGCCACCGTGATCGAAATTCCGTCTGAAGAACCTTAATAAACATTTTATAAACCGACTTTAAACGCTAATCACTCTTACTTTTGGGAAAATTTGCACATATATTATGTAAATAATTTTACTAAACAGTTATTAAAAAGTGATAAAGACCTTAAAGTTAGATAATTATTTTGCTGTCATTATATTTTCAATATAGTGTAGTTGGGGAGAAATGTCAATTTTTTTTGTAATACTACAATAGTATAGCTACTCAAACAACGGATGTGAAGTCAATATACATCTGACAAAATTAGTTAAATATTGTAAACGATTGTTTATCTGAGTTAGTTTAGTTTCTTACATATTCTTTTTTATCTAATAGGTATAGGTTTGAATTCCCAGACATGCTCTAAGTCTTAAAACAAAAGTATACCACCTATGTAAGACCAATATGTATTGCTAGTGACGACCTATGGAACAGAATTTATTAGGTCTTTCACTGCTGGACATGCAAGGAAGTTTGATGACACTCAGCGAGCTATTGAGAGCAATGTTCGGAATTTCATTGCATGATAAAATATGTTTTGAAGTAATTCGAATTAAAGCTTGAGTAGGGAAGAAATGTTTTCTATTGCGTGTCTCGTACTGGTAAGAAGACTGTAGAGCAATCGCTCATTAGATGGAGTGACGACAGATGGAGTGTTTCTAGTACGACATACGGGAAGTCGAACGATACAGGTGCTAGATGGTTTATGACCTTGATTTGCTGCAATTCTTAGGAGTGAGTGGGGGCATGTTCAACAGTGAGCTTGTGAGAAGCTTTAATAATGGTAGTTACTTTTTTACCAATTTTTAATGATTTTTTTAACAATTTTTAAATTGCAACTAATGAAAGGGGAAATATTCCATTATTAATAGCTATGTATATGTAAGAAATCGAGGGGTGATGAAAAAGAACACTGTAAAAATTGTAGTTTGATGTTAAAAATGTTCGGAAATAAAATTAGAGGAAAACTATAATATCACCTAGCTTCTGAAAATATTACAAAGTTTTCGAAAAGTTTTCAAATAAATGTTGGCAGTAATTGACAAAGGAGTTCGTTAGAAAGGTTATGAACAAAGTTGCTACAATTTTCGTTTAGCGGAAATCTTACTTTAATCCTACATTTTTATTAAACTTTGTTTAGGTTTATTGTATTAGAGCATTTTACTTGATGAAATCGAAACTTGTTTTACATTTTTAAATTCATCGTTCTTAAGGGGATATCTGGGCTGCGATTTTTTTTTTGATAGGATAGGATGACAAACGAGCACAAAGTCCACCTAATGGTAAGCGATTGCTGTGGCTCATAGACATCTACATCTATCCTCGATTACGAATCAAAATACAGATGCGTTGTCATCCGTGAGTAGAAGTAAAAAAGTAAAGTTACAGCCTATATACCCCACTCACTCATTTCTGAGAGGGTTTTAGAGCAAGGAATAGTCCAATGCGTGTTAGCGAACTTCCCATGTCTTGGAAATATTTTTTTTCTTATTTCTCAGACATGCAGGTTTCCTCATAATGTTTTCCTTCACCGCCGAGCACGTGGTAAATCAGCACTTAAAATTGCAATTAACCGAATCGATCGAACCCGGTTGCTGTCGTATTGTGAAATTTACAGCGAGCGCTAACTATCTGAGCTACCACGGCCCATCCGTCCGTCCGTCCGTCCGGTCGCTCGATCCGTGAGTACTTAGATGAGGTTATCCACACTCACTATACAAACACAGCAGCATTAAGCTACTATTTGACGCTGGTATTTTGTAAGATTAATTCACACAAACTTATTATTCTGATTTCTTTTTTTTTGCTTCCCTGATTTTTCATAAATCAATTAATTATAAAACTAGTTAAATTTAATTAAATTGCCTAATTATACCGTAGTTCTCAAAACACCCAGCAAACAAATAAAATGAACTTAAAATATTTAAAAAAATGTATAGCCTAAGCCACAATATTCATTAAAAATTGTCCAGTTTTAATAAAGAAACGTTTATAGAAGAATATAAATGAAACTAGAGATGTTATCGTAAATTTTTGTGTAGTTTCTTATATCTCAGTTAACAGCTCTCGTTCGGACACAGAGAGATAGCAACAAATTTTTTGTAGCTTAGATCTCCTCTAACAAATTTGGTTTTTTATCTCGCTAATAATTATGTGTTTTACAATTTGCCATGTAGTGGCATCGTAGGAATATCTACTATCTGATACCATTCCGTGGGTACCGTAAGACGCGACAGAGGGAAGCTGCAACATGAGATGTAAAACAGCATATTTCTGCTGACAATTCAATAATAACAAAACAAGCTTGGCAACTATTACTACATCTCTCCTATGAAGCATTCTATGGGTTAGGTTTATGTTCAGAAGTTGACTTGTGAGGGGCTACCTGAACTATCTGAAATTTTGCAGGTGTATTAAGTTCCAATTACAATAAAATGAATTCATGTTTATAACCTAGTTTTCTTACTAGGATTAACACAGGTCATGGTTAATGAGTGTTGCTTAAATTTTCTTAAGCCCTGAAATTATTCCATACGATTTTTGATATCCGGGACGGATCAGAAGCGGCTGAACTGCGTGAATAGCGTAAATAAGATATAAGTTATATATTTGTGCCATTTGCAGTAAACAGTAAAGACTATAGCTCCGTGAGATCCACGTGCGCGATGTACCTAAATTATACTGTAATCACTTCAGGTCGTCCCTGCTAAAGAAAAGAAGATTGGTTCTTTTCTAAACCTTGAATTTGGTCCTTTTTTTAAAAACCTCTCGTCTTAGGGTACGCCGCTTAGAGTCGGGGCGGTACCAGAGGCGAGAGAACTAAGTGATTCAAGTATGAGTCTCTGAGAGATACACATTTGTGCCATTTGCTCTAGAGACTATCGGTCCGTGGAGACTATGTGCGGTGGAGTTTCTACAGGAATTACATCCGCGACTTTTCGTCATTGTGATAAAAAGGCTGGTTCTTTTCACGCTCGAAAGCTATGTTTCACCGGTCACCAATAATAAAGTACCAGCCTTCTTGGTACTTTATTATTGGGAGTAGGACAGTATGATAATAAAATTTTTTTGTGTTTTTATTATTGTTTCAAATATTGTATATTATTTTTAATATAGTATAATATTATTAAAAATATGTTTAATTATAAAATCTTAATATATATAAATTAAGTGTCACGTTGTTTGTCCGCAATGGACTCCTAAACTACTTAACCGATTTTAATCAAATTTGCACACCGTGTGCGATTTGGTCCATTTTGAGAGATATGATAGTTTTTTGGTCCATGAGTAAGCCCACAATTTTTTTTGCGAAGTTAAGGAGTTTTAATAGGACATGACAAAGGGTCGTCGAAAAGGGCAGAACAACGTCTGCCTGGCAAGCTAGTATATAATATAGAATATCTCGAGCAATATTCTACAATATTGTCTTCGTCGGTAGCTGTTTTGTAAATAAATTTATATATAAAATATATTTTTATTGTATTTTTATATATTCTAAATAAATAAATTTCTAATTAACTTGTACACGAAACGCTGGTTAGCTTGGAATTTAGTTTGGCGTATTCTCCCTTCTCATATTAAGATAACGTGTATAATATAATATATTGTCCATGTAATGGCGATATAAGAATATCCACTACCCCATATCGTCCCGTGGGGGTCGTAAGAGGCAACAGAGGAAATCAAAACAGCAGATAGGCAGCAGCGACTTCCTAAAAATAATAAAAAACTGTAGTTGATATTCCAGGCGTGGAAACTATGGCAATTATGTGGGATAATTTGGCAAAATCAGGCTTATGTTCAGCAGTGGACTTTTGATAGGCTGGAACTGTAACGGTAATATAATAATATTTACGAATCAACATCATAATAAAATTATCTCTCTAAAATGTCCTTCTTTAGTAGTGTACTATCCCCATGTAAGTGAGGACGTAGTGTTTAACTTTTTACTGAATTTCAAAAGGGGATCTTAGTCAAAGTGAAATAAAGGCCTATATCCGTTCTGTCAGGCGCAGAACTCTTCTCATTCTATAAAAGATATTATTACATGGTGGACTTTATTTATATTTTTGAAATATGATTATCTTATAAAACATAGTTAACAATTTAAGTTCCTGCCAAGTACTTGACAAATCAGCACTTAAACTGCAATTAAGAAATTTCAGTGGTACCTGCGGGGATCGAATTCGTCTACTGGGAAATATGGTGAGCACTTATTCGTTGTGCTGCCACAGATCTAAAACTGTATCATTCATAGAATTAGGAGTTACTTTGCGGAAATCCATTATAATAAAGATATTAATTATTTTGCAACCTTCCGCTAACTAAATACAATGATATGTCTTACGTGGATTGAAGAGCACCTCCCGCCCTCCCTCAATTGCGTGCACCAATCCCACGGATTTATTAACTGTATCATTGTAATATATTATAGAGCAAACTTATTTTTTTAATAGACTAGATAGAATATACACTTAATGATAAGCATATGACGTGGCATAATATCGTAGCCAGTAGATACACGCTCGACTGTGGCCGGCTTCACTCGTTCACTGTGACGTAGGCGCAGGATCCGAAGCTTGTTGTCATGCAAAACTTGCTTGACGTGTTGAAGCTCGGCAGCCAGGTGTTTACTATCACAGATCCCTCGTGCTCTCTGAAACAAAGTTTTATCCACGGTAGCTAACTATGAAGGATGGTGGTGAGAATCGGTATAAATATCGATCTGTATGGGTTTTTTTTCTATACACAGTGTGGCTCAAGGTGTTATCAGGATTCCGAATTACTAATACATCTAGAAAAGCTAAAGAATTGTTTACCTCTAACACTATTGTGAAATGAATTTTATAGAGTTAAGATGGTCTAAAAATACAGTTACTTTATCTAAAGGTATAATTCTGAAAGTTTTCTGTACGCACCGCTTGTAGAATCTTGAATTTACGGGAGAAGTAAGCAGGGCTTTCTCCTCAAAGTTTTCCATGAATATGTCGGCGACAATGGGAGATACAGGTGAGCCCATCATCACACCATCTACTTGCTTGTAGAACTCATCCTTCCACAATAAGTAGCCAGATGTAAGGCAGTGTCTGAGTAATATTGCATATTCTACGGGCATGTTGTTTTCTTCCAGACAATGAAACTATGGTCAGTTTTGTCGTACAGTCATTGTTTACATGCTTACCTGTTGAAGACTGCATGTCAATTTTAACTAGAAAGCTTGATGGATAGATGGCTAGCTGATGTGAAGAATAGACGCTCCGGGAAGTCTGCAGTCTGTGAATACGTACAAGATCATCCCCTCACTACATCAGATTTTATAGACCACAAACTCTCAACCCAACCCAAAAATTAAACCCAACCCAAGCATACAACTGCAAGACTTCAAGATACTATTAGTTCATACCGCGTAGATCGGAATTAATATTAATAATTGTAATCTATAGTAACCGCGGTTAACTATGACATCTGGACGTTGAACGTCTTAGTCGCCCCCGTAACCATGGGTGCTGTAAAGAACGGTCGATGGTCGGCGCACTTCTTTGCTTCCTGTTGGTTACTTTATGAGCGTTGTATTACTTTGATTTGGTCTCAAACGAAAGAAGTCAAAGCTTCAAACTATGGTAATTTGGAGCCATGATTCTCCATTTCGAATAACGCACAATGTCCAGGTCGAGCTTTTTTAAAGCAATATGTAAAGACACAAAGTACATAAGGTCGTCAAATTAAAAGTTTTTGAGGACGGCCACTGATGTTACGAATTTATCCAAAAATTGTTCGAGACTACTGATATTTGCGAATGACATAACTTTAAGATCGAATGTTTGATCCAGATATGAAGAGGCTAGCATTCGCTTAACTTCATATTTCTTTTTAAGCGTTTCGAAGATATACGAATAATTATTTGTTGTTGATGTGAAACCGGTACACACAGTCCGCGCTTTACCACTTCACTTAAATAATATAATTTTTCAGCGTCCGATAAAGAGGGATTGTTATGTATAGTGTTTTGAAAGGTAGAAATAAATAACGGTCAAGTTTTAATATCACCATTAAACATCAGGATATCGATAGGTGACAATCTAAGAGATTCACTTGAACCTGAACTCCTGGCTTTACGTCGCTCTGGGCTGCAGATTGCAGCTATTTAGCCGTTCGTTTTACATGACACAACATATACTCAAATGCCATAAGCGATTGATAATTTACTAAATATTTGGGGTCAATTTGTAGTTCGAGATTATTAATTTTGTCTAAAACACTTTCGCAATCTATCCTCAATGAGTCCACCGTTTCGATTTTACATAAAAATGTCTCCCGCACTGATTCAACGTTTATATTTTTTATATGATTACTGATGTATTGTATAGGAGAAAATGGCATGCCCCTTTTAGCGTATAGATATTTAAGTTTCATCTCATTTGCACTCACTGCCAACTTGTAATACAATAATTAATATTAAACTAACACGAACAAATCGCGTGGCGATGAAAGATGAAACTTTCACAATGTGCTAAAAGTTAATTTTAAAATGAGGCGCTGCTTGTTATTTTTATGTATAGTGAGCACACTCCTATTCGAAAAAAACGTATTTATCTAACATAAACACAAAATAATTTTATTTTTATTAAATAAATATAATTACTTGGTTTTTATTTGAATATGCCATTTATGTAAAGCATTAATATGACACTCGCACAAGTGATATTGTCACTTAACACTTTAGATAAAGATAAAAAATAGTGCTCTGGAGACGTTTTTAGTAGTAAAAATTAATTCATTTCAACTGGAGGCACAAAGTATGATGAAAATTTATAAACTTAAACAAGGAGTAAGTCCGTAAAGTGTGCACAAGGGGCTTGTGACTTTTTGTAATGGATGCGTCTACGTAGCGATGAACTGAAAGAACAGAGAGCAGTTAATACTTGATAAAGTTCAGGAATTTTTCTCCAACCTGTACTCAAACCATCGCTTTGTTTATAGTCTGAAGATTATCTTTATCGCCACTGGACGAAAAGACCTTTTTCGTAAAAATATTTTAAGTGGCTTAGATAAGAACGGAGTTAAGAAAACAGACGTAAAGTAAATGGCAATGTAGGTATGATTATTTTAGCCGTGCAATGGTGTAAATAATGAATAAATAAATACAATTCATAATCCAGACATAGACAATTATAAAACCAAGTAAACGCAATAAAAAGCAAGCTTCAAAAATACTACAGCTTTACTGTAGTATTTGCTGTTCATACGGTACCTAATGAAGATGCATTATTCATATTGAAAAATGACAGAATATTTTCCCTATTTGATTCAAATTTGGAATCGTTCAAATAAATTACGCAACACTTATATCCTAAAATACATAGCAGATACTATCTTCAACGTATCTGAATAATAATCGAATAGCACCATACCACCAATAACACCAAATTTTAACTACGGCATTTAATTTATTTACGAGCCATTGTATTATGGCCATATATAAGTACATAAGTGGATGCTGTGCTCGATAAATGCTCATTTGTTGCCTATATTCTATAAAGATAAAAAATGTCGCTAAGAGGGCACAATATTATACTATGACATATATTATAAACTAAAACGTAAAACTGATATAGCATTTATATCGTGTTGACATGTAAATCCGCCTGCTTATCTTATACAATTTAACCTGTAGTCAAAAGGTGATTTATTAATCATTTCAATCGGTCCAGCTATTTTCTAGGAATCGGTGAACATACATAAAAACATATGTGTCGAACATAGAACTTCCTTTTTTTAATTTCATAAGTAAAAATTGTGTCTACTAAACTGAATTAAATTACCCTATTTTTCATGCTTTTCTGTGAAATAAATATACTATGAAATTAATTTTTGCATTTAAATATTATTTAGAATAAATAAACTAAAAAAAAAAACAGAAAATAACGTGGCGCAGTAGATTTCGAAAGAGATTATTGGTTTTTCGGAAAGTGATTTGAGCCAATTGTGCCGAGAAGGCTTTATATGATTTAAGATGTGTCTTCTGAGTATTCCACAATTACAATGATTTAATTGTGAAAACTGAACACCAAAACGAGTTCTGTAATCGTCGAGGCGATGACTTTATTTTGTTTAAACTGGCTTTTAGCGGACTTCAAAAAAAGGGGCAGGTATTATCATTTCCACAAAACGTTTATTGAGTGTACTCGTATGTTACGTGAGGATCTTTCACAATTGTGAACCGATTTTGACGATTCTTTCTCTATAATAAGCCTTATCTAATTCTTGGGTAGTTATGTATAATTTGGAGAAAAAACTGTACCTCTAAGTGTATAAAATAGGGGATAGAGTTTTAATGTTACTATTTAGATGACATTCTACACGTTACCTTGAGATATTTAATATTCCTCAGTCCACTCAAAGGAGTCTAAATTTAAACGCTTAGTAAAAGTGATGGCTGACTTCATAAAATCAAAAATAATAAAATTACTTTAATGTGATAGCTCCTAAAGTCGAAACTTTTATTCGTAATAGTAGTCGCCTAGTGGTAGGAATTCAATATTTGTTTGTAATGCAAGCTGTATATCCCTTTCATCTGCACAATAATATGTTATAAAAGCATACGC
Source organism: Parnassius apollo (assembly GCA_907164705.1). Taxonomy (NCBI): domain Eukaryota; kingdom Metazoa; phylum Arthropoda; class Insecta; order Lepidoptera; family Papilionidae; genus Parnassius; species Parnassius apollo. The sequence goes on from CAJQZP010000644.1 coordinate 4,022,563, forward strand.
TTTTTGCTATGTACATTTTGCAGACTATTGAAAAAGAAACATTTGAAATCACATAAAATTCACGACTGTTTGACAGGTTCGACCACCGACTATTGAGTGTTTCATAAGAAGTAAGAACATTAAAATGAATTCTTTGTTTTATTTAACGGTATATCTTTGTAACACATATTATATACAAATTTTAGCTCTCGTTATACCTCTCCTTCGTTTACACCTCCGTACGAGCAATATGCTTAACGTACATATAAATATATAGATATAATAGTATTCACTATGTGTGTATTATGTAAAAAATTTTTTAGAGAAAATTACAGTTTTTCAGTGAAAATTGGAAGGCAATCAATAATTGAAGAGCTAAGATAAATGAGTCAATGAAAATTTTAAAGTTTGTTCTTGTAAATAATAACACCATAATATTTATAACTATATATGAAAACATTTCTTTTTTGCAAATAAACCGTTTCGTGGTCTCGGAAATTACTATTTTCAAAGGCTTAAGTTAGCTAGGTTTAAGATTTTAATATTTCGTTATCATTGTCAAAGGCCCCCTTTACTCCAACATATTTGAGAAACTTTGAAACCTTTTCAATAAACGAGAAGTTTCGGCAATGTCCGTAAAACGCGTAGTTTTTTTTATGTATGTACGCTTCTCAACAATTTCTCGGCAGCGGCTGAATCGACTTAAATGATTATTTTTCTATAGTTGTTTATAATTCAGATATATTCAAAATTATATATATATATATGATGATTTTTTACTTGATATTTTGCATCTAGCCTCCGTAATAAAATATTATCGTATTACCAGCGAAACGAGCAGATATCAGCAACTTTTTAATAAAAGTGAAATTATAAGTACCAATGTTAAACGCTATTTTAGCTATCTAAAGCTAATACAAATAGGCTTTATGTAATAAGTTAATCTGCCTGATAAAAAATAAAGCTATGAAACTGTAATTGCGCATCTCAAATGTACATATTATATTTTCACACAAATTGATATTCACTTAAAATGTACTAATAAAATATACACCTCAGATTATGCCGCAAATGATTTATTAAATGAACGTGAATGTTACAGAAACTATCCAGAACATTAAATGAAATAAATTTTGTAGTATTACGTTTTTAGTGTTTCGTACTCAAAACAGTACAATTATGGTATCAGAGAGCATTAATTTCACGTAAGTTATTGAAATTTAGATAGTTATAACATACAACTGCTCAAATGTAGACGTGAAGTTCATAAGTAGAATTTTCCACTTGCATTTCGGGTTAGTTTTAGGTTTTTTTTTCAGTAATAAAATTGTAAAATTATTGTAAAATTGTATGGTCTGATTTTCCCAAGGTCTAAATTTTGATACACTTTTACGTGTATAATAACGAAGCAACAAGCTTTTAGAATTGGATACCATGATTTTCAGCAAAATTTCCGTGTTAGTATGCGTTTACGTTTGTGGATAATTTTCGCCGTGCATGTCTCGAAATCAATTTTGTCTAGTGACAGCGTAAATCCACTATCGCACATCACACTGCTGCTTAATCTATAAAAAATATCTGCGGTTGCCAACCCGCCTGGGTAAGCAGCCCACAAGGTTTGCAATTATCACACTCCACCAGATAGTAAGGGCCGTGATCCATAGACATCTACATCTCTCCTCGATTACAAATCAATATACAGATGCGTTGTCACCTATGAGGACTTAGATGGAATGTCCCAAGTCCAGTGAAATGGAATCCCAGGTTCTCTACACTCAACGTACGAAACACAGCAGTATTAATACATACATACACAACTGCTACTTTAGTATTCTGTGAGAATGTTGTTCTTGCCCGTCGAGTCAACTTATTCGTGCTACAACCGTGCTACATTCGAGCTATAATTCACTTTATTTTTACAAACAAAACATGTATTTATTTATTCTCCTTTAAATATGTTCAATTGTATTGTTTATTAACCATGCACGGCATATCGATTGGCATCATAAAATACATGTCGTTTTTTTTTGTTGTTTAATTTCGTTAATTTCTGGCTTATCCAAGGGACTTTTTCATTTTATAAATACAATTTTTCTTATCTTTATAATAAACAAATATTTTTAATAAAATTGAAATCTTATGTAGCTCTTTTGATCATTTTGTAGGTAATAATATAATTATTGTGTTAATGTTAACAATAATTTTGCCATGTAGTTGCGGTGTAAAATATTCACCACCCCTTTTCGTCCCTTGGGTGTCATCAGAGGCGATAGAAAAAAACGGAAACAAGAGATAAGCAACAGCGTCTTTCTGATAACGACTCAAATTAATAAAAAAATCCGGTTGGAAATCCTCCTGCTGTAAGTAGCGACTAATTTTGAGGCTGAGGCTCTCAGCCGAGCTAGCATGGGCAGGAGAGAATATATCCCCGGGGAAGGGATAAACATTTTATCACTTGC